>OX377613.1:37099280-37276280 GCA_947397855.1 Thelaira solivaga
TTGAACTGGGCGTAATAAGACAGGTGAATGAACCGACGCAGTGGTGCGCACCACTAGTAATTGTGCCAAAACCAAATGGGGACATACGCCCGTGCGTAGATTTGTCAAAATTAAATGAATTCATCGAAAGGGAAACGCATCCAATGCCTATGACTGATCACACTTTGGCCCAACTTTACGATGCTAAATATTTCAAGAAAATGGATACTAAAAACGGGTTTTGGCAGATTCGCATATCTGAAAGGTCACAGCTACTCACTACATTTTTAACACCATTCGGTAGATATTGTTTTAAGCGATTGCCATTTGGTATTTCATCAGCGCCGGAAGTCTTCCAGAGACAAATCCAACGTATATTAGAAGGTGTTCGGGGGGTTGTATGTCAGACCGATGATATATTAGTATTTGGCAAAACAATTTCAGAACACGATGAAAACTTAAGGAAGGTTCTGGCAAGACTGGTCAATGCGGGGGTGACCTTGAATAAGGATAAGTTAGAAATAGGTTTAACCTCGGTAAAATTTTTGGGCCACTATATTGGGATTCGCCCAGATGACTCAAAGATTAAAGCTATTAAAGAGTATATAAGACCAAGCAACGTCACTGAGCTGCGCAGATTCTTAGGGATTGTGCAATACGTGGCGAAGCTTGTCCCGAACCTATCTACATGCTGTCAGCCGTTAAACGAACTATTAAAGAAAGATGTGCCGTACGAATGGAATGAGCCACAACAAGAATCATTTAACAAATTGAAAAAGTTATTGTATACACCACCTATTTTGAAGAAATATAACCCGCATCACAGAACAATGATATCAACTTACGGTCTAGGCGCAGTACTGGTTTTTGGAAACCAGTGGCATATGCCTCTCGCACATCGAAACCGACCATAAACCACTTATTTCAATCTTCACCCTAAAACACCTTGATGATTTAACACCGCGTCTTCAGAAGCTTAGAATGAAACTATTATGTTATGGATATACGATTGAATATACACAGCACCTATCGAAACTTCCGAAGGAAGATATTAAGACTTTCGTTAACAACATTACAGCTAAGCTTCCGGCAAATAATGAGTTTATAAATGAATTAAAGATAGAACAGCAAAATTATACGGTGCTTGAAGAGGTAACAGATTATTGTCAATCAGGGTGGCCACATAAATCAAAAATATCATCCGAGGCAAAAAATTTTTATATTGATCGCTGTAAAATTGCTGTTAACAATGGACATCTGATGTACGCGAATAGAATGGTAATACCAACAGTAATGCGTCCAGAGGTTTTGAAACGCGTCCATGGCGGACACTTGGGTATAAACAAATGCAAGGCAAGAGAACGACAGTCAATATGGTGGCCTGGTTGTATGGAGAGCGTTGAGAATTTAATAAAAGAGTGCCCGATTTGCATTGAAAATGTAGTACCAAGAAGAGAGCCCATGATAGTATCCAATTTTCCCGAACCTCCTTGGCAGAAAATAGGCATAGACTTCTTCAAGGGCAAAAAGTTTTTAGTTGTATGTGATTATTATTCTCGCTATCCGGAAGTGATGGAGTTAGAGCGACAAACTGCAAAATGTGTTATAGAAAAACTTAAGTCAATTTTTGCCAGATATGGCCCGTTCAGACAACGGGCCACAATTCTCCCAAATTATTACATCTGAATTTCACCAATTTGCAAGAGAGTGGGAATTCAGACATATCACGTCCAGCCCCTACTACTCATAAAGCAATGGTTTAGCTGAGTCGGCAGTGAAAATAGTAAAACAGTTATTTAAGAAAAACACAGATCCGCACATGGCCTTGCTGGAGTATAGAACTACACCGTTATCAACTGGGTTCAGCCCTTCAGAGCTGCTAATGGGAACAAAGCTTCTGTCAAAACTACCTCTAGTAAGCATTCAGCTACAACCCAAGTGGCCAAAAAGAGGCGATATACTTGAAAATGAGGAAAATAGACTAAAACAGCAAGCCATGGGGCTTATGAACGTCAGAGTATCGAGAAAAATTCTGATTTTTTTATTCGTGATTTGAAACAATGGGGAAAAGTAGAGTCAGAAGCAAAAACTCCGAGATCATACTGGGTAAGAACTGATAGTGGCCTATATATGTAGACGAAATACTTTTCACCTCAACAAGCAAAACGAGAGCGATCGAACAAACAAAAATATCCAGTTACGCAGAACATCAATCAGAAGATCAGTGGATGAGAATAGGAATGTAGAGGCACCAACAATAAATACATCACCAATGTTGTCTCCAACTCAGGGAGTTGAAACACAACTTGAGACTGCAGTAAATACAGATGATACATCTATCATCTCTCAACCTGAACCTAAAACCAGCAGATCAGGGCGTACCGTTAAGACCCCGGCTAGCTTGAAATCCTACGTAACAGACTTTGATTAGAGCAACAACAACAAACACTATGTATTTTTATTTTCCTTTATTTTGGTATTAATTAACTTCATCTTGAATTGATTACACTTTGTATTTCTATTTTTATATTAATTAACTTTATTTTACATCAACTACACTTTGTGTATATATGAAATTATACATTATTATGTTTATATATTGGATGAGCCAGGAGCCTTTTCCTGACACAAAGCAAAAAGTAATGTCAATCAAGAATTGTATTCCACCGATGTAGAAAAACAAAAAAAAGACAAGTTTCAAAATTTACTTCCTTTAATTAGACCTTTATTTCACATTGAAGTTTACCAAAATAATAATTCAAAAACTTAACATTCAAAGAACAAAAGGTGTAATTCGTATTCAAATATAAAGCAGGTAAAAAAAATGTTACATATAAATGCAT
Organism: Thelaira solivaga; assembly: GCA_947397855.1. Lineage (NCBI taxonomy): Eukaryota > Metazoa > Arthropoda > Insecta > Diptera > Tachinidae > Thelaira > Thelaira solivaga. The sequence continues at coordinate 37,102,103 of OX377613.1, forward strand.
TAACAAGCATATAAATTATATACGCACTTAAAGCTACTTTTTTTTTATATAGATTTTAAATGAGTGTAGCGATAAGCTGTAAATGATAACAAACAGATTAAGTTTATTATTGTTTTTGTGGCTGAATTTGTACAAGGCATGAAAGACCTTGTAGGAAATATAGCCTTAACTCCAACATATATATTATAGATCATATTATATTATATATTAGAATATATATTATATTTTTATATATAATACTTATTTGGAAATGGGAGATGTGTGGCATCCCTATCATTACAGTGATAGAGGTGGCAACATACTGGAACAAGTGAATAAAAGTTAGTTATGAATTAGAGGTTAACTGAAAAACAACGTGTTTGATTGTACCAACTATACAGTAGATATTAAAAAACATGAGTTTTAAGATAAAAAATTATTGAGTGATTCTACAGAATTACAATGATATCGATGGTTACTAATGCTTTCTGGGTAGGTGGCACAGGGCACCTCGATAAGGAACAGAGAAAGGGATCACTTGTATCATCGTTTGCCTCCTTGTGCAAAAATAAGATAATAATCAGCTCAGATAATCTGCAACAAGGTGCACCGGGTAGTCTGTTTTAAAGTAACAGATGCAATGAAGACCTGCGCTACGCTACCTTTAGGAGTATTCTCTCGAATCACTGCCTTACAACTTGTCACTTACAGAAATCATGTACAAATTTAGTATGTCTCTATTTCTGTAACTGTCCATTTCTTACCGTCTCAAGTAGGATAGAATACTATACTTCTGTAGGCTATTTTAGGTGATCATCAGTGACTGCTTATCTTAGAGAAAAATTATTGTAATAAATTACAATTTTCTAGCGTACATGCCTTCAAAAATCTATTAGTGGAGTCACTAGTGGTACCGGAATATATATTCTCCTTGATAGCCAATTATTTAAACCACAATTTCACCTTAGATGATATTTTACATGGACAAATACATTTGTAAATATTAAATTGCTGCACAAGCATACTTGAAATGGCTTTCAAGCACATTTTATTATAAAATATGACACATGTTTGTAGCGATGTGTGGCTTTCAAATATGCTTGTGCAGTCCTGTAGTAAATATGTACGTTACCTGTAAATTAATTTTTTCCCGTGTTCAGTTTACCCGAATTTTTTGGCAAATATTAATTACTCCCAAGCAACTACACAGATTGTAATAATTTCGTGGATTTCGTAAACTTTTTTGTTACGCACTCTTACAAAAAAAAAAAAATACATTTGTCATGCATACTCACACACACTTTTGTCTTGCATGCCTTCGTAAAAAGAAACAAATTTCACTAACGAACGTCCACTTTAAGAAATTATGCCCTTAATGCCATATGGCGATCTTCCTTGAAGTATAGACACCGTATTTACCAAACTTTAGCGAAATCCATTAAAAAATAAAATAATTTAATTTTTATTGAGACAATTTTTTTTTAAATATAAGACATTAAGGATGTAATTACCAGCCAAGCTTAACAAAAAAAGAGGAAACATTTTTTATTGAAAATTTATTTACAGTAGTGCCTTTGCTCCCGAGGCACCGGGTATCATCAACAAAAATAAAATACTGAAAGACACATTAATTTCTTTTTACAAAGTGAGCGTAAAAGTGAGTGTTCGGTCTAAAATATATGACGACCTTTTTGGGAGTATACAGATCGTTGGAACTAAATTTAAGAAAAATCCATTGGAAGACAGAAATTTGTATAGCGAACAAAAAAACAAACAAACACAAAATGAATTTTGTTTATGTAAGAAGACCTGGCCTAGAGATTCATCTAAAAAGATATCCCAATTGGTTAAATTTGTGGGCGCTAAAATTTCTTGTCCAAGTTTTAAAAGTTGTTGTGGGAAATCACTGTGTGTATTTTCATGGAGAAGAGCTCTCATATTGGTCCACAAATTATATGTTGAATCGATAACCAAAGGTGAGATGATTCAAAGCATGCTTTCATAGTATTTGTCTACTAGAAGTGTCTGTCTGAAATCTCCGGCAATCTTACTAAATCAAACCTGGCTGTTCCGGCCAGTAAGAAGAATAATATTATTCTCTCCGTAATTTTGGTAAGTTGGGGTACACACGGGCTCCCAAAGTAAGGTACGGAACGCAGCTAAAATTCGATGTCCGGGTCATCTATTTAATAGAAAATAAATGATGGCGGATTTTTGGCTTTTTCTATTTTAAATAGATTCTTTCAAATTAAAAATTTTTAAATTTTGCATAAAAAACATATTTTTTGTCACAACTTCTATTATTATATATCTTTTAAACTAAACACCCACAAGGTACTCGTATGTACGACTTAAAGAAATTTTATTGCGGAATTAAAAATTTTTTTAAATCAAATTTAACAAGCTGTTTCCAAGAATAATTATTATAAGCCAGGCCAGGCTATTTGAGCCAAATCCAGTATTTTTAGATTCCTTAGTAATAAAACATTAAAAAAATTAATAAAAGTACAATATTTCTCCTAATAGTTTGACCCCAATATCGTACTTCTATATTTGTTTTCATTAAAAAGTCAAAAAGCACTTTAAAAATGAATAAAATGTACCATATTGTTGCCTTGTTAATTTTTTCAGTTTGCTCAGAAACGCTTGAAAACAATCTAGTATTTCTAGGTTCGTTTTCATTAAAAATCAAAAAGTACTATTAATGTTTTCTTATTTCGTTAAGTACCATTTAATTCTACTGTCCCAATTCTACGTTTGCACATAACATAAAAAATATCACTAAAATTAGTTAAATATAAAGTCCAATCTTATTTCCTTTTTTGCTAGAATTAAAAAAAAAATGCCGATATACTTTGGAGACCTTTTTAAGAAGAATACAATTTAGTTTCTGTTGCTGTGATTGTTGCTTTGAAAGTTTTTACCCTTTTTATCCCACAAATGTTCAAATATCGAAAAGTACCAAATACCCATCCGCTTAGTAAAATATTTTATAATTTGAACTTTGGCTCTATCTGTTGTAGTTCCGGAGATATAAGAAGTTCGATTTTACCCTTTTTTACCCACTTAATACGAATCTTTTTCGTTCTACGCATTGAGACAGGAACCTACTTACCGAATTTCAAGTTCGTAGCTTTAGTGGTTTGTGCTGGTTAGTCAGTAACGTTACTCTTTTATATGTATAGATTAGAAATTAATTCTAAGATTAAATTTGTTAACGAACACTGGTAACTTTGACCATCGGCTCTCAGAGTCTGGCAGGGATTGAACATGCAACCCCCAGACAGATAGACTAGCACCCTGCCCATCAGCATACAAGTCATTGAAGGGTATTTTATTCCCGATCCTTATGTGTTTTTGTAAATTTAATCAGAGAGCTAATTCTCGAGCTATTGCAAATTGCATGACATAACCTCCACCTTTTTCTATATAACGGTATATCTCGAGAGCTACAATGAGGATTACAAAGAAGGTATGCATGTTGCAGGGTACCTAAGCTAGAAAACAGTTATGTAATCACAGCATTAGATAGGCAGTAGACTATCGTATCGCATAGTATTTAGTTCGATACATGTTGCGTAAGCAAATCATCGTATATGAAAGCTATTGAATCGTAATTTTGTTCAAATTGTAATAGATTTATACACAAATTTTTGTCAAATGCAAGGAATTCAGGCAGCGATTGTGTAAAAAGAATTTTTTGATAATATGGATGAACAATTGCTTCTTCTGAAATCTTTTTGTTTAAATTCAAAAGATGAAAATTTATTAAAAATTGTAATAACTAATTGTTTTAATTTAAAGCTAAATAAAACTTTTTTTTAGCTTTTTGTTGACCGTGCTCGTTAAAAAAAGTAGTTTCCTTTGGTTACGATAACTAGTTTTGCTATCGAATGATATTTACTAAGATTATACTGGTTTGAAGACTCACTATCGAATGCCATGATACCAAAAGGAAAAATTTCGATCAATTTGACTCGGTGGCTAAAACCCAGTTATAATTTTGGCCGTCTGTGTAATTTATACTCGTAGAAATCAAATTGTAAACTTTAATTGTGGTTGCATAAAAGTATACGGAATCGTATGTATGTATGTGCATGTAATTGCATGTGTGTATGTAAATATAAACTTGAATGAAAAACATTTAAGTAGATTTTAATAAAAAGAAATTATGGACTAAATTTTAGAATTTGTCACGTAGGAATTACGTATAAAAAATTGAAATGCGAATATAATTTGTTGCCTTTGAAATTCAACCAATTACATTTTATTTTATTGACTATAAAAGTGGTGAGCTGAATTAAAAAAAGTAGAATTATTCGTTAAAAGCTTAATAACAAATAGAACAGAATGTTGTCTCAGGTCCTTGTAAGTGTTTTTATGAAAAAATATTGAAATTTCTTAATAAAAAAAAAGAGAAGTCGTAGTTAATTGAAATTCGACAGCACCCATATAGAACATAGCGTTGTCACAATTTCTGATTAAATAAACTATGCTATTTGTTTTAGATATTTTGTGCCTTATTTGTGGCAGCTCAAGCATATGGGTCATCTGGAAACCAAGGTTATCAAGGAAGTCAGGGTAACAATGGTAACCAAGGTAATCAAGGATCGTCAGATGTTGGTTATGCTGCACAACTACAGCCTGTAGCTAGTGTTTACATATTACCCTCCCAAGGAAATAGTAATGGTGGTGCTTCTTCTTGTGGATCTTCTTCATCCTCAAAAGGAAATAGTAATGGTGCGGCTTCTTCTTATGGATCTTCTTCATCTTCATCCTCATCCTCTTCTTCATATTCTAATGGAGGTTCTTCTTCCAATGGTGGCAGTGATGGCCGTATTGATCCCGTGGTTCTGGCTTTAGCTCGATTAGCATTGTCTATGCCATCTCCAAGCGGTTCAAGTTCTGGTGGTAACAATCACCAAGGTTCATCTGGTTCTAGTTCTGGCTATGGTGCTGCTCCTTCGCACTCAACTTACTAAACTGTAATATGATTTTTAATTTTTTGTTTTGTTTTCAAAATTCAATTTTGATAAACAGAATAAATAATAATACAAATATCTTTTTAACTGCAATTGTATATTTTGCAAGACTGCAGAATAAAAATTTAAGGTTTTTAATTTCCAAAAGCCTTTATTGAAACACTTAAAAAATTCTCTTCTAAAAATATAAACCAAAATGTATGGAAAACTAACTATATATTAATCGTAACTGCTCTGTATTCCGAACGGCTTAAAAAAATTTTTAATTAAATTTTTTTCTTCTCATTAAATTAAGAATTTTTTTTAAGTTCAGTAATTTTTTTTTACAAAAAAAGGAAAAATTGAATTGTAAAAATCTGCAAATGGCATCCGAATAAAATATTCAGATTAATAATATATTTAGAACAGCACGAAATATTAAAATGATGTTTTTGAAGTTATGACAATCTTATAGTAAATGCAAATGCTGAAGTACATAAGCCACATTGTAATAAAGAACACCTACAAAAATGTGTATGTATGGATATGTATTTATTTACTGGTACGCAGACAACCCTTGAAATATATAGAAGTTGGGTTTTAAACTTCTATTTGACGGTGGCCTAGTACTCATAAATTAAGAAAATATACGAAAGTTTAGACGTTTGTAGCCCTATGTATACATCCAATAGCCTCTCTTCGTTTTAAATATCTTGAGAAGGACGTAATAAAAGGTGTTTTTTATAGACGTATATAACTTAAAATTGCAATAAAACAACAATGGATTATTCGATTGATTATTTATCCGAAAGATAATCTTGTGGCATTACATGTAAATACGATTTCTGGCATGTGACCGCCACGGCTGGCTCGGATGTAGTCCAATCTGGACGTCCAATTTTCGATGACTTTTTCCAACATTTGTGGCCGTATATCGGCAATAACACGGCGAATGTTGTCTTTCAAATGGTCAAGCGTTTGTGGCTTATCCGCATAGACCAATGACTTTACATAGCCCCACAGAAAGTGGTCTAGCGGTGTTAAATCACAAGATCTTGGAGGCCAATTCACAGGTCCAAAACGTGAAATTAGGCGGTCACCAAACGTGTCTTTCAATAAATCGATTGTGGCACGAGCTGTGTGACATGTTGCGCCGTCTTGTTGGAACCACAGCTCCTGGACATCATGGTTGTTCAATTCAGGAATGAAAAAGTTAGTAATCATGGCTCTATACCGATCAACATTGACTGTAACGTTCTGGCCATCATCGTTTTTGAAGAAGTACGGACCAATGATTCCACCAGCCCATAAAGCGCACCGAACAGTCAGTTTTTCTGGATGTAACGGTGTTTCGACATACACTTGAGGATTAGCTTCACTCCAAATGCGGCAGTTTTGTTTGTTGACGTAGCCATTCAACCAGAAGTGCGCTTCATCGCTAAACAAAATTCGCTTATGAAAATCGGGAACAACGGCAATCTCGTTTTGGTCCCATTCGACGAATCTACGCCTTACTTGATGATCGTTTGGCTATTCATGATGAATTGCTAAACCAAACTGAGAATAAATCACTTGAATCGGTCGCCATCTTGAACAGTAATGCCAACTTAAAGTTCTATGCGTCTATAAAAACACCCTTTAATTCAGCGCAGCCCTTTCCAATATTATACTGCACATTAGCTGTAATGAAAAACTTAAAATCTGGTATTAAGTCTAGACATTTTTAATTATGCCAGAAAAATCCAAAAGTTTAAAGGTTTTTACCATTAAAAAAAGTGCACGATCAGAAAAAATAATTAGAACTGAATTTATTGCCAACCAATAGTTCATTAATTAAATATAATAAAATTTTTGAGTTGCAAACAGTTTGGTCTGTATTACCAAGTTTCTGTTCTAACATTCAAGGTATACAAAATATGCAAAATGCTTTACGAATAGTACAACCAAAAAAAAAAAAAAAAGAATACTTCAGATCGACTAATGCTGGTATTAAAAAAATAGGAAAAAAATGTTACAAATGTTAACATACAATAAACATTTTTATAAATATTTTTTATTATTATTTTATTTTTTCTTTTTATTATAAATCTTGATTATTTGACCTTTTTTATTTAAAAATAAATACAACAATTTTGTTTAAGTTTTTAGGTCTTTTTATAATTAAAATATATAAAAGGACCTAAAAGCTTAAACAAAAATTTTTATTTATTTTCAGATAAAAAAGGTCAAATAATCAAGATTTATATTGAAATACTTGAGCAAATTAAGGAAACAAACATTGTAAAATTATTTCCCTTGAGAAAGACACAAAAAGGAAATATTGGAAATTAAATTAATAATAAATAAAATATATAAAAAGACCTAAAAGCTTAAACAAAATGTTCTTATTTATTTTCTTTTTATTATTAGTTTTTTTTTTCAATTTATTTTAAATTTATAAAACTTTCATTTTACTTCACTCCATCTCTGATAAATGAATTTGTTTTGTTGAACAAGCAAATCGAAACCTATTCTGCATGCATCCTTTTGAGGCTAAATTTAGCCTCTTTTTCGTTTTCAAAATAGCCTTAAAAAGCTAAAATGATATATGTATTTATTACTTTAAAAACAGGTCTACAGAATGAAGTTTTTCTTGCTTTCTGAGGTTTCATGATAACTTTGAGTACCTAAGAGAGTAAGCTCTTTTTTAATCCTACGTTTAGTTCTCGAGATATACCATTATTTAAAAAAAATTAATTTTATAGTTTAGAAGACATTCACAAAGTTTGGCAAAAAAAATAATTTTCAAGAAAATTACCAACATTTTCTTTATAAAAACATTCCTTAAAAATTTAATATAAACAAAATCTTTAGTTTTGTTCTAAATTTTGATATCTGAATATGTTACAAATAAAATGAGCCATAGTTTATCAAAATGCATTCATAGGTTCAAAATTTATTCTCAATTTATTGTAGTAGCCATACATTTTTCTCAACACTTTTTTTTTTGGTTACTTTCTTAATATATAAAATTTGAATGAACGTGTGTTTAACACTGTACTTCTTTTAAACAGCTGGACCGATTTTATTGAATTTCTGTGTATGCCTTAGGGTTACGCATCGGAAGACTTAGCCTCACAAATCCGCACGGCACTGGAGTCGGAATCTGGCTTATTTATCTACTGCCTCTTTTTGCCCGGTCTTGAAATGATTTTTACTCTATGAGTACGATTTCTTAGGGTAAGAAGATCAAATATAAAAAAATTTTATATTTTCATCTAAGCCCAAGTTATATTTTAATGAAAAGAAAAATTTGCCACGCCCATTACTACCCCTACTTTTTACATTTTTCTGATTTTTTGCACAGACATTATGACTTTTTTTTCTGATAAAACTGCATATAAAGTTTTTTCGTCCGTTTAGTAGTTTAGACAACTTACGAAAAAAAAACTTCATTTATGGAGCGATTAAGCTGAATTTCAGTATTAAACTGAAGACAGGAACTTCCAACAAATGGTATACTAAACTTTTCTGTAAGTCTTCTAGGGACTTCAGAAAGCTGATTCAATTGTGCTATGTACGGTGTAGAAATTACACACGGAATGACAAACATATCTATACAGTTTTCACTTTTTGTGAAGGGTATAAAAAAGCAAAAGAAAAAGAGTTCGTTACGATTACTGCTACTTACAGAGACAGATAGATTGTGTATTCCGCCAGCTAAGAGTGTAGAAAGGCTCCACAGATAGCGCTTTCAGAGGTGGAGTTCACGCTCCACGTGCTTGGCAAAGACAAATAAGGTGTTTCTTAGCTTCCGCCTCTGTCTCGTCCCAACAACTTCTGCAGTAGTCAGTTGAGGTGGCGGGTCATACTGTCCGAGGATATTTGGATACCTTAAAGGTCATCATAATGTTTCACTATTAGGAGCGTCAAAACGAAATATTTACCACGTTTTTGAAAAGATGTATACGAGTACGAGTAAGTTTAGAGTATCTTTGGAAATCTAAAGATTTGTGATACAATTGTAAATATTTTTAGTATCCCAGTAAAAAAAATGAATGCAAATAAATGGAAAAATCTATACAAGTGCAGCCCAGAAGTATTTCTATTCCATTAGGAATTACGTTGTTGTTCTTAGAAAGCTTTGAACTAAATAAAATGCTCATCTGAAAAGCTAAAAAAAATTTAATATCGGCGACATTTTTCTAAACATCGTATAGATTTTGTGTAATTGTGGTGCTAATATACAGGGTGTCCCAATAAGAACGCAAGATTTAAATTTTAAATAAATGACTGATGCAGCAATTGAATTGTTTCTCTGGCAAGAAAAAAGTAGTTATCATTTCACGATATCGAACACCATTGACTTTTTGCGCTTGACCTGCCTCATTTTCATAAAAAAAGGTCTAATGATTCCTCCAGCCCAAAAACCACACCACACAGTGACACGTTGAGGATGCATTTGCTTCTCGTGAATCACTCGAGGATTTTTCTAACCCCAAATGCGACAATTCTGGCTATTACGAAGCCATCAAGATGGAAATGGGCCTCGTCACTGAAGATGATTTTTTCCGCAAAATCAACATTTTCATGTTGTCTCTCCAATACCCAATTAACGAACTCCCTTCGCTGTCCATGGTCATTTTTTACTAACCTCGTACCTTCTACTAGCAAACAATAACAATTGTTAAAATGTCAAACAATGACACTTCGAATGGCGCCAAATTTAAATCTTGCGTTCTTGTTCGGACACCCTTTAGTAATGAGATTGTTGAAAAAAAGATAGTGATTTTGAATCACGTACCACACGTATTTTTGACTTCGTCAGTGATTAAGATGCACTTCGAAGGGATGTCATTGATCTTCATGCATTATAAAAGTAAAATTTTCAAAGCATTAAAAAATAAAAATTAGTAATTTCAAATTTTACATACGAATTTGAATTTATTAGCGGATTTAGAAAGACTTTTTGTTATTAAGAAATGAAATAAAAAAATTATTTCGAAAAAAACATAAGCTGCAAAAATATATCCAGTACGAGTACGTGTGTTATTTAAAAAACTGCAATGTAAGTGTAGTAGACGATGGAATGTGTAAACAGTTTCTCTTCTAGAGAAATTAATTGTAACATTTTAAAATATGAATCAAATAAAAAAGAATGCCGTCATAACTGGCAGCTTAAGCTGTTAATGAATTAAAAATTGTATGTTGGCACAGTGCTTTGTTTTGTTATTTGTAAGCAAAATATTTAACCCTCTTCTGTAAGCCGAATTCTAAAAACTTTTTCTTTTTGAAACGAATTCACAGTTTTGGCGTTCTCTAAGTTAAAATAACATAATTTTTGAATTTTTAAACCGAATAAGCAAATTTGTTGAAAGTAAATCGAATCGGTTATTATTGTAATATGAAATATGAAAAAACAATTAACACATATAAATATAACTTGAAGCCATTTTTTATTCATTTTATTTAGTAAAATTACTTACACTTTAATACATATAAGTTAAAAAAAAATTTAAAAAACGCTGACATTTCTTCAAATTTTCGCTCGAACTATGAAGATTTCGGCAAATTTGCTTTCCTTAAGATAAAATTTCTGATGCCTACGTTCTCTACTCTATTCGAGCTCATACAGGAAATTCTGTTTCCATTTGTTTGTCGCTATACAAATTTTTTTTAAAGAGTAGTTGCTTTAAAATTATGTCATCAAAGGTTTTTCCCAGGCATGTCCACCTTTATGTCCATTTTTTTCAGTTCTTCTATAATGCTTAAAAATATACATTTTTAACGGATTGTTTTGAATACATATGCGACCTATTTATATTCCAGGGAAAGTCGCTATACAATTTTTTTAGGTGATACTACATTCGAGTTCAACACATTATTTTTATTGACCTCATCATTTTTACGCTCTTTTTTCTTGTATATTTTTATTTATGTAATTGATTTAGTTCCAAGTTTGGGCATGGAGCACAATATACTCGTCTCATAACATATCACTTCAATGATGTCATACTTCACACAACATGATTTCAAACGAGATTCATATAAAATTTTCAATTTTTTAGCACTCTTTTGTCAAAATTTTTAAATATTTTATAATATTAAAAAAAGAGCTCTCAAAATACTTCTTTTGATAGTTTTACAGAATAAAAAAATGGGATATTGAGAAAAAATTAACTTATTGACTTTTTTGTCTCTACTTAAGCTGTTATCTTTTTTTTAAAAAGTGGACTTTTACCACTGTCAAATATAAGATTTCACATATGAAATTTATGTTCTTATTTTTCATTTTGTTTGTTCGATACATATATTATTTCTATTATTCTCCAGCTTATTTCTTTGAAATTTGGTATAAACTTTTGTGGGGAAGTGGCCCCTTTGATATCTATGCTTTATATTTTTATACTCTTCTTTCATTTATAAATAGTGTATACAAAATAAAAAGTGCAGAAACAATAATAATATATTTCATGGAAAAGATTTAAAAAAAAAATCTTGTGATGTTGATATCATAACAAATCTTATGAAAAATGTTCAAAACGAAATTTTTTAAAATTGATTACGTTGCTGTTTAAATGTTGATTATGTGGAAGAGCATTACAAAGACGAACAGCATTTATAAAGAATTGCCATTTAGAAACAAGAAACTTATACGAGGTATGATCAAAAAATAACCGTTATTTTCAATTTTCGTGAGGTACGTATGTTCGATTTTCGAATTTTTATTTTTTTTTATGTTGGTACACATGTCTGTTATTTATGTTGACAATATCAACCATTTTGAATTGTCAGTTTGTTTTTGACAGATAAAAAGGTTAGTCGTGTTTTGGTGTGCTCTTCGATTTTTTACTATTTCAAAAAATGGATCAAAGAAACTGTATTAAGTTTTGCGTAAAAAATTAAATTAAATGTGCAAGGACATTTAAAATGTTGACTGTGGCGTTTGGCGAGTCTACTATGAGCAGAACACAAGTTCAATTGTGGTATAAACGGTTTAAGGAAAGCCGAGAAGATGTAAATGACGATGCTCGTCCTAGTCGGCCGAGCACGTCAACAACCGATAAAAACATTGAAGCAGTGAAGAAAATGATTTTGGATAATCGTCGAATCACTATTAGAGATGTTGCTGATGATGATGGCATATCGTTCGGCTCATGCGGCAGCTAAGATTGTTAAAAAATTTCTGAATTTTGACCAAACAAATCGTCGCTTGTTCGTAATTTTTTGGCCAAAAACAACACCGTTATCATGCCTCAGAAACCGTATTCACCGGACTTGGTTCCCGCTGACGTTTTCCTCTTCCTAAAACTGAAGAGATTGATGAAAGGAAAGCGTTTTGCTACGATTGAGGAGATAAAAGAAAAATCGAAACAGGAGCTGTTCGCGATACCAAAAAGCGCGTTTCAGAAGTGTTTCGAGGATTAGAAAAAACGCTGGCATAAGTGTATTATATCTGAGGGGACAATATAGTTATTGATGAATAAATAAATACTTTTTGAAAAAATTTAAAATTACGGTTATTTTTTGATCATACCTCGTATTTGGGGATTATTATATTTTTTTCTCTTGATGATTGAGCAAATCTAATTTTCTGAAGTAGGTAAATCGGCTTTTTAGTATATAAGAAGATAATTAGTAATTAAGAGGCTTTGGAATGATATGTGGAGAGTTTTTGCATGAATGGAGACATGATCGCAGCTTTTGAGGTCATAAACATATCTTATAATGTTATTATAAGATAGAAGCCAAATACTTTTCTTCACTATTGAAAACACCTTTTATCAATCAATATTAATTTGGTTAATATTTTGCCTCCCCAAAGCAAATGTACAAATGTTTTTATACAAACACTCCGATTTTTTCTTTAAAAATTCAATATTTTGCAGAGAAAATATAATTTAATCCAATTTAAGTTCAAACTCATTTGTGTTCAAGAAGTTTTTTCAGCCATTTTTCCAAAAAATATAAAAGCAAAAAGGTTATTTAGAAAACAAAAAAGGCTAGGAAAAAAACTAAAGTCTAAACCTGGCAACGCTGTCTCCAAGAAACGTACGGAAAGGTTAGTATACCAATCTGTCAGTTTTTACTGTCTTCAGGCTGCTATTGAAAGTCCGATCGGTTCATAAATGGCGTTTTTTGCGTATTTTGTCTAAAATACTAAACGAACAAAAACATATTTTACGGAGTTTTATCAGAAATGATAGTCATAATGTCTATGCAAAAAATCCAACCAATCGGTAAACAAATTCAAAAATACAACCGAAATTTTAGTTTTTCATTAATTTCTGTTTTGTTTCTTATGGAAATTTTTCAGCTGTACATGTGGGTGGTAGTATGGGCCCATGTAAACACGAATCCAAGCAATCGGTTTTATACAAACGTCTAGAACTACAAAAATTTTACACAATTTAAGTTTTATACATTTTTTGGCCTTGGACACTGACTGGTGTCCTTATGATCCTTAAATGGTTTTTTTTTTGCTAAATATTTAAAAAGAATGTGAAAAAATGTATTTATGAGTATTTGGCTAATAGTGTGAAGGGGTCGACACAGCCGAATTTAACTTGTTTGTATAGAATATCGTAAGACCAGGACCACACACAGCAATTTTATTTGGGAAATTCTTTATCAATTCTCTTTTGAAATTTTCGCTTTGTCCACACACAAATTTTTAGTTTCGGCAATTTTAGCATTCTTATTCAGTCATTCATTCAACCTTCAAGCTACCTGCTTCTTTTTCTACAACTTTGTAAAAGATACGAAGAGAAAACAAAAGGGAATTACCGAGTACGAGCCGCTTTCCATTCCTCTTTCCTCTCTCTCCTACAAAATCAAGAATTGCCCAACTAAAATTGCTGTGTGTAATCCTTGTCTAAGTAAAATTCGTAAACATCGTGCACTCTAAATAATTACAAAAACCTAGTATGTATTTATTTAATTTTTTTTTTAAATTTAGCCGTAAAACATTAAAGAACACATTTTATAGGTTTTCGCACTAAAAGTACATTTATCAAGATATTTTATTGATTTATAAAACAAAATGTTCTAAACAGTTCTGTATTATAAGTGTAAGGTTGCAAGAAAAATCTATGTATGGATGTAAAGTACTTATATAATTGTTCAAGTTAAAAGTTTCAATGTTTTATAAAATCTACTTGACAATTATGAAGTTTTATATTATAATATTGTTTACACCACGTAAATAAACCTTAATGATTTTTTAGTCCCCCATGTTAAAGTATTACAGGTAGTTTGTAGTTGTGAAAATAAAATAAATCTAATCCAAAACCGTTCAATTGAATATGAATGTACATTATTCTTAAGTTCGCAGTAAATATCACGTCTCAAGAAATTAATTGCTCTTAATATAAAAAGCAATGCATGTTAAAACCATTTAGTAGTCTCAGTTCTTGCCAACATACTAAACTCTAAAACAACTTGAAAATTTTTATAAAAATTATTTCACAAAATGAATAAATTCATTGTAAGTATTTACACAAATACTCGTAATAAAATAAAAAGTGAAAGAAATTGTTTATTAATGAAATTAGAAAATAATAAATAAAAATGAGATAAAAAGCAACAAATACAAACTTTTGCAGAAAAATTATAAGTTCTGAAAACAAAACCTATTCCGGTTAGCAGGAGTGAAACAAAAAACTTTTCTTAGCAGCATCTCAAATTACAGCTGAGATGTTCAATGTTAATATTTGCATATTAAAAGATAACTTAACTGGCTTAAACTAATAGCTTCTATATACAAAAATGTATGTAGATTTTAAACGTCATCATATAATATTTTCTTAAATTTAGTTTAAAGTCTACATCAATTTTTTTTTTGATAAGTTTATATTTGCGACAAGACTTGTGAGAAGTGTATGTAGGTTTTATTTTTTGCTATACGATTTTCGTTAAAAAATTCTAGATAATGTAAACATTTTCTATACTCGAGAATACAAACATTTTTTAAGGCTTGTATTCATGCATTAATTTAATTTTGAAATGTTGGTTTTTGTACTTTTTACAAGTAGACAAGATAATTAATCTGCTTTTCGAATCAAACTATCAGAAAAATAACAAAAATTTTCATACATTCATAAGCAGAAATAGGTTCTATTAGTATTATTTATTTAATATTAGAAATTAATTCCAAGAAAAATTTTTTACTGAGCACTGGTGACTTTGACTTTTTGCTCCCAGGTTCCAGGCAGGAATCGAACCTGCGATTCCCAGATTGATAGGTCAGTACACTACCCACAAATCTACAGGGCATACAGGTTTTATTAGTAAGCAGTCTTATGTACAATAAGAAGTTAACATATATTCTTACTAGGGAGCTGCAAAAATGCTGCTAAGCAGTGGTTGCTTTGTTTTGTTTACCCATATTTTTTAAAAATTTACAAATTTATTTAGTTTTATAACTTCTTATTTATTTATTTATTAACAAAATTGACTATAATTAAAAATATAAGCCAATTTATAACAATATAGCCAAAGCTGCAAAGGCTAGCTTAACTTAAATAGTAAATTATTAAGATATTAGATTATTACCAATCAGATTAAAATTTTTTTTATAATATTATAAATGTTGTTATTTTCTAGAAATGACAAGATGATATTATTGTTACTTGTATATAGAAGGGTTCGAAACTATGAACTATGCCTTAATACAAATATTTTTTTTCATTTATTTTTATTTTTGTACTAGCTAGTTTTACCTGAATTCTTAGCCTAAGAAGCTAGAAAGGAATTCTTATATAAGAATGATTGTTTAGATTAGCTGCTTCTACCCGATCCCGTGTGAACAACACAAATTGGAGAACTTCCAACTGACCCGTGTAAATGTGGTCGTGACCAATCCAAGAGTATATGTTGATCACTCTTGGTATATAATAAAGGGTAGCACAAACGTACTTGAAAAGCACACATCATTTCAAACTTGTGTAGTATTTTATACTTGAAAATGCTAATAAGCCATTTCGAGTGTGCTTGTGCAGCCCTTTACTATATACGAGTATTTTATGTATCACATTTAAAAATAAATCCCCTTTAAAGAAAGAATTTTATATGTTAAATCATTTAATAAAGGACGTAAAAATGGGCGTAGCTTTATGATATATAGCCTATGTTACTCGCTGATAATAAAGCTTTATATTGGTGAAAGAATGTTTAAAATCGGTTCCGTAGTTTTAGAGTATATCCATTACAAACATAAAAAAAAACAAATTTTAATCTTAATAATATTAGTATACATAGATATCCGCTTTGCAAAACTTTTAAATTAATTAATTTGTTTTAACACTTGTTGTGCCTTTAAAGTCTTTTTTCTTTGTAGTTTGTGCTTCAGTTGTCTCAATTAACTGCTACAGCTCAGGAAACTCGGGAAGCTCTTCTTCAGGATCCTCAAGTGTACTTAATGTCAATTCATATGTAGTAGGATCAGCACCTATTTCACATAATGTTGCCGCTCAACAAGTACAATCTAGTGCTCAATATGGCCAACCATCTGCTCAATCTAAATACAAAATGCAATCACTTGTGGTTCATGATTTGTATCCCGGCAACAACAACTACAAACCACAACAATCTGGTTCTTCCTACAGTCAAGTTGTTTTGCCTATAGTACCTGCTGGTCCAATAGCTAGAATTTACATTTCAGCACAACAACATCAACCTGCCGCTCCGGCTGCCAATTATGGCAGCAGCTATTAAAATAAATTTGGCTCTTGTTATTTTCAACATGTTTATTGCTTTTCATTTAAAACAACAACAACAAAATGTTAGTAAAAATTAAGTGAATAAATACGGTTAAATTTGAGCAATAGATTCATAATTTATGAAAGAAGCTACTTTTTCTAATGATTTCATGATAAACTTGATGGATATTTTCTTTTCTAATTTTGCCAATTTAAATTGTTAATTTTGTATGTGAAAATAAAAAAAAAAAAAAAACGTTACATGAAATTGTGCAGTAAATGTTTTTTTTTTGTTTTTAATATGAAAAATAAAAAAAATTTGTAGTATCAAATAAGCTACGTTGTAAACAATTAATTATTTTTGTGCAAATATTTTTTAAATTCAACTATTTTATATATTTAAGTAAGGGAAGCATTATTCTATGAGCACAAGATAACGAATTTCGTCATATAAAGCATACTAATGACAAAAATTTTGTTTTGGTACAACTGCTAAATATTAGTGTGACCATAAATATTTAAAAAACACGTTAAATTCGGCTTTGCCGAGTCTTATTTACCCTTCACTGTGTTAGCCAAATATTCACATTTTTCATTTTGCACATTCTTCTTAAATATTAAAAAAAAAAAAAATTATATAATTGAAACGACTAGTTTATTAAGCTTGAGGTCGTATTATAAAAAAGAAATTAAAAATATTTATAAACAAATTTTCTTTGAATATCAATTATTTTATTAGTCCTAAAATAAATAATTAATTTCAGTTCAAAAAAATAAAATTAACGAGTTTAAAAAAAATCATTTCTCAGAACCTTATTTTTAAAAGCAATAAAATGTTATAGACACTAAATTTTTAAATTTACAAAAAAATAAATTCTAAGGAAGATATCCAATAGGAATGTAAACTAAATATAATTTTATTTAATTTTGCAAACATTTGCAAGCACTTTTG
This sequence comes from Thelaira solivaga, assembly GCA_947397855.1. Taxonomy (NCBI): domain Eukaryota; kingdom Metazoa; phylum Arthropoda; class Insecta; order Diptera; family Tachinidae; genus Thelaira; species Thelaira solivaga. Next base: position 37,119,673 of record OX377613.1, read on the forward strand.
AACCAAATATAATTCATAAATATAATATTTATTGGCAATAAAGAACTTTTTTTACGACAAAAAATATAAAAAAATCTATTTCGATTTGGTACACAAATATTACGCACATGTACAGCTAAAAACTTTCCATAGAAAAAACAAAGCAGAAAATAATGAAAATCTTTTATTTTGTTTGTAGTTTTTATTTTTTTGGGCATTTGTTAACCGATTGTTTCGATTTTTTACACAGTCAATATGAATGTAATTTCTGATATCATATCACGTTTTTGTGTCTATTTGTATTTTAGAGGAAACACGCAAAAAACGTTAAAACAATAGATATATTTAGTAGTAATTCAGAGGTTTTAACTGAGCCATTAATGGACCGATTTAGCTAAATTTAAATAGCAATCTGCGCAGAAAATTCAAACTAACAGACAGACGGAGGATCAGACTGATATTGCTAAATCGACTCCGTTATTTATAAGGTTCCAGAATATATATACTTTAAACTGTGTCCCATGTACGGTATAGAAATTACACACGTAATGATAAACGTGTACTTGTACCCGTTTCACTTTTTATGACTGATATAAAAAAGTCATTTAAATTTTATTCAATTGTCAATGCTGTTATTATAAACTTTTGTATCCTTACAAAAATTTAGTCAGTATTAAGAATATGTAAATTGTTAAATGAAAAATAAAAAAGCATTGCATTTAGCATTGCAATTTATGCAAAAACAAAAGAATTCAATTAATAAAGTTTTTAACAAAAAACATTTAAGTTTGAAGCCTTGTCTTATTGCCACTTCTTTAAAAAATTTTTTTTAAAGAAGTGTTCTTAATCATGACTTATTATCGTAATTTATTTATTAACGAATAAGAAATTAACATATCGTTTTACGGTGGAATTTGCTATTCGCAATAATGTTATTTTACAAATAAAACGTGCATATAAACGTAGCATTAGATGTGTATTTTATTCAAAGAAAAGTTTTCAGAAAACGAACAATTTCCTTCAAACGAAATACTAATGTTAAATTCATTTTGTTTCCTTAGAAGTTGAAGCACTTTTAGCGCTATGGTTCTATAATTGTAAAAATCATTAATATTTCAGATTTGAAGAGGTGGCTTCACACATTTTATCATAACTTTGAAATGAGTATGTTTGGAGTATTGAGAACAAAACTATGAAAAAAATGTAGGTAATTTTATATGGCTTCGACCATTTCAATTTAGTTTTATTTAAAAAATAAAATTTTAGTTGATTTTAGGCAAAAATACCCCAAGTTCTCGTTCATTAAAAAACATTTAAAAAAATTAAAAGCCCACAAAAAGCAAAATAAAATGTGTAATTTTTATTATAGGGACAAATAACATTTTTAATTTTAAAACCACGTGATATTCAGAAGACACCGACTTATTTTCAAAATAAAATTCGTACTTAATTAAGAGTAAAGTTTAAATAGAATTTTTCCTGTAATACAAAAAGGGTAAATTTCTTAAAAAAAATTTTTTAAAAATGAAATTTTTTTTTTATTTTTTTTTAAATTGTTTATTATTATTGAATCTTTCTATAAGAAAATTACAATAAGTATCCAAATCTTAAATATAAAACAGAAAAAAACTTAAATAATTATTACCAATGTAATAACTAGTTACTTGTACTCAAATCTTAAAATAAAAGGAATATTCTTCGTTTAAATAAAAAAAAAAGTTATATCCCTCTTCTCACTAGGCGCAAGGTATCACTTCTCTTAAGCCTTCTGTGTCCCTCGAACTGTAACAGGTCCCTGGCGAGGGCGTTTGGATGTGTCGCCAGTTTGTGAACGTACTTAGTACAATATTTTTCAATTTCCTCCCGAACCGTTGGAATTTCTAGATCTCTGTGGATATTCTCATTTCTTATATACCAGGGGGCGCAGACTATTGTTCGTAAAATGAAATAACGTTAACTGAAAGCACTACCCATAGCTCTTGCATATTCTGTATCCATACAACTACATACCAGTAAATACATTTTATTTTAAGTCTGCTTATGCCAGCACTTTAATATATTTTTTATATAGTTTTTGACGTTTTTCTTTAAATTTGTTTCAATGTAGGCAATTTTTTTCTGAATTTTGATGAATGTTCTTTTTATTTTTAAACAATTAATATTGTGGCATTGAATGGCAAAATCAAAATTTTATGTCTTGCTTTCATTCAAAACATTTCAACTATCAAGGCCACAAATTATTCGTTCATATAAAGTAATGAATGTAAGTAGAAAGCAAAAAATAAATAAATAAATAAAAAGTTGAAATTGATAACACATAATTGAATTGTTGATACTTTGAAATTGAATTAAAATTTGAATAAGGCTCACATTCCATCCTACATATTAGGGTGGGTCAAAGCTTAAAAAAAATGTTTTAACAATGAAATTTAATCTTATTTTGTGTCAATCAACACTAAAAAATATTTAAAGTATGTATTGAACTGGTTCTGAAACTAAAAGAAACTTGGCAGCCTTGATAACGTTTGGATTCCAAAAGGCACTAAAAACAAGAAAAAAATGGGTTAAAAAACTAAAAGCTAACAAATTTTTTATCAAGTCTTTACTATATTTATTTATTAATTACTAATTTATTAATTAAAAAATCAAAAAGTTCGATTGAAATCAATAAAAAATACTGTTTTACCTGTTAATAATTTTTTACTTTACTTTACATAGTTCTAGTGTTGTTAGCATGAAAAACTGAAAAAGTATCAATAAAAACAATAAAAATTACCATTTTTCCCATTCATGGTTTTCCAGCCTAATTCAGATTATTTGAACCAAGTCCTGTACTTTTACATTCCTTAATAATAAAATACCAAAAAATATAAAAAGTACCATTTGCCCTTTTAAAGATTTCTCACTTTGCTTGGGACCATTTGAGCGCAATTCGTACTGCCAGGTTTGTTTACATTAAAAAAATACCATTAATATGTATAAAAAGTATGATTTTATTCCTTAATGATTTTTCAATTTGACCTGAACCGTTTGAGCCTAACCTCGTAGTTCTAGGGCTGTTAATACTAAAATATCAAAAAGTACCAATAAAAACAATAAAAAGTACCATTTTGGTATTTTTTTTCACCCTTAAAAAATTTTTTTTACTATTGATTTTTATTGGGTACTACAAATTAGTAATAAAATGTTTATATGCTGCATCAATTTACATTATGGTACTTACTTAGATATAGTAGTAAAAAGGGGCATATATATATTACCCTTTATTTACTCGAATTTTAAAAAAGTGCTAATATACATTTTAAGAAGAGAAGAATACAATTTAGTTTTTGTTGCTGTGATTGTTACTTTGAAAAATAAATGAGGTTAAAAAACGTACCAACATTAGTTTTTACCCTTTTTATGCTACAAATGTACAAATATTGAAAAAGTACCAAATACCCATCTGCTTATATTTTTAATAGGATATTTTGTAATTTAAACTTTGGCTCTATGTTAATAGTTCCGGAGATAAGAGTATAAAAAGTTGGATTTTACCCGTTTTTACTTCCTTAATATTCGAATTTCCAAAATCCCTGCACCTGATTACGGAATTTCAAGTCCGTAGCTTAAGTCGTTTGGGCTGGGCGATGATGATAAGTCAGTCAGTCAGTAACGTTACCCTTTACATGTATAGATTTGTATTCAGAATTAAAATGGTGAGTTAAAAAAAATTCTAGCATACATCTACATATCAATCAAATTACCTACATGTATTTTATTCACAGCCTATCCATTACACCAAACAAAAATTAACTAATTCATTGGTTTGCTTTGCTTTTAATTTGGATTCCTTTTTTAATTTTTTTAATGCTTCATAATTATTCAGACTAATATTTATAGATGTAAAACACTGAAAGAAAGGAACCGTTAAGACATAAAGTTCTAAAAGCAGGAAATTTATTGACGTTGACGATTAAAAAGGCACTAAAAACAGTGCTAAGCGATTAAGTTATCTTTGTGTGTACTCGTAATATGTACTAAATAAATGGGTGCCTCTCTGTAAATCGAATCGTTTTGAAAAATGACAAATTTTTAAATCGCAAAAATGGTTATTTGATGATTTGCAAAAAATTTTTTTGATATGTATCATACGAAGTTAAGTTTGAATTTTTATTTGAACGTTAAAGTCAAGTTTTTGTGTCATAAAAATAACATTTTTTGCTATTATCGGAAAGTGATTCTTATTGTCTTGTGAATAAAACTTTTGGCAAAAAAATTGCTTTTATTCATCGAGCGAATTGTTATATTTAAAGTGCAAATTTTTATGAAATTTCAGAATGTTCTTTAAGTTAATTATTTTTTAACTTGAATGTATTAATTTAAATTTTTTTGTTGTACTAAAATGAGTAAAAAAGGGTTCGAATTGTATGATTTAATTATTTTTTTAGTCCTTTATCAATATAATAACCCTTTCGATTTACTTTTGACCAAGCTTGTTTATTCGGTTTTGAAATGAATAAAAGTACATATGGCAATTCGGTTTAAAACAAAAATTTTTTTTTTCGAATTCGGTTTACAGAACAGGGACGTATATGATTGGCAAATTTATAATTGTAAAATTTTTTTTATTTATATTTATTTTACCCAACCTTATTTTAGACACACATACACATATATTTATTTATGACTATGAATATTTCTATATGAAAACAGTGTTGTGTTCTAGTTCTTGTTAAATTAATTATTAATAAGGTTTCAAACGTTTTTTTTAATTTTTATTTAAAAGGTGTTATTTCTCTAAAAAAATATTTATTTAATTGGCACGCACGTTCTATTAAATTTTTATGAATGAAAATTTCTTATGATTCATACACAACTTACAATTGAATACTCTTCAACTTATCATTAAAAAAACATTAATTGAATTAAAATACACACATCAAACTTGAAATATTTTATAGCTTTGAGAACTACATTCTTAGAGCTAACAAGTAATATGATCGCCGAAGGGCCATTTAATAAAAGATACCAATGATTCATAACTTATTAGTATAACTAAATTTGTTATCAATTAAAAATGCAGATGTGATAATAAAATTTTTTACTTTGAAGGAATTCTGTTGGAAAAATTCACTTTTTTTAACGCTTTATTAGACTAATAATATATTTCATTAATTTAATGAAATACTTTATTAATCAATGAAATGTTGTGATTAGTTTAATGTTGGTTGAAAAACAAAATTAAGCAATCAGAATTCATTGATAAAGTCTAAAATATATTTCTATTACACCGGTTCTCTCAATGTTTTTTATTTTATTTTGTTTAATGTTTATATATTTTTTTTTTATTTAATCAAATTTTTTTTTGTATATCAATATGAATTTTTCCGTTTTGTATTGTGCATTTCAAGTTGTATATATTTCCATTCCATTTTGAATTCCAATTCCACTTTTTTCTTATTATTGGGATTGGAAATAACAGAAAACGATTTTTATTTTTATTAAAAACAATAACATATTGTGAGAACTGAATTCCAGAGAAAAAAATTCAGTTGTCATAAGCGAATAGAAATTCTCTAATGCAGTCAAAAATTGGATTCTCTCAATAATATTTTAACCTGTATTACCGAATTTCTACTGCTGCAACTAAATAAATTCAAATATCATAGATATACTTTTCATATTTCACAACCGATGCTGCTTTCTCAGTGTATGTATTTATAATGAACTCTCTAAATAAAGAATTAGAAACTATTCGGTGGATTTAATTAAAAGATTTAAATTCAAAAAAAAAAAAAATAAAAACTGTTAAATGGTTTTCGAATATTGCTTTTGAATACCCTATACGAATATAAATATTAATCGTATAATACATAAATAATAACGCCATAAATTAAAATTTAGCAACTTAAAATGTTTTATTTTTGGTTTTTATTTTTACTTAAAAACTATTGTTAAACCACTCGTGAAATTTGGTATCATTATTTGCAATACACGTGTGTAGCTACAATTAGAAAGAAAAAATATTAGTATTTCGGAGTTGACGTACATACATTCTCTTAATACTTTTTTGCTTTCTTAGCTATTTATTATCTTAATTCATTTAATTTAACACGTAATAAGAAATAAGAAATATTTACCATTAGTTTATTTTAGTTAAAACGGTTTTCGATGCTCTATTGAAATAACAAATAACGAGTTTTAGTGAATTTTATTCATTATACTCTAGAAATTTATTTAGTCACGTAACTCTTAAATTTTACTAGAAACTTACTATAAAAATGTTTGAATGACATGAGATGAATATTAGTTTCAGATTTAGGTTTCCTTAAGACACACTAAAGAGCCCACAATGTTATTTCAAAAGATCTTTTTGGCAGCATTAGCTTTAGTCTGCTGTTTTAGCTACTCCTGGTCATATGAAGTTGTTGCTGAATCCTCAGGTTATCAATCTGATTCTGAACACGAAAGTAGTGCACCAGCTCCCATAGCTGTAGCAACTAAAATTGATAGCGTTAATTTACCTGCTTTACATCAATATGGCTATTCAATTGGTAAACCTCTTTTAGTCAAAAACTATGGAGCGTTGACACATTTATACTCGGCACTAGCTCCTAAACGTAGTTTTCTGGGTGCAGTTGATCCAGGTACTTGTTTGTTGGTAGCTTTAAATGTTATTTTACAAACTTTTAATAATTTTCCATTTTTAAATTTAGGGTTTTATAAGGATTCTTATGGTAATATTAAATACATTGATGGATCAGCCATTGCTGTTATTGCAATATAATAAAACATTAAAAACATTAACGAAAATTTAATTAAATTATAAACAATAAAACAAAAGAAAAAATTAAAATAGATAAAATTATTTATGTTACACTTTTAATGAAGATTTCTGCAACTTGTGTCATTAACTAGCTTATGGTTTTGCAGAGGGTGGCACTGCACTTTTATTTTGTCCGTCTTATTATTCGTTTTTAAACCTATTATAACTGCAAATTGTACCGCGAAAGTTCCGAAAGTTCTTTTATACAGGTCATTAGTTAACTGTTCAATATTTAAGTCTGGAATGAGGCTAACTATCTTGTTTAGTGAGAGCTCTTTTATTTCTCTGGGATCGAAGACAAAGTCTCTTAGAACTCTTGCTCTATTGAGCATATTTTGTAATTTTTTGTGCCATTTACAAAATGTATTTTCTGATCCTAGTGTTTTATACAGTGTCGGGTAAATCGTCCCATTGTCGGATATTCGCAGAGGACATTCCAACTTGAAAATACAAAAAATTCATATTAATGTATTCGATTTGCCCCTTTACTAACCAGACTTAACATCATTCCAAACGTTTGGGGATGGCTATCTCTTATAGTGTACACTTCTGGACAGCAGTATACTATCAAGAAGGAACTTATTGAAGTCATAAAAGTGGCTTGGGCCACCATTTCGCTCGATTACATTAAATTATTGGATTTTATACCCAATTGAATTTTCGAAGCAATTTGTAAAAATGGAGGCTCTATGCGGTATTGAAAAGACTTTAAAATTTAAAAATTTTCATAAAATTTAAATAAAATTAACAATTTTTATTGAAAGCTGTACTTAAACTGTTTTTTTTATAAAGAGTGTCCCAACAAGAACGCAAGATTTAAATTTTAAATAAATGACTGATGCAGCAATTGAATTGTTTTTCTGGCTGTATGACATGTGGAGCCGTCTTGTGGAAGCCACAAGCCCTCCACATTCATTTCTTCAATTCTAGGCAAGAAAAAACTGTTTATCATTTCACGATACCGAACACCATTGACTGACCTGCCTCATTTTCATAAAAAAAGGTCCAATGATTCCTCCAGCCTAAAAACCACACAGTGACACGTTGAGGATGCATTTGCTTCTCGTGAATCATTCGAAGATTTTCCTCACCATATCGAACACGATATCGAACACCATTGACTTTTTGCGCTTGACCTGCCTCATTTTCATAAAAAAAGGTCTAATGATTCCTCCAGCCCAAAAACCACACCACACAGTGACACGTTGAGGATGCATTTGCTTCTCGTGAATCACTCGAGGATTTTTCTAACCCCAAATGCGACAATTCTGGCTATTACGAGGCCATCAAGATGGAAATGGGCCTCGTCACTGAAGATGATTTTATCCGCAAAATCAACATTTTCATGTTGTCTCTCCAATACCCAATAAACGAACTCCCTTCGCTGTCCATGGTCATTTTTTACTAACCTCGTACCTTCTACTAGCAAACAATAACAATTGTTCAAATGTCAAACAATGACACTTCGAATGGCGCCAAATCTAAATCTTGCGTTCTTGTTCGGACACCCTTTATAAGTGTCTTATTCACCTGACGTAAATTTTTAAGGCATTTTTGACTTTTTATATAACTTTTTTTATACAAACAAAACCAGTGTATATATTGAATCCATTTTTGTAATGGTCAATAATAACTAAATTACCTTAAAATAGCAAATAAAATTAAGTTCGTAGTAATCGTCTTTTTGAAAAGGAGGGTATTCTTTTACTTATAAGTATTGTTTTGATTAGCAACTACATACCTGCATAATATATTGGTACCAGGGTAGGGAAAAATTTGAGCTACGAGCTCAAGCGAGCTAAGCTCGATAAGTCAAAATTAGGCTCAGGCTCGCATGCCTAAATTAAAGCTCATTACAATTTGGGCTCTGCTCGCAAGCCAAGCTTTATTATTATGTTTTTCTTTGTTTAGCTCGTTCTCAGGCATAAGATAAATATTTTGCTAACATGAGCACATGCTTAAAACGAGCTGAAGAGAGCTAAGCTCATGCTACGTCTTAATAAAACAAAAAAAAAAAAAATAACAATTAATACTCAAGGAAAGGTTTTGATTAAAAATTATGAATGTAAGGCAAACAACAACATTTATTATTGAATAAATGCACGTGGCAGCACCGTTTTGGCATCAATTACCGATTAGCAATTATCAGTTCTTATTGCACTGTCGCCTACTTCATTTCTACTTCCTCCTTCAACATTATTGATAACCATTTCTTCATTTTACTAAGTTAACATTATAAACTAAATGAAATCTTTTTTATTAAAAATTAAATAAATTGTTAATTAAATAAAATACCAAATGCATGAAAAAAGCAATAGATAAATATATAAATGTCCAATAAAAACGAATGTTTTCAATCCTTTCTCTGGAGCTAACACTACGTTACAAATTGAAAAGCTGACACAACAATTATAATTTTCTTTAAATTCATTTGCTAGTATTATTGTATGAGGCGACATCCGGTCTATTTAATAAACTATGTCAATAACCTCAGCTGACGGTAACCGTGCGAACCATAATTATGCAAGCTCAGCAAAACCACCAAAATAAAATGCAATAACTTCCGGCACATGCCACTAAATTCTGGGGAACAACTAAAAGAACAAATGCCGACTGATCACGTCACCAATGACAGAGAATATTTAAGTATCTAAGATATCAGTTGTAATTGTTTTTAGGTCAGTTAATTTGTGAATTTGGTAAAATGAAGAAGTCGAAAAAAAGTAAAAAATAAAAATTTATATTTTTAGTTCCTTAAAATAATAAAAAGTTAATTTATGCAAATTAAGCAACGTCTTCCATGAAGATTTTTTTTTTGCTTTTTTGTGCAATTTTATTGCAGTTTTCACATTAAAGCGCAAATAAATTTTTCCTAATTTAAAAGAATTGTATCCATAAAGGTACTGACTGACTATCCTACACGATCGTACGATTATGTCAAAATAATGTGTGACAGAATTCTGGCCTACTTGAAGAAATCGCTTTAAAATGGCGAACTTTATGCCACACTATTATACAAAAAAGATGCAAAAACATATGTTTACTCACCTTAATACTTTTAAAAGTATTCATTTTCTTCTTTGCCGCAAAATATCTTTTTTACAAATATGTACAATGAAGAATAACCTAAAAGTTTGCATAAACAAAACACAAGTTTGGTATTGTTGTTATTTTTCCTCCTTAAACATAGAAAATGCAACTCTGATCGCACAGATAAAATTTATTTTATGAAAAATTTCATAACATTAAAAAATCGGACAGACGTGTCAAAAAGTCTGCTGGTTCAATACACACTATCATACTTTTTTAGCACACATGGGTTTTTAGACAGATCGTACGACTAAGTAGAATAGTGAGTCAGTACCTTAAGCAAAATAAGCACGCGTATAGAACTATTGTTGATTTCATAATGTGTTGCTTTTGTTGTTGCGTCAGAGAAATGGCAATAGGCTGGCCTTGAAAAAGCAACTTTGGATTTCAATTAAAAATCAAATCTAAAATTGTTCAAAAAATTAGAACATGTGTAAATACTTTTGAAATGAAAAAAAGCCGTATTTGTTCAAATTAATTAACATTTTTGTAATTTTCTATGATACTTCTTTACATGTGCTGCTTTAAAAAAATCTAAATTATTTTAACATAATTTTTTAAAATATAAATTTATCAAGGACCCGTAGAAATTAAGCAATTTTACTAAAGAGAAATTATAAGCTTAGTTTACTCTTAATGTACACATTTTCATTCGTCTCCACAAAAAATTTACCACTCGCTCGCAAGCTTCATACACACAGCTCGCAAGATGAAGCCGAGCTCAATTCAAAGGTTCATTTATTATTAGTTTATTTCTTTCTAAAATTAAGTAAACTAATAAAATAAAATATAAAGTGTATATATTCAGAATCCTTATAAATAACGGAGTCTGCCTACGCGACGTACAGAAAAGTTAACCCTTATTCTGTATTTCAAAAATGAAACGCATATGACTTTAGTGGGTCAATTTTGCATAATATAAAAAACGTTCATATATTCATATCTTATTCATTTTTATTTGTTCATAAGACATAAAATTCGAGTCTCTGAATGATTTTTGCAAATGTATTTTTAAATATTCAAGCATTTATTTATACCAATATGTCAGCTGTTGCTGTCTTTAGGTTGCTATTGAAATTCGGGCAATCGGTCTGTAAATGGCGGAGCTACGAGTCAAAAATCTTTTATTTAAAATGTTTTTATAAATTATTATAATTTTTTTTTGTTTTTGTTAAATTTTTAAAAAGAATTTGCAAATTTATGGATATGAACACAGTGAAGGTCAACGAATTCATGTATGTTTTTTAAAACGAGCAGAAAAAATTGCGCAGTCATTTATACAGAAGTAAGCATACTCGTATGTGTGCTTATAAATTATTCTCTGGCCAACTATTTTTTTTATATTTTTATTTTTTGGTTTCAGTTTAGTTTATTTTTTTTTTGCCTGATTATAATTGCACTAATTAAACAGCAAACATTAATAAATCTTTCCCTTATTCATATTACCCTTTTTTAAGTTTAGCCACTTGTAAAATTGTGGTAGAAATGAATTCAGAAAGAGATGAATGAATAATTTCATACAAAAAATTTTTAGCATTTAAATTTTTTTACTTTGAGAAAATATTAAATAACATTACGCAGCACATACCTAGAATGCAAGCTCCTTCTCGTGTTCAATCTATTTAAATTTGTCAAAATTAACAAAACTATTCTTGGGTTTTGCTAATTTAGTTGCGGTTCAGATTTTATTACTATATTAACATTTTCCGAACTTCATGCAATTTTTCTCATAGTTGTATCTCGCAAACCTATTGGAATTTTGTTTTTCTGTAGTCCACACAATTGTAGTTATAGACTACGAAAAAAAGTGTAGAACAAACGAATGTGAAAAAGCTGCATCAGTGGCTCAAAAATCTTAAAATGCCGAAAAAGTTAAATTTTCCAACATTTTTTACGCCTTGTTTTTGTTGTTTTTTAATTGATTGTGGTTGTTGTTTTATTTAAGCAGATAGAAAAATTAAACTTTTTGGACATCTATATGCTAATACTCGTATTTGAGCCAAGTAAAAATATACTGTTACTTTTTTTTAAATAAAAACCATAAATTTTCAGTGTACCTATTTTAATGGCCATATGTGTACGAGTATATGCCGTGTAAGCATACACACGTATGTACTCGTATGCATGCATTACAATTTTGAAATTCGTACATTTTTGTTATAAGTATTTATGTTCAAAACAAATCCAAAGTTGGTCGCTAAGGCAGTGGAGTCTAAGTCCGGTCCATAAGGAGCAAAATTTTCAGTGGGATGCAAGAAAAACCAATCTTATAAGAAGGGTCTAGCAACAAATTTTAAGGATAAGGGTTTATGATTCTAGTGGAAGAGTGCCTCTATTTGTCAGAAACACTCTAACCTATTTTAGCGGGATAATTTGGCATCTACCCCTATGATTTCTGGACTAATAACGTACTCCTAAAATAAAAGTGTTGGCTGGAAGATCTACTGGGATGAAAATTTGCAATACACGGCCTGGGGGCAGCACTGTAATTAACAAGCTAGATAGTTCATTACTAGGATTTACTTGTAATAAAATTTTTACAGTGAGCATAAGCAATAAGCTTATATTTTCAGACATGAGTTTTAAACCTCACTCTAACGAATAACAATCTTCCACCTTCATGTCGGATCACCAATATCAGGTATTTGGCATAGATTATGCTCAAGCAATTGAACAACAATCGCCCTATCCTTGAAATAGAAATTGATATATGTTGAATTGTTGGGTAATACTAAAAACCTTTCCGAAGGCACAACATTGGATTTGAATTATAATAACTATGAGAAACATGAGCTCTGCAAAGACATTCAGAAAGGCTATGAGAAGAGTTGTTGATGTCTATAAATTAATGAGGGTCTCCCCATGTGAATTGAGCAAACTCCGATTGATTAGTGCCTTGGTCACGTACAACACCGCATTCACTCCCAAAAGTCGGCATGTCGCAACTATACAGGATAAATAAGACCATGCTTCTTATTGAAAGTCAATTTCTTTACGAAGCTATTTAATATTTTTATACCCTTCACTGTAAGTAATAGTATATATAAGTTTGTGATTCCGTTTGCAATTTCTACACCGTACATTTGACATCCTATAAAGTATATATATTCTGGATCCTTAAAAATAGCGGAGTGGAATAAGCAATGCCCGTCTGTCTGTTCGTCAAGTCGTTGAAATCAACTTTTTAAAGTCCTTAGATAACGTACAGAAAAGTGTAGCATACCAATCTGTCAGTTGTTTTTGCTTTTTTTGATATTTATCTGCTGTATTTATAACACAAGCGATCAACTCGTTTAGAAATTTTATATGAAAAGTACTCAAATTATTGAGAATGTGGAGAGTGAAAAATATGAATATTTGGCTAACACAGTGAAGGGTACATAAGACTCGGTACAGGGCAGCTGTAGAGAAGGGTGTATAAGTTTCGGCATTGCCGAATTAAACTTTTAGTTTTAATTAAGCCCTACAAAGGAATGTGTAGTGAGTAATTAAGAACTTAAATGAAATAATATTTGTAAAATTAAGATTTAAAGAAATGTTCCTTTTTAATGCACATGCTTTTTTATATACGTGTGTGTGGCTGTGTGTTTACGTATTTACTTATTTATGTATGTATTTATGTACAGTATGTGTTTTATGTTTGTTTATTTTTTTTCATATTTACTACGAACGTGCCTTATTGTGTATTTGAGGCCAAGAGTGTCAACGTAGACTTAAGCACTAAAGTAGTACAAATAAATATGCCAACATAAAAGTTAATGAAGTCCTTAAGCACAGGAGATAAAAAAAATTAGCAAATAATAAAAACCTTAAGGCAAAACGATTTTTAGTATAAATAACTCACTTTTACTATCGTTTAAAAGCAATTGCAATATAAAGAACAGTTTTCCGCATTAATTAAAGTTACTAACAGTTTGAATTCTTGAATGTTGTCAAAAAAGAAATTAAATATTAACAGCATACTCATAAAAACTTACTGTAGTGTTTATAATAAGCAAATTTTGACAATAACGTTCACGACTCTTCCATAAATATTGCAAATTTTATTGAACGCTTTACCCTTCTTTAAGCTAAAAATAAGACGAAATTTAAAAATTTTTGAAGGTGTTTAATGTGTCATTTGTGTTGAAGAGCAAAAGCCTTTTAAATTCAAGCACGTCCTTAAGCACTTAAATAGCATGTTTGCATTTGAATTTTTATACATCACATTAGTAGTATCAGGAATAAGACCTCAGCTGGATCGGTCCATAAATGGCGGAGCTAAAGCAAAAAATCGCGACTACCTATATTTTTGACCATTTTTTGAGTGGGTTTTTTGCTCATTTTATTTAACTTGCGAAACGGACAAAAAACGTGGTATGCTGTTTTATCACAAATAATAGTTATAACGTCTGTTAAAAAAAATTAAAAGATCGGTCTACAAGTGGATCAGAAAAATCAAAAATACCACAGAAATTTTAGATTTTCATTAAGATTTGTTTTGTGTTTGTGAGTACAAAAAAAATGTACTAACAGTTTTCACAGAAATATCATTCGTAATGTATCTGCAAAAAATGAGAGCAATCGGTTAGCAAATGGCAGAGGAATATCAAAAATACAACCGATGTTTCATATTTTCATTAATTTTGCTTTTTACATAAAAAAGAAATGACAATAATTTTCTAAATAATTTGTGTTTTATTCAAAATCAACATTGGGCTTTAAAATTTAACCACCCTTTAAAAGCACGAAACCTAAAAAAGTGTATGAGTGTGGTTTTTAATGACTTAAGTGTAATAGCATTACGAATACAGACTTCTTTATAAAAGAGAATTGTCGTTAATTAAATATTTAATTAAATATAATATGTTTGGCTCAGAAATTTTTTTACAAATGTCTGCAAAATTATATTATCTTTTTTAGAATTTATTTTTTTATTAATTTAAAAATTGAGTGCCTGCAGACATTTTATTGCTTTTAAAAATAATGCTCTCAGATTGTTTCTTAGAACTCGTTAATTTTAGTTTCTTGAACTGAAATTAATTATAATTATATATTTAGGATTAATAAAAAATAGGACAAAATTTTTTTATTAATATTTGTTGTTTCTTTTTTTATTTTAATATAATTTTTTGTTTGTAAGTTTATATGAACTTCTTTTATTATATCGGCTAATTAATTAACTTGAGGTCGTATTATAAAAATCTGTTTTTATATCCATATTCCTCTCCAATAATAAATAAATAAATTTTTATATTTAATATGACATCAAGCTTAATAAACTAGGCGTGTCAGTTACATAAGTGAAGATAAATATGCCGAGTTAAATATGTTTTAACGTAACTCCTTACGTATCTTAGTATTTGTAAACATCTTTTCAGTAATTTTTACATACTTATAAATATGTTTAGGAGAAATATAAGTACTTGTACATACATAGATACCAATGTGTATAAATACGTTGATTTTTCTAAGAGAGCTTACCAATTTATAAACGAACCATAAAGGATTACGTACAGCATTTTAAAGAACAGGTCGTCTAGATTTGTAATCTACGGCCCAAATACTTAGAAATAGCTTTAGACTATTTAAAAAAAATTTTTGAAATTCTCATACCCCAGTACTCTTGCTCTGAAGGATTCTTACCTTTCCCCATTTTGTCAAGGTTCCATTCCCGCTTTCGCACCAGCAAGTTACTAAGACCAAGCTGGAATAAAATTTTTAAGTTCTAAGCTTTCTGGAATTGTTTTAATATTTACGAAAAATTTCGGAAATTACCAAAATCCAAAGTAATTTCTGAGTATTTGGGCAGTAGATTATTAACATATACGACCTCCAGTAACCTACTACTAAAAATATATATAGAAGTATTTAGTGACGTAAGACGTATTTGATAAATATGCCATTAATACTGAAAATATATTTACAAGTATATATATTATATATATATATAAATAATTTTTTGAAAAATAAGACCCCAAGCTTAACAAAATAGTCATATTATTTAAAAGTAATAAAAAACCTAAGGCGTTACGTTAAAACATATTGAACTCGGCATATTTATCTTAATTCACTTAATTTTTTAGGGGGATGGGGTATTTCATGGAGGTTGAAAGCCTTCTGATCGCTATTCACTTGGGAATAGCCAGAGGTGATTCCTTCACTGAACTACCCAAGCATCTCACTACCTCCACGTGCAATTTCCTTGTAATTCCGCATGGATCACCTGATCTGGCGGTAGCTAAAGTATGTATGCGAACATGCGAGCACCGGTGCAATTTGTTTGAGAATGGGCTGACAGCTGTGGCATTCTGTTATCTTAGTAAACATCGCGTAGAAACGGTTTTTAGGCTAATATCACAGCTGCCTTCCGTCCTGGTAAAACCTTGTCAAGGACTTGGAGAACGCTCTAAATCACGTTGCCGTTAAGTTGGCCGTGCAGGTTTAGTTGATACGACATCCTAATTAACGCCCGACCTGGCACTGAACACAAGCGCCCATAAAGTCTTGTGTCAACCCTTGCGAGGACCTCACTGTATGCAAAGGGACCTTCGGGGTCATCATAGGGGTAACTTCACCACGGATTTAGATAACGACTTCTAGTTGGGACCCATATAGAAGATATGACGACAATAAATGAAAACCAAAAATTCAAACAAAAACGAAAAACAGAGCAAGAACAATGCATACTATGTGTTCTCAGATAGTATGAATAAGAAAACTGACGACGGAGCATATTTAACAGCCAGGCCTGAGAATAGGACCCGCTCTTTAACGCCAAATGCGATTGCGGGCGCGCAAATTTTTACGCGCCATTTTGACGAGGCAACTAGCCCAACAGGAACCATTCCGAAAACTAAAGTTGATACACCAACATCAAAGACAGATTCTAAAGGGTCCGCCATCGAACGTTTTTTTTTTTCAACTAGTGCTTACTTCGTAAATGGTAACACTTAGCTCATGTCTTATTTGACAGATAATTAGTTTTATCCTTCCGCTGAATGAATATTGTTGTGTAAACGCTTGAACAACGCTGGGAAATATTGCGACATTACTTTGAAAATCATGGTAATGTTAAAGAATGTGTGCGAAAATTGCGTACAGATTTTGGAAGAAGAGAAGCACCGTCAGCTCCGTATGTTCGTTATCTTGTGAAAAAAGTGAAAGATACTGGCTCCTAATCGATAAACTAAAGCGTGAAAAGCCAAATATTGCTGCTGTGGCAGAAAGTGTGCGTGAAGCGTCATCAACATCAATTCACCGTCGTTCTCAACAATTGAACATTTCGGAGACATCATTGAGACGAATTTTGCATAAAGACCTTGGTATGACGCCATACAAAGTCCAATTGGTTCAGGAGTTGAAGCCAACTGACCATCCAATGCGTTTTCGCTTCGCTAAGTGGGCCTGTGATCGACTTACAGAAGATGCCGATTTTGCCAAAAAAATCATCTTTTCAGATGAAGCTCATTTTGATCTTGGCGGGTATGTAAACAAGCATTTGGGGCACAGAAATCGCGCACGCATAAATTGAAAAGCCGACGCACCCAAAACGAGTCACTGTTTGGTACGGATTTTGGTCCAGAGGCATAATTGGGCAATTTTTCTTCGAAAATGAGCAAGGAGTGGCCGTTAGTCAATGGTGATCGTTATCGGGCCATGTTGAACGAATTTTTGTTCACAAAAATTGAAGAGGAGGATATTGGCAACATTTGGTTTCAACAGGACGGCGCTACGTGCCACACAGCCGAAGCTACACTCGATGTTTTTATAGCATTAAAAAAAAAAAAAGTTATTTGGCGGACCCTGTACTATGGCAGGTAAGGAAATACAAACCGGCATGCACAGATACGTAACTGTTACCAAATGTAAGGCTAGTACTAGAACTAATCAACAGGAGTGCACAACTAAACAGTACAAAGGCAGTCAAGCGGATACGATACCAGTCTCCGAAAATAGATTTTCCATCCTTGCACCCACAGACGATGCACCAGTAGAACGAAGAGGACAGATACAGGAAACCAAAATCCAAGCTCATACTGAGAAAAATTGTAGCTTAATTGTTCATAGTCTAAACGCCGAAAAAAAGAATTACTATACGTCCCTGCTGATGAAATCAAGAAAGCTATTGAGAATGTAGGCTACGATGTTAGAAATGTTCACAACATACACAACAAAGGTAAAATTTCCCAACCAATGCACCGTGTGGAGATTGCTTTTAATGCAGCTCTTCTTAAGACCAAAAATTCAACGCATCCTATTTACAATTTGAGATATCTTCTTAACCGAAGATTAACAGTAGAGGAGCCACATAAGCGTAATGGCCCTGCACAATGCACCAATTGCCAAGAGCTTGGCCACACAAAATCTTACTGCAATCTACCATCTGTTTGCGTAGTGTGTGGTAAGCGCATAAAACCACGGAGTGTACAGCACCTAAAAACGACCCCAATGTGAGAAAGTGCAGCAATTGCGGTAGAAGACATTCTGCTAATTAAAGAGGATGTGAAGTATGCGAGAGGATAAAAAAATCGAAACAACCTCGAGCCTTCATACTGGAGCTAATGCAATGCCTAATAGTGTACATGGGAATAAAATGAACTATGCCCAGGCACTTCGATGGTTTACCAACGTCAAACAGGCCCAACGTGGAAAATATTTCTTATGCCCAAGTACTAAGGAGCAACCCTCAGGTCTTCAACGATACCAGCTCTAGTTCAATCGACAAGCTGACGGAGACAATGAACAATTTCATGACCAACATGTACAGTTTTATGAATAATATGCAGGGCATGTTTCAGGAGATGATGCGGAATCAGAACATGATTCTGCAGACCCTTCTTAGACAAAAATAAAGTGACCCAGTTGCGTATTTGCTACTGGAATTCGAACGGGTTATCCCAACATAGTTTTGAGGAAGAAGATTTCCTACACAGCCATTAAATAGACTTCCTTTGGTATCCGAAGCACTCTTCACTGTAAAGAATTGCTTTAGAATTGACGGGTTCATTATATATGACACTAAACATCCAAGTGGAAAGGCATGTCGTGCCACGGCCGTCATTGTGCGTAAAACGTGAGGCACTTTGTTATGCCAGAATTTGGGAAGGATTTCATTCAGGCAACCTCTATAATTCATACCACAATTTCATGTGTATATTGTCTTCCAAGACACATAACTGATAGCGACAATTTCAAAAGTTTCTTCGCAACATTGGAACACAAGTTCCTGGCAGCAGGAGACTACAACGCTAAACATACCCACTGCGGCTCTAGACTTATTAGGCCAAAAGGTAGGCAGCTGTACAATGCTATTGCTCAAAATAATCTAGATGTCGTATCTGGTGGTGAGCCCACATACTGTCCTACAGGCTGTACGAGAAAGCCAGACCTTATTGACTTCACTGTTATAAAAAATATTAAACGTGACCAACTTCTGATTAGTCCCCTAGAAGACTTATCATCTGATCAGTCGCCGACTATAATAACACTACGTAATAGTTTTATAAACTCTGAAGTATCTCCTACATTCTATCCGAACCGATACACGAACTGGCTAAAGTATAAAATGTATGTGATCTCTCATTTCTCCCAGAACATCCCTCTAAGGAACCCGTCTGATATACAATGTGCTTTGAACCACCGTGCAGACGTTATTACTTGTGCAGCTAGTAATGCAACTCCAATGGGAGGAACATATAGGAGGAAACCGTTCAAGTCATCAGCTGATATCGAAGCCCTCATCCTACAAAAAAAAAATTGAGAAGGGAATGGTAGAGAAATCGTTCTCCAGCTTTAAGGACCCAACTGAACTTGTCAAAAAATACTTAAGGAAAAGCTGCGTCTATAGCATGAGTCAGCGCTTGCAAATTATTTAAGTAGCTTAGATCCAACAACAAAAACCGACCACAGTCTATGGAAAGCTGTGAAGCATATGAAGTGTCCTACTTCCTCCGAACCTCCACGAAGACTTGAGGACCTCAGTTGGGGTAAAAATCTAAATGAACGAGCAAATGCTTTTGCTAGCCATCTGAAAAACGTTTTCACACCACATGAAATCGGCGCTTATCGAATTACTAGTTCAATACTGATGAACTTGCCAGATTGCGCTATGAGAATTATATTATTCATTTTTAATGCCATCTTAAGAGTGGGGGTTTCCCATCTTCTTGGAAGATTTCAGAAATTGTCATGATCCAAAAACCGGGTAAAGACGCTACTCAAATTACCTCATATAGACCTATCAGTTTATTATCCATCCTATCAAAGCTGTTCGAAAAGGTCCTCCTCCAGAAAATAACGCCTCATCTAACAGAGCGAAATATTATTCCAGAACATCAGTTCGGCTTCCGGGCTGGTCATGGAAAGATCCTAAAATTGCATCTGAGCACTTACAAGCTCATATAAACGAGCTGGAATTTTTTCTAAATAAATGGAAAATCAAAGTAAATCCATCAAAATGTGCCCATGTGACATTCACACTAAGAAAGGCAAATTGTCCGCCAATAAAAATAAATAACGTCATTGTTCCGGTATAAACCCAAACTAAATATCTAGGAATCCATCTAGACAGACGCCTAACATAGTCACGTCACATTGAGGTCAAATTCTCAGCCATAAAACTAAAAACAGCTCGACTCATGTGGCTCATAGGTCCATATTCATCGCTTTCTTTGGAATATAAAGTTCTATTATATAAATCCATTATTAAGCCAATGTGGACATATGGCATTCAGCTATGGGGAACTGCGTGTGCATTTAACATCCAAAAGTTACAAAGAAGACAGTCGAATATTTTACGAACAATAGTCTGCGCCCCCTGGTATATAAGAAATGAGAACATCCACAGAGATTTAGAAACCCCAACGGTTCGGGAGGAAATATTGTACCAATTACGTTCACAAGCTGGCGACTCATCCAAACGCCCTCGCCAGGGGCCTGTTACAGTTCGAGGGACACAGAAGGCTTAAGAGAAGTGATACCTTGCGCCTAGTAAGAAGAGGGATATAACTTTTTTATTTTAACGTAGAATATTCCTTTTATTTTAAGATTTGAGTACAAGTAACTAGTTATTACATTGGTAATAATTATTTAAGTTTTTTATATTTTTTTACAGTTAAGATTTGGATACTTATTGCAATTTTTTTATAGAAAGATTCAATAATAATAATAATTAAAAAAGAAAAATTATTTTTTGTATGTTTTTTATATTTTAGAAGAATGTGGAAAGTGAAAAATATTATTATTTCGCTGGCACAGTAAAGAGTATACAAAACTCGGCACAGCCGAATTTGGCTCGTTTTATTTATTTATTTTTTTAATTTAATAATTTTAATTTCAATAATTTTTTTTACTTCTGTGAAGTGAACAACAACTTCACTCGTGCCTTACTACGCATGGAAGAGAATCGAAGTCTGCAAGACTGTTAAAGAGTTGAAATGGGCATGCGTCTGTCAAAGAGCACCATTGACACCGAACTAATTAGAATATAGGTTATTTTAAACCTCCTCAGAAATGATATCAAACTCTTTGAACTGCTAACAAGTCATTGTATTCTAAACTACAACATGAGTAAAATCTGTTAAGAAGGATGAGAAACGTCAGTACATTCTGTGCCCAGCAGTGGAAAGATTCAAAATAAGTATTGGGACGTTGGTTACAGAAAACCTAGGTGCGATAAAACCTACAACAATTACGATATTCGGAAGGAGTCTCGTATTGTAGTTAAGAAGTAGGCTGCACAATTGATCTAAAACGTTGCGTTCCGATTATAGCTTATGATTATAATAATAAAATAAAAATAGGTATATAAAATTGAAATATTCATGAGGACACAAAATCCGTACAATACAACCCAAATAGAGTCTTGTAACTTTTGATAACCACTTCAAGAAATTTCACACTAGATGGAGTTGAAAATTTATGTGTTGCATAGTGTTATATAATTTGTTTATAATTGGGGTCCCAGCAAGATTGCACTTTTTAAATAAAATATAATTTCTTTTGTGCAATTCGTAAATTAGCACTAGTAGCCTCCGTGAGATTGCATGCGGCGCGAGAATGATATGGGGATATTCGGACATAATTGGTATTTGGAGAGAGATCTTCAACCACATTGACTATGTCAGGCCAATACCATTCCTACAGAGCAACTTCGAATTCACCATTTCGGACGAAACGGGAATCTCAATACGATCTTCTTCTCTAAGAGGGAATGTACATGTCTTCACCCATAGCTCTAAGAGTAGTTTCAGGGCTAGTATTAGAGTATGGGGCAAGATACCCTTCAGACTCCCCGGCCGCCGCAGCGTTTTATAAGCTATACTTGTGCTCTGTAGTTCATTTTAGTGAGGGCTCTTCTTAGTTCAAAAATTAAAAAGGAATATTTTGTCCATTTGATCTTTTGTATCTTTATCACTTATACTTTTGATTGTCATTGAACGTTCTTTATTATGTAAAATGATGTCGACCCCTATGGTCGAAAGGGATTTTTTACGAAAATAGAAAGCAAAACAATATTCGAAAAATTTTTAAATTTAGTTTTAATAATTTAATTCAAAAAGTACATTAGTCACTATGCCTAAAAAACTTAAGGTTTAATTTTAAAAAAGCTTAAAATTGAGTTTTTTTTTAGCATGCATAATACATATTCTTTTTCTCAGTATATTTGTTTTAAGTACTATTTCTGTAAAAGAAAATAATTTGCACCTTTCGTTTCCTCGTCATTGTTTTCGTTTTAGTTTAGTTCGTTCGTTCACAGGTCTTTCATTTCAAATGAACAGCAAAAGAACTATAGGAATTCAAAATGCGGACTAGTTCGTTCAGTTCAAATAAGTAAATAGTTCAAATAAGTGAATAGTATAATAGTTCGACTACTACAAGCTGAATTGATGGCGATGAAGTACCACGGAGTATGTACCAGTAATATTAACATTTATACCCACAGTCGGAAATGCCAGACGTTCTTAAATAGGATGGCGGGACATTCGGTGGGCAGATAACCTGGCAAGGGAAGGGTCGAAGCTGCCAGAGCAGAATGCCAACACACCCTGCGGTGTGTGCAAACAGTAGATCGAGAGCATAGTTTTCAGAATTGCACAGTCAAGATATGGAGACAAACGGAATGTAATTTTAGCAACCAAGATTTGCCATCAAACGACTACTGTAGAAATTGTCAAAACAAAGAAACTGTAGAACACCTTCTCTGCCGGTATCCTGCCCTGGAGGAACGGCACAAGATCCACTTTGGAGAGCGCTATCTGCAAGATCTCACTGCGCTGTCAACTATAAGGGTCGACATGCTATATGGATTTGTTAGGAGTAATAATTGGTTTAAGTGCGGACTCATCGTCTTCTTCTATCTGTCTTCTATTTATTTCCTTTAACTTTTCTATCTCTATTGCTGTCCTTCTTCACTTTCTCTTGTACAGGTTCACATCGGAGGACCCGAGTGAGCCCAGCTTCTGTTTCCTTATTTGGGCACCCAAACCTAAGCTAATGGTGGTTTCTTTTCTGATCGAGAAATGTAGTATACTCACTAGGGTGGGTCGATTTAAAAATCGCACAAATTATAAGGAAAATCGTATTCTAGGGATCAAAATAAGAAACTTTGCCGAAGGAATAATACCTCTATAATGTATTTTGATGTCTCGATCTTTGACCCATTTAGAGTGCTTCAATCGAGTCAAAATGTATGACCGAAACCCACCAACTTTGGAGGGCCGACCCACCTATGCCAGTGGCACACCCCCTGTAACCACCCCTTTGGTTCCCCATACAAACATTTCAAAAAATCACAATTTTTGGCACTTTACAAGAAAAAATCAGCGAAATAGCTATGATTTTTATTTTTTTAGTTTATTTTTCTTTTTAGAAATGTATTTAGTCAGAATGAAATGAAAAAATGAATTCTACTTAGTAATAAATAGAAAAGAAAATAAAAAAAATTAATACTCACCCATAAAAAAATCGAAGGTAAAACATGCAGCATTCTTTACACTTATTCGTGCAACATGCTTAGAAACGAACTAACTGCTCGTGTACCCTCTAGAATATAGTTTGGAAAAGAACATAAAAATGTATAAAAGTCAAAATAAATGCAACATTATTGCCAGAAATGAAACCACCATAAGTCTCAACTCTGAAATTTGGTAGCTGTCACATATGTTTACTCCGATTAATAAAAATGGAGCAAAGTGAAGTCAATGCTAATTTTTCGAAAAAAAAGTCATTTCTACGTATTAACGGAATTCTAAACTGGACGGCATGAATTTGGAATACATGCGGTTTCAGTAACAATAAGACGGCGCCACATGGCACATAGAGCGTGAACAAAAAGTGTACTATTATTAAGACACCCTTTCAATATATACATTTTTTATTAAATTCTTGTTCAAATACGTTTATCGTGAAAACAAACAAATTATAATTTGACTCAAATTCTTTCTTCTCCAGAAGATTATTTAGATGGTACCTTATATTTGTAACCTTTATTGTACTCTATTTTTCGGTATATGTGGGTTTTGGTATTGCAACACAAAATAAAAGAAGAAAAAAATAACAATTGTGTAGTGTACATACATGCATACATATTCACAATAACACACAAATATTATAATAAAAAGTATTACCAATAACTTATTAACTTTGACTTACATTTGAGTGTGGAATTATTTGTGAGAATCAAATTATTTGTGCCAAACAAATAATGAATAACATAGAATAAATAGATTTAAGAAATTCTATAAATACGAATAGTAAGTAATAATTAAAATTAAATAGATTCGAATTTTTTAATTATAAAGATTCAACATCTTGTCTTTTATTAACTCGAATCCCAATATTGTGGCAGTTACTTTGAACGCCTAATTTTGAGGTAGTTTTTTATAGTATTTCATTACTAAATTGGTGCATTTGGCTGGTTTTTGTTCTTGTGATTCATGATATAAACTAAAATCAAATATTGCACGTCAATTTGTTGTTAATTTAATTGATTATGGGGGTTTTACACCCAAATTTCCATCGGATTTTGAATTTGTCAGCAGCTTTTGTTATTTTTTGTTCTATGAAAAAATTTTTCTAAAAATCGTGAGAGCCGTACGACTGCCAACATTCTATCCATATAGTTTGACATATTGTTTTCACACTATTCAATATTGCAGTGTAAAACCCCCATTACAAGTAAGCATACAAACTCATACATTAACACGAGTGATTGACTTGGTTTAATGAATTCACTTGTAGCAAATGACTAATTTGTTCAAGAAAAAAGATTACTGAGATAGTGAGGACACCTAAGAATTCAAGTTAATATAAAATTGATTTTTAGTAGAGTTTGGTTGTGTAAAGAATCATGAGAAATAGAACAATAATTTGTTTAAATGTAAAAAATAAAGGTTTTTGAAGAACACAAAAGTGGTTTATAATTTAAGAAACCGACGATCTGTTCCAAAAGAAGAATATCCCGATACGTAGACAAATTGTGGAATGAGATTGAAGTATGTTAACCAGATTTGAAATTAGTAAATAAGGAAAATGTAAATTTCTGCAAATTTCTGATTTTTTAAAAAGAAAAACAAAAAGAAGTACACTTACTTCTAAAATCAGTACGAATGGCATCTCTAGATTAAAATGTATTTTTTTACTAAAATTATAAGTACAAATATTTTTAAAAAGACATAAATTAAAGTTTTTTTATAACTGTTTTATCGATATAATAAATTTTTGACTTTACCAAATGGGTGTCTGACATTATATTATTCGTTATAAAGAGTTTGACTCTAATTTTAAGTATCGTGTTTAAACGCTATAAGCATACGATATACGCGTATGTATGACCAACGTATTTTATTTGATTGTTTTGTAATTAATGTAAAATAATAATTATTTTTGATTTCTTTTCGTTTTTACGATTTAAATCATATTTTGTTAATTTTAAGTAAAATTCATTATCTCTTTGTTTGTTCGCTATACAAATTTTTGTTTTCCAACGCACTTTGGACCAGCCGCGCCTACTTCTGATTGAAAAAATTTAGATTAAATATTTGTTTTCCAACAGATTTCTCTAAAATGTGGTACATACATATTTCGCTGACTATAGCCTTTGCATCGATCATGCCCATTTTTTAATTAGTTAAATACTGTTTTTTAACGGATTATTCTGTGAAAGTTTCTCTTTATACTTCAAAGAAGATTGTCGTCTACTTCTGGACCGAACATGCCTACTTTTGGGCTTACTTCTTTAACAAAATAATAAAAGTTATTCTTTAAATCAATATAAATAAATTTTTCAAAGAATTTATCTGAAATTTGATACAAATGCTCTTTACATTTGAAGGGTGCCTTTAGTTTTGAAGGACCATTCCCACTTTTCTAGATATTTTTTATAAAATAATTGAGGTTTGTTTTTTAATGCATAAAATTCTTTGATTCCGAAACTTCAAATGCAATACAGTCAATCCGTCCAGAATAAGTTCCCATAAATTACTTTTAAAATTTGACATACCAGTTGTATTTCTAATAAATATTGATTACATTAAACTTTGCAATGATTCAAGATTATTGGTGAAAATCTAAAACCAAGCATTGTAGAAACACTCATATTTATTTTAGTAGAAGTGTTGTATCACGAATAATATCATACTATAAATCTATCTGCTGCGTATATAAATAAAACTAATCTATTAAAGTAGCTTTTATTAACTTAGAGACTTATTGTTTTTCTCATGGAAATGTCGCTTACTCCAGAGTTGGGTGGCAATCTTTTAGTATATGCAACAAGGAAAAACCTGAAATGTTGTACTATATTCGAAATCACTAAAATAAGTAAAAATTGTCGGAATTGTGCGGTTAATATTGATACAACAGAACTTATAGCTCAAAAATATTCAAAAAATATTAATTTTTTTTATAAATTTATAAATTCATTTAAATTGTTATTATTTTACTCATTAAGGGCCATTCTCACAAGTTGCCAATAGTTGAAGTTAAGGTTTTATAAGTCAAATATCTAACTTTTGCTTGGATATTAAATTAATACTATATATACGTTATATACTGGTTAGTGTGTCCCTAACTATTCACACAAATTTATTTCTAAACTTGTAACCAAAAACCGGCTAATTGGCCCACAAAATTCTAACTTTAACTATCGAAAATTGTAATAACAAGACTAAAATTTTTGTACAGCAAAAGACCGGGCAAGATTGGATAAAAACAGTCAGTGAAAATTAATTTTAAATGCTATCTGGCAGTCAGTTAAGCAACAAACTTAAAAAAATGTTATGTTAAAAAAATATATATATATTTATAATAAATTGTTAAATGATTTTCTTTCACTGACTTGTGTTGGAGAGTTAGTTACAAAAATTAAACTAAAAAAGCAAGTTAAAACTGAAATGCGAACTATTTAATTTGAGAGGAAGATCATATAAGTTACATCCACTGAAAAAATTCCAAAAATTTTGCACTGAATTTTGCAATTAAGTTTCTGTAATCATGTACCTAACACATCAAACCAATTAATAATCTTACCCACACTTACATGTTTGTATGTATAGGAAAGTGTAAGCACACATACCAACGACAATGTATGTATATTTATATGAATGTAAGCACATCCGCACAAGTAAAGGTTTATGAATTTCAAGCAAAAAAAAAAAAAAAAAAGAAAACAAAATTAAAAATTTAAATTGATTTCTTTTAGTCACAGGGTCACTATTTTCTGAAAACATTGTTTTGGGTTGAAATGTGTGAAATTTTTCTAGCGACATCAGTTTTTCCGAATGCAGGCTGCCCTGTAGCGTGTGAGTTTGGGGGTTGCAAGTTCGATTCCTGCCCAGACCCTGGGAGCAGCCAGTGCTCGTCAACAAATAATAATAATAATGTTCCGAATGCAAAATTTGGCATCACCTGTTTGAAGAAATCACCTTAAAGTATGCTATAAATACTCCTAACAGCAAAATTTAATTTAGAAATTGTTTCAAGTCAAAAAAATATATTGAAAATAGCCCCACTATGGCTCACAATTTAACTTTAACATGTATTACTACTAATTCCAGTAGAAATTGTTTTATCGCTGCTGCCAGCCTGAAAATCGACGATTTGACAAAATAAACGAAACAAATGGCATAGAAAAATCAAAAATAAAACAGAAATTTTAGATTTTCATTAATATCTGCTTTGGTTTTTTAATTAAAATTTTTAGCTGTACATGTGCGTAATGTGTGGGAACACAAACTCGAGGCCAGTTAATACAAACGTATGTCTTAAGTGCCTTGTATGTAAACTACAAATACAAAAATCGTATATCAGGAGAAATGCTAGAGCTGAATTTTGGTTTATTTTACTTGCTTTATTTATATTATTTATGAAATAATTACTTAAATATAAAAGGTGATTTTATAAGAACTATCGGAAATTAAAAAAAAAAAAAACACATAAAATTCAGAAAAATGCATGAAATATTTATTTGGATCGATAGTTGGGTCGATATAATTTAATGTTTGAAGATTATTTCATGCAAATGTTGGCCGCGGCTGCGCCTCAAATGGTCCATCCGCTTAGTCCAATTTTGGCATACTCTTTCCAACATTTCGGCCGGTATCTCACGAATAATGTTGGCAATGTTGGCTTCCAGTGCGTCAATCGAAGCGGGCTTGTCCCTATAGACATTAGCCTTAACATAGCCCCACAAAAAATAGTCTAGAGGCGTTAAATCGCACGATCTGGGCGGCCAATTGACTGGTCCCAAGCGTGAAATAAACTGTTCACCGAAGTCGCCTCTCAATTGGTCCATTGTTTCCCGTGCTGTGTGGCATGTGGCACCGTCTTGTTGAAACCACATGTCATGCAAGTCAAGCTCTTCCATTTTGGGCAAAAAAAAGTTTGTTATCATCGCACGGTAGCGCTCACCATTCACAGTAACGTTGTGATTCGCATCATCTTTGAAGAAATACGGCCCAATGATGCCGCCAGCCCATAATCCGCACCAAACGGTTGTTTTTTGTGGATGCATTGGTAGCTCTTGCAATGATTCTGGCTGCTCTTCACTCCAAATACGGCAGTTTTGCTTGTTCACGTATCCATTCAACCAGAAATGAGCCTCGTCGAAAATGGAAGAAGCGCGCGATGAACTTTCTTAACAGAGCACGTATTTTGGTAATAAAATTCAATAATTTGCAAGCGTTGTTCGTTTGTAAGACGATTCATGATTAAATTATAGACCAAACTGAAGATGTTTGACAGTGACACAAGATACAAAACGTGCGTGAGCTGTCAAAACTAGTGTTGCCAAAAAGATAATAGCAAAAAAAAATCACTCTTTATTTAGTTAAAAAAATGTGTTCAAACATTTTAGATTAAATTTATTTTGTATTCTTACCGACATTTTATTTCTTTTAAAAATAGACATACCACAACGAATTTTTCGTGAGCTGAAATGAATTATTTTAGAATTTAAACAAATTTTTATTTAGAGAAAATTATTGCAATCACTATTTCCCTTTTCATAAAAAGTCTTTTTTATAATTGCTTTTTGCAAAATTAAAAATATAAATATTTGGCTAATACAGTGACTGGCATATAAGACTCGCTAGGGCCTAATTCAACTTCAAATTTTTTTAAATTTGCACATTCTTGTTAAATATTAACAAACAATTTCTCCAATGAAATGCAAGTATTGATAATTTTCCTAGATTTTCTTAAATCATTCAATAATTAATTAATCTTAAGTAAATAAATTTAAATTAACAACAATTGGTACTACCTAATTCAACTCATTTTTTATTGGTATTTTTGTCAGTCCTAATAGATTAATGTAAAATAACTGTAACACAAATTATCATTTATATAATTTAACAATAAAAATTGAAAAATTTAAATGTATTTTAAGAAAAAATTAAATTAAATTAAAATTAAATTTAAGCTGCTATTTTAACTGCCTCATTATTCAATATTAGCCATTTGCGAACTATTTACTGTAATAGCCAAGAGAAATATGCAAAATAATTATTTTTTAAAAGAGAAAATATCAGTTAGTCACAAAAGCTTGCACATCATCTCTAACTGGCTATAATAATAGTGCGAGTAATTGGATGTTATGATAAATGCAGAACCCAAAATCTGAAGTACCAAAAATTTATCAATAACAAATATAAACGAATATTTACTCTTATGTAGAAGCAAACACCAAAATTCGATTTAATCTCACAAATTTAATGTTTGGCTGCATATGTAAGAGTACATAGTCATTCTGTTAATTAATTAAAAATGCATCATTATTGTTGTTTGATGGATGGCTTGAAATGTAATCAAATAAACGACTTGTTGTGTGGCAATTTTTGTCGAAATAATTCAAAAATGCTGTTGCTTGCTTTAAGCAAAATTAGTTTTCTTTGTAGCAAAAGTTTCTTCACAAAAAAGACGATAGTGATGTAATGAAGTAGTTTTTAAAAAAAGCTAAATTAAAAATAAAAGAAAAAAAAATTAAAATTACACAATTTAATAATGAATATGAGATTTTAATTAAAATAAAAATTGTTTCTAGAGCCAACATGTTCCTGAATTTTTTCCATTTGACAAACAAATGAGCTGTTATTTTTGAAAGTGGCATACGTCCACTTTCAAAAATAAATCCGAAAGCGGTGCTTAAACCTTAGCTTACAATGATGCAACAGCTTTTGCAGGGATCTAATCACCGCATTCAACAGCGAGTAGACTATCGTATCGCATGTCTAGTAGGCAAATCATCTCATGCATGAATTTAGACAGAATTTTTGTATAATGAAGCAAATTAAAGGAATTCCTTTAATAATATTTTATTTAGTAATTTATGTGTGTATGTATGTATGTAAATATAAACTTACAATTAAATTTTGTTGAGCGTGCTCTTTAAAAAAGTAATTTGATTTGTGTACGATAGCTACTTTGCTATCGAATGATATTTACACCTGATCGAAAGTCATCATCTCGGATTAAGATACATTTTACTCGACATCGAGTGCCATGATATGAAAATGAAAATTTTACTTGATATCGAATGCGATGATTAGACCGCAGATTTCAGTGTGAATATTCATATCCGTATATAATACGGCGCTACTGTCACAGGTTTAATTTCTAAATTAATTTCATTTGTGTATGTCAAGTTGTCGTAAATATTGATAATATCTCTTAAAGTAACACTCTGTCACTATATAGCAATAGCAATAGGAATCTATGGAAATAATCTCAAAACTACTGCAATGAGCGCACACAAGTACATAATATTGGTGGGGATGCTTTGTTCTATCAACTTGGTCAGCATTGCAAGGTAATTTGTTCATAATTTTATTCAATTCCTTAGATAATTTTTTTTTTGGTATAACCTTATTATTGTACACCCTAATTTAATTTTGTAAAAAAATTTAAATAAAGCGTTGTTTACACAAAATAGAGCCCCATAAGAAATTGAATATACTCGTATACTTAAAGGAAAAAGCTATTCAAAAACTATTATACACAAATTTATATACTATAAAAACGTTTAGTTTTTTAAGGTTCTTTATTGTAAAATAAAAACACAATTAGTTCTCTTTTCTCAGCACTTATTGTAGAAATAGGCTGACTTCCTAAACGTATAATTACAATGTATCAAACAGTATTAATACCAAGTTGATACATTGTGTAGTTACTTTTCTAATACTTTGCATACTGATATTTTGCAACCCTGACATCGTTTAAGGTACTGACTGACTATCCTACACGATCGTACGATTATGTCAAAATAATGTGTGACAGAATTGTGTCCTACTTGAAGAAATCACTTTAAAATGACGAACTTTATGCCACACTATTATACAAAAAAAGATGCAAAAACATATATTTACTCACCTTAATACTTTTAAAAGTATTCATTTTCTTCTTTGCCACAAAATATATTTTTTACAAATGTGTACAATGAAGAATAACCTAAAAGTTTGCATAAACAAAACACAAGCTTGGTATTGTTGCTATTTTTCTGCCTTGAACATAGAAAATGCAACTCTGATCGCACAGATAAAATTTATTTTATGAAAATTGTCATAACATTAAAAAATCGGACAGACCTGTTAAAAAGTCTGTCACACACATGCTTTTTTAATACATACTATCATACTTTTTTAGCACACATGCGTTTTTAGACAGATCGTACGACTAAGTAGGATAGTGAGTCCTAGGCTTTAGAAATATTTATATGCATAGTATAGTTAATTACACTATGGAACATTTTTGGGATTATTGTCTGGGGGGTGAGAAATTCCAAGTCAGGGTGATGGTACTAGGTCAGTATAGTAAAACCCTCAAAGGGTTTGGCGTTCGTATGTGTCAGTTTTTTTTTATGACCTTTTAAATATTTTCCTTATCTTGATCCTTGATCTTGATTAAGTAAACATTTTTATAATTTTTTATTTTTATTTTATTTATTTATTTTTATTTATTTTAATAAATATTGCCTAGACTTTTTCGATGGTGGTTGTTCGGGACTAGTGGCATCGCATTCATCGCTATCATCAGTTTCTGAACCACACATAATGTCAATGTGTGACTCCACTGTTGGCCCTTCTGCATCTCCTGAAAATTCTTTATCATCAAGATCATCCTTGTCTTGCCACACAAGCTTACTCCATCAGCAAATTTCCGCAAATATTGCACTCGGCGACTTTTTGCCTCTATATCTGTAAGTTTTTGTTTTATTAAAATGAGTTTGAAAAAATAAAAAATCAGTATTACCTCATTTCAAATGGCATAGCAACTTGATGATAGCGTTCACCTTGTTCATCTGAATGCTCTTAACATCCTTGCGACAGAAACATCGTAGTTGTTAGAACGATGCTTTCCCAACAAGCCTTCTATTACTTCTTTGATTGCCTGCCATGCATTCAATTCAGCGTCAATCAAAATATTGTTGAATGCGTCACTTTTAATCAGCTTTCGTATATCTGGACCATTTACTACGCCTGATTGGAAAAAATTAATTTGTTAAGATGGAAAATCATGGGAAATGAATGTGATATTATAACTTACCTTCTTTAATTTTACTTTCGCTGAGTCTCAGGTAAATTAGTTTCAAACACAAGAAAACTTCATCTCTTTTGACGACAGTTTTGATAAAATTCTTAACAATTCCAAGTTTAATATGCAGTGGAGGCAGCAATATCTTCTCCTTCGGCACTAGAGGCTCACGAATGATATTGGCCGTTTGTAACCTGCTGTGCTCTCTGAGTTTCCATCCGTGGCATGCATATTGGTCACCGGAAAATCGTGTGTCCCAATCGCACAAAAAGCACATATATTTTATATAGCCGCTTTGAAGACCGCAAAGCATTGTTACAACTTTTAAATCGCAGCATATGCGCCACATATGTTTGGCGTAGTTAACCATTTTTAAAATATTTTCCAGTGCATCATATGTTTCTTTCGTTTCTGTACTATAGGCGATTGGAACTGAAGGTTTTTTATTGGTCTTATGCAGTAAAACCGCCTTCAAGCTGAGTTTTGAACTTTCAATAAATAATCTCCAGTCATCTGCTTCATATTTTATTTCCATTGCGTCCATCAATTTTCCTACATCCGGGCAATATGCAGAAGTTTTTTCATCATTCACAAGGAATAAACTTTGGAGTGTTGGCTGACGACTTCGATAAGCTGTGACTTTCACACCGGGTGCCAACAAATTGTTTGATTTCAAAATGGAATCCAGCTCTTCCGATTTATGCTGTGTTAATTCCAACTTGGCAATAATTGAATCAAGCTTATTTTGATTTATTAAAATTGGCTCATTGGATACTGATGGCTCATATGGGGGATCATCACGTGCATGATATGTCGAAGCAGTCGTAGAAGAGAAAATATCTGGGCTAGAAGCTTTTGGCATAAGAATGTAGTCCGAATGAGGCAATGGTGTTGCGGCACTTGCAACACCAACGTAATTATACGATTTTCTTATCCTTTTTGCGGCTCCTTTATTCGCACATGCATAGCAATTCAATGGATTGTAACCTTCGCCAGGATTAGTCCAAGTCATTGGGATACCGAATGGCATACTTTCACGTCTTCTATTTTTCCAATTCATTAGACGGTTGTAGCAGATTTTACACACTATATTTGGTACCCAATTTTCGTTCACTATAACATTTTGGTTGAAGTACATCTCGTATGTTTGAATAAAATCAGTACTGAAATTTCCCCTTTTTTTATGTGTTGACCACAGCAGTAGCAAAAGCTATTTATATCTGGATTGCACAGTTCCATATTCTGTTCAGTTTTGTTCACTTTTAAAAAACTGGAGAAAAATTACTTTTACTGTTCGCGTTCGTCGGCACTTGTTGAATGACAAAAATCACAGAGCCAGTGTGAGAAAGAGAAGTATATTGACAATGCATGTTTTATGTGAACATTACAGAACCAGTGTTGCCACATCAATATTTCTCTTTTAGTAAAGTAGAAAAATATGAGAGAGTTCGGCTTGTGAGTGTCAATGTTTTCTCCAAATAATGTTGTGCATATCTGGAGCAAATTTTTGAAATTCAGACATGATTCATAAATGAGAAACGCGTGCATCGATTTTCATGATCTATGCCTTTTTTTGCTCATGAGTTATGTGACTGTTATTTTAAGTACAGTAGCTTAGCCTAGAACCTTCTACAAACAGCTAGACATTACCTTATAGTTCTAGGTAAGGCTGACCTTAGAATCAAAAGGTAAACGAATATTCTTATTCTAGCTAATTTCAGAACACTTAAAACTTTACACTAATACAGATGTAAATATTAGATTACATTATAACAAGCATTACACTCACAAATTCTATATTTACTAAAGGGCTGCACAAGCATATTTGAAAGCCAAACATCACTACAAACATGAGTAATATATTATAATAAAAAGTGCTTGTAACCCCTTTCAAGTATGCCTGTGCAGGCCTATAATATTTACATACATAAATACAATTTTTATGAATAATAACACAGTGGTTAAACAGAATAATTTTTGGTAACAATATTTTTATCGTCACGAATAAAAGTACCAATTTTCTTTAAGTTCTCTTTGACAATAGTCCAGTCTAGCTCAGTTGGCCGAAGCTGTGAACAGTTCATATGATACCACTCAATTGCACTTTTTGAATAATGACAAGATGGCAAGTCAAGCCAAAGTAGTACTGGATGGACAATCCAGTTTAAGTTTAAGTATAGACATCAATCGTGCCTGCAGCCATTCTTTGATATAAATTTCTATTGTCATTGTTGAAGAGACGATAAATGGCGTGCTTTTTAGACCACAACTGCAAATTTTTTTTGAAAAATAATGATTGTTTTAACAATTTTTTCTATTTTTGTGTATTTGGACTTTGAATCGACATCTTTATATTTCACTGGAACACAAAAGATTTGACCACACGCAAAGAAAAAATATGGTTGAGGCAACCATATTCTGGTGGAAACATAGTATGGTTATATTTATGATTGCTTCTAACCATATATATTTTTTTATCAAAGATATTAAAAACAAGGCAAGAAATTTAAAAAAAAATTTTTTTAATACATACATATTTTAATACGATCTTAAAAAAAAAAATTTTAATTTAAATTTTTTTTATACATAAAGTTTTTTTTTATTCCATTGATTTTTCTTTTCTATCAATTTGTATTTATTTATTACATAATACATCGGGTTTAAATTTATTTTTTTATATTTTAGTTGACTCTACCAGGGCTCGATCTTGCGAACACTTAGTTAAGAAGCATTAATTCGCCACTCAACCACTTCAGCTACAAAGCTCAGTTGAGTTTGAATGATTAAGTTTTTGTTTTATACTCACTTTATTTACATGGTTGCGAAAGAGACAAAATAGAAAATAATTTACATTCAACCATATTTTTATCATTATTATGTTTGCTATGAACATATTTATGATTTCAAGTAAAATTTTATTAAACATAATATGATAATTATATGGTTGATCTAAGACACTAAACATAATATGATTAAAAATAACTAGAAACATGTTTATCGTGATCAGTATAATGTTTAGATCCTTCAAATTAATAATAATATTTTTGTAAAGAACACACTATGTTTGAGGTGACCATATTCAACCATCTTTTTTCTTTGCGTGCAGGTAGCTGTTTTAAGTCCATTTTTGCATAGATTTCATCGTCCATCGCTGAATTTTGTTAAAGTTTTATTGTAAGGAATCTGCTTTTCACTACGATTTGAATATTTTGTTGCACGATTACTTCTGTAGCCAGCATCCATGCTCTTTATTAAGGTACTTAAACTCGTGTTGTGTTTTTTTGCACGATCATCGTCGGAGACACCCAGATTTTGTTGCATTGAGCGTATTATATATTTTATATTCTCTGATTTTTTAGCACCTTTTTTCAGGTCTTTTTAATTAAAACCTCTCCTTAGGGTTTGGTTATATATTTTGAAATTTTATTGGCAGTCATTTTTTGAATCTGCAGCTTTTTTGCAATCAGGAAACCTGACCATAATGGATTTTCAATAAGTTTGTGCAGAATATTTTTTCTATTTTGATTTTCCATGCCTAACGAAGCTTACAAATGAACTGCTACTGACAAGATTTTTTTACAGAATAACGATGAATACTGTTAGAAAAAAATTTTATTTATTAAATGCAAGTGATGCCACAAATTTTTCTAAAATGCTTTTCTAAAGGGGCTCTATTTTATGTGAACAATGCTTTATGTACGTTAAATAATTTGATTAATTTATAATTATATCCTGAAGAAAGTACTCAAGTTGGAGCGAAATGTCGATATAAAAATAAATTTATACAATACGACCTCAAGCTAAATAAAATAATCATTTTAATTAAAAAGAAAAAGATCAAATAAACCAACAAATAAATTTTTTAGGGCATTACATTCAATAAAACGAATGTTTTATTTTATTCTGTTTGATTTTATTTTTATTAAAAATAAAATTTTAGGGTTGATTTTGTTTTTCTTTATAAAAAACAATAAATATTTTGTTGAGGTGAAAAGTTTTCTATTGTATTTTCATAATGTTCTTATTTTAGTTTGCTTGAAAATTTAAAAAAAATTCTTTGGATTCCTTTGGTTGTTGTTTTTATTTAAATTTTATTGATTTTATACTTTGTAGAACTTTGAAAGCAAGTACAATTTGAATAAATTGTTTTGTTTTTTGCTTTCACTTTTACTTTTACTTTTCTTTCAACACAACAATGGAATTAAGTAGAAAAAAAAACAGAAATTGTTTATTGCTGGAAAAGGTTTTGAAAGTTTTATGTAGATAACATGTAATACATACATACATATACATATACATATTCATATATTTACATATACATATCCAAATGTGTATAGATCAATAATAAGGTATGTATGTATGGAAGTGGTAGTCTAAAAATGTATGCATTAATATGTGTAGGTGTCTTTTAAAATATATTAGATATAGGATATTTCAAAAGGAAAATAAACACGATAATATATATTTCGTATTCATTTTAAAATTTGCAACACAATAAAATTTTCTTTTGCTTACTAAGATAAGTTTTGCTATGGATGGTCTTTTAAGCCAGACAAAATTTCAAATTGTAAAAACCTATACACTATTTCAATCGAAATGCAAATGTTTGCACAGCGGCTGTTCTTGACGTCCATTTAAATTTAAGAAATTTTTTATTGAGTTTTCGTGAAAAAGTTTGTTTTTTTTTGGCAAAATTTTTGTGAATATGTCAGAAATTTCAACACGGGTAAAAATATGTTTTTGTAAATTTAATCAAAGATCAAGTTCTCGAGTTTTTGCAAATTATATGGCAGTTATATGTGATACTTTCCTGAAGGATCTCCTATTGTTAGTTTTAATTTTTTTATAATAAAAGAAAAACATTTTTTGTTTTTTATCTTTATTTTTTATTTTTAAATAAAATAAATTTGAATTACATTTTTGTGAGTTTAGGTTTTGCTTATTTGCAAAGGTGAAGCAAGTGCAAGTGCGAAATTCACTTTTGCTGGCATATATGCAATTAAATGAAATTTTGCACCTATTTCTTGCTACAATGTTTGAGAGACGTTTTCTACGACTGTAGCAAAAAAAATCATCACAGATGATTCCATAGAGAATAAACATAAACAGAACACTCATGTATATTTTTTCTCTTAAAGTAAATTTGCGCATAAAGTAAATCCTTGAACCAAAGGCAATGCCCCAAAGTTAACAAAAAAAAAAAAAAAAAAAATAAATAAAAAAACAAAATAATAAATTTTGTGGTTCAAAATGCTCTCCATGAAATTGAATTTTATAATTTTTGTTTGTTTTCTTTCCTTTTAAGTAAGTCGCGGTACATTTTTGAAACTTAAAGCCGCGCCGCACCGTCATTAAAATTTATAATTCAAAATAAACTTCAATTGTTGTATGAAATTTCTTGTAATTTTGTATTTACTCATGGAGCTTTATACAGGGTGGCCCAAATAATACCAGCTGATGTCAAACACAAATAACTTTTTTATTTTTTAACATAATTTATTTTTTCTTTTTGCAGATTATAACTGAACTTTTGGAAATTTAAAATGAATACATACAGTCCACAACAACGCATTAAAATTATCGATTTTTATTATTCTTCTCAAGGATCAATTGTTCTGATGCAGCGAAATTATCGCCGTTTTTTTAACGTAAGATCAGCGCCCACATCTTCCATGATTACAAGTTTAGTTCGCCGTTTTGAGGAACTGGGTTCAGTTGCCGACCATCCAGGAAGAGGTGTTCATCGAAATATTCGTACTGAAGACAACGTGTGCAGCAGAGTGTTGCCAATGATCCATCTGTCTCAACTCGTCGCCGTTCCGACCAATTGGGTATACCCAGAACAACATTACAGAGAATTTTAAAGCTGGATCTTCAGATGTATCCATACAAAGTTCAAATTGTGCAACAGCTTCTACCGCAAGACCCCCAACAACGACTACAATACACTCACTAGGTCTCATTTGGGCCACCCGTTATAAAACTTAGCAGTGTTTTTTAACCAAACCTAAATTCGATTTAAGTAGACTTGGGCATAATCGTTCATTTCATTGATTCGTTCAGATTTTTCAAATCACCTAAATGACCTAGGTCATTTTAATCGTTCATCGTTCATTTCGGACACTGTACGATGACTTTTGATTTTCGTTCATCGTTCGTTTCTAACACTCTACGATGACTTTTGCTTTCCGTTCATCGTTCATTTCGTAAACTGTAACAACAAACTTATGACTTTCGTTCATTGTATTTTTTATACACCGTAATACCTTTATAATGGTATATTATTACAACTGATTATTGAATTTAAGCATATGTGATTTTAAATTAACTATAAATTTTTTATGTTTAAGTCTGCAATAAAATTTTGCTACATTTTAACTAAAACAAATTTTAGTTATTTTAATCCTAAACAGAAAAAGTCAGTGAACGATGAACGAAATAATTAAAAAAAATTGAATCGTTCAATTTTCTGAATCCTTCATATGAACTAGGTCGGACATGAACGCCACAAGCCTAGATTTAAGGCTACGTTGGTAACTTACATGTCGGCTACTACCGCCGCACAATTTGATAACTCTGAACTTTATTTGTTTATTTTTTTCAGCTGTTTTGATGGTGCAAATTTTTTTAATTTGCTTTTTACAATAATTTTCAGCCCTGCAAATTTTATAAACCGGTGCAAATCTTAGTTTTATATATTTTGTTGTTGTGAGGTGCAAAATTTAAAATTTTTGCCACACTTGCAATATGTGCAAGACTTGCAAGGGTAGTTTGCATTTAAGAGTGAAAATCAAAATATATTTTGTTAGTGTAGAGCAAAAATATACTACAACATTTGGCAAATGCTATGATGCAAGACCATTCACACAAGATTATGAGTAGGACTTGTATTCCTTATTCTTATTGTACATTATTCTTTATGATTGATGACCCGTTATATACTCTCAATTGATACATACATACAGATAAATATATATGTATATTTATATAATTATTTATTTAGGCTTTTATTTTTATATGATTATTGAGCTTTAGTCTTCTTTTTTATAAAATTATTTATTATTTTCAATATTTCGCTTTCAGGAAAATTGTAAATAACAAAAATTTTTTGATTAAAAATGAAAATAGTTTCTTTTTCATTCTTACATATTTTGAAAATATGAAAATATTTTCAATGAAAATACATTTATTTTTCTTTTAATAAAAAAAATTTATTTAAAAGAAAAATATTTTCTTCTCGTACTCGTATATGATTATATTAATATTATTAAAAACAACAACAATATAATATGTAGTTCAACCAATGAAAAATACATACTCGTATAATAAAATTGTTACAAATAATGTACAAAAATTAATTTTAATAACAAAATTATTATATATTATGTTAACAATGGGCTTTACATAGTCAGAAAAAAGTAGGCTTTTATTAAAAGCTGACTTTTGTTGATAAGAATTATATGAATTTAAAGTCAATTTTAAAATGATACCGACTTTAGTGGGACTATGATTCTGGCCCAATATTTATAATTAAAATATAATATAAATTAATAATTATTTCTTATGTATTAAATGTCTGTAGCTCTGAGCTACATTATCTATATCTGCCTTATAATTTATTCTTTTAGATGATTTTGTATCAATTATTTGTAACATTTCTAACATAAACCTCTTCTTATAATTATTTTCTTTATTAAAATTTCTACTTCTACAAAATCAGGATTGTGATTAAATTAATAACAATGTCAAGTTAATGCAGGTTTTTGCGATGAAATCTGTCTGCATTTTTGATCTGATTTATTAGCTGCTAATCTTGTTTTAAGTTTATTTTTAGAAGTACCTACACATATATACATTCGTACAATTTTCTTGATTATTTCCCCCACAACGTATTTCATATACTAAAGAGTGATTTTTTTGCTATTATCTTTTTGGCAACACTAGTTTTGACAGCTCACGCACGTTTTGTATCTTGTGTCACTGTCAAACATCTTCAGTTTGGTCTATAATTTAATCATGAATCGTCTTACAAACGAACAACGCTTGCAAATTATTGAATTTTATTACCAAAATGCGTGCTCCGTTAAGAAAGTTCATCGCGCGCTTCTTCCATTTTATGGTCAGTTTAATCGACCTACTGAGGCTTCTATTCGGGCTATTGTAACAAAATTTCGCACCAAATTTACATTGTTGGACATTAAACCACCAACACGCTTACGTAGAGTGCGAACTGAAGAAAATATCGCAGCCGTATCGGCCAGTGTTGGTGATGACCGTGAATTATCGATTCGGCGCCGTTCGCAGCAATTGGGCCTCTGTTACTCCACTACGTGGAAAATTTTGCGGAAGGATTTGGGTGTGAAGCCTTATAAGATACAACTGGTGCAAGAATTGAAGCCAAACGACCTACCACAACGCCAAATTTTTGGTGAATGGGCTCTTGAAAAGTTAGATGAAGATCCACTTTTTTATCGAAGAATTGTGTTCAGCGACGAGGCTCATTTCTGGTTGAATGGATACGTGAACAAGCAAAACTGCCGTATTTGGAGTGAAGAGCAGCCAGAAGCATTGCAAGAGCTACCAATGCATCCACAAAAAACAACCGTTTGGTGCGGATTATGGGCTAGCGGCATCATTGGGCCGTATTTCTTCAAAGATGATGCGAATCACAACGTTACTGTGAATGGTGAGCGCTACCGTGCGATGATAATAAACTTTTTTTTGCCCAAAATGGAAGAGCTTGACTTGCATGACATGTGGTTTCAACAAGACGGTGCCACATGCCACACAGCACGCGAAACAATGGACCAATTGAGAGGCGAGTTCGGTGAACAGTTTATTTCACGCTTGGGACCAGTCAATTGGCCGCCCAGATCGTGCGATTTAACGCCTCTAGACTATTTTTTGTGGGGCTATGTTAAGGCTAATGTCTATAGGGACAAGCCCGCTTCGATTGACGCACTGGAAGCCAACATTGCCAACATTATTCGTGAGACATTAGATTGGACTAAGCGGATGAACCATTTGAGGCGCAGCCGCGGCCAACATTTGCATGAAATAATCTTCAAACATTAAATTATATCGACCCAACTATCGATCCAAATAAATATTTCATGCATTTTTCTGAATTTTATGTGTTTTTTTTTTTTTTAATTTCCGATAGTTCTTATAAAATCACCTTTTATTTATATTAGAAATATCTGGTTTGTTTAGTTTATCTTTTGTATTTATTACTAAGCGTTATCCTTAATGTGCTGCAAGATTTATGATAAATATTATATTTATCCGTAACTTATATTTTTTGTACTTTGAAAACGTTCAGATATGTTAGATACATAAGTCATTGATTTGTATGTTATTGATTCTATTCTAGTCAGTTACTTAAAATTTATTTTTGGCTTAAAATTTAACTTTTTGTATTGTCCATCAAATAAATTGTCATTTTATAAAATTTATTATGAGT
This sequence comes from Thelaira solivaga, assembly GCA_947397855.1. Classification (NCBI taxonomy): domain Eukaryota; kingdom Metazoa; phylum Arthropoda; class Insecta; order Diptera; family Tachinidae; genus Thelaira; species Thelaira solivaga. The sequence continues at coordinate 37,162,023 of OX377613.1, forward strand.
GATTAATTTAATTAAATTTAAATTATATTATAAATTTGTTTTTTTTTTAATTTTTCTAATACCCAACACCGTGCAGCAGTTGCATGTACATTAAGGGGAGCCTATTTTTACAACAAAAAAAAAAAAAAAAACCTTAATTGTAGTAAAATTCTTAATAAGCTTTCATAAAACAATCTGTATATATTGCGCACTAAAGCAAACTTATAACCAAAAATTGCGTAACCTTAACATACCAGTATACACTTGTTATGGTTGGTTGTTAAAACAATTGCTATTGTATGACACTGTTGAAGTTTTGCACTTATTAACTCCACAAATGACACCTTTATTTGCTTGACAATACAAAATATAACCACAAACTCAGATCCATCCCTATGTTACTCTATATTTATAACGCCTGTTAGGCATGAGTACTTTTACACTCACTTGTTTTGTAAATAGGCGAAACACATATAATTACACTTGTAGTAATGCAACATGTTCGTTACATGCGAACACACTCAAAAATATGTTTTTCAAGTACATTTTGAGCATTGCATTTGAATGCTTTCATATTTAACTGAATATACTCTTACATAAAAGAAGTGACTGCAAAAATAAATGGACAACTAAATATCAAGTACACAAAAGAAATTGGAATTGTTTTGCAGGCAGGCAGGCAGTCAGCATTTGTGTATTTTGCAAATTGCATACGAAATTTTGGGTTGAGGTTAATATGTTTGAAAGTATTCACAATGAAAATAAAAAATTTAAATTTGCTAAAATTTATTAAATAATATTTTGATTGCTTAGAAATCAACTATATTTAAATAAAACTGGACCCTAGGCGATTGAACTGCTAGTAGAACGGGTTAATTTAAAGATTATTTTATTCCCGATCTTTAGGTGCTTTTATAAATTTAATGAAAGAGCCATTTCTTGAGTTATTGAAAATTGTATGGGGTTACTTCCTTTTTTTTCAGTATAACGTTGTATCTCGAGAACTACACATAGGATTAAAAAAGTAATTTTAGAACTTACTATCATTGACGGATTGCTCCGTAATTCCTTTTAGTGAGCGTCTTCTTAGTTCAAATATTAAAAAGTAATCGTTCGTTCATTTGATATTTTGTATCTTTATCACTTATACTTTTGATTGTCATTGAACGTCCTTTATTATGTAAAATGATATCGAATATAGGTTGAAAGCAATTTTTACGAAAATAGAAAGCAAAACAACAAAAAAAAAATTCGAAAAATTTTTTAATTTAGTTTTAATAATTTAATTCAAAAAGTACTTTAGTCACTATGCCTAAAAAAATTTAAAATAGCTTAAAATTGAGTTTTTTTTAGCATGCATAATAAATACATTTTATTTTTCTCAGTTTATTTGTTTTAAATACCATTTTTGTATAAGAAAATAATTGGCAACTTTCCTTTTTTAAATTTTCGTGAGATACGTATGTTCGATTTTCGCATTTTTTTTATGTTGGTACACATGTCTGTTATTTATGTTGACAACATCAGCCATATTGGATTGTCAGTTTGTTTTTGACAGATAAAAAGGTTAGTCGTGTTTTGGTGTGCTCTTCGATTTTTTACTATTTCAAAAAATGGATCAAAGAAACTGTATTAAGTTTTGCGTAAAAAATGAAATTAAATGTGCAAGGACATTTGAAATGCTGACTGTGGCGTTTGGCGAGTCTACTATGAGCAGAACACAAGTTCAATTGTGATATAAACGGTTTAAGGAAGGCCGAGAAGATGTCAATGTCGATGATATAATTGAAGCAGTGAAGAAAATGATTTTGGATAATCGTCGAATCACTATTAGAGAGGTTGCTGATGATGTTGGCATATCGTTCGGCTCATGCCAAGCAATTTTTTCAGAAATTTTGGGCATGAAGCAAGTGACAGCGAAGTTTGTTCCAAAATTGCTGAATTTTGACCAAAAAATTCGTCGATTGTTCTTCTTTTTTTTTGGCCAAAAACAACACTGTAGTCATGCCTCAACCACCGTATTCACCGGACTTCGCCCCCGCTGACGTTTTCCTCTTCCCAAAACTGAAGACACCGATGAAAGGAAAGCGTTTTGCTACGATTGAGGAGGAGGAACTGTTGGCGTTACCAAAAAGCGCGTTTCAGAAGTGTTTCGAGGATTGGAAAAAACGCTTGCATAGGGGGAATACTTTGAAGGGGACAAGATAGTTATTGATGAATAAATAAATACTTTTTGAAAAAATTGAAAATTACTGTTGTTTTTTGAGCATACCTCGTACACATTGCATGTGTGTATATCTTGTTTATCTTTTAAAATAACACATGCATGTATATATAATAAATTAATAATTGAGTGTCTTTAAGCAATCATCTTGATATTAACTTGTAAAACTAATATTTTGCTTTGAATATTTATTTATTTTAATTTTAATGTTTAATTAGTTTAATTCTGAAAAAGAAGCATTTAATATTCCATAATAAAATAATTTATTAAATGAAATGAAGACTGTAGCATATTAATATCAGGTGTTAATAATAAATCGAAGTGTATTATAGACAAGACACACGTACGAGTATTTAATTACGGCTGTGTTAATGAAATTAAGTTGTTTGTTAATGATTATAAAACACGACATTTTATTTTATTATTAGTTTTAGTTATGGGCAAAGAATCTGTTCTTGGTTAGATTTTGAAACTAAAATTGAAATCCAAATCGAGCACGTATAACTTGTTGGTATTTATTTACTTAGTCTACGGAAATTTTCCTTAGAGATATAATACATATAAAGTTTACAATTTTACTAACATGCAAAAGAAACAAAGTTTGTACGAATGCCATACTGACATATTATGAATTCAGAAAATCAATTATTTCTTTTTTTATACCATTAGAAATTGCAAAAGAATCAATGAATCTATACAGCTGGTTAAATGTGTTGCACGTACTTCTTAGCGGATTGTCATCGGCACCGATAGTAGAACAAAACATCAAGATCATCGATGCGGTACATTGAATGAGATTTCATATATCATAAATCCAGAATTTCTGTAATAACATCAAATGTAAAAGTGGCATTCAGTATTGTTCTACGGCTCTTTAATGTTGAAACCTGATAAGAGGAAAATTTAACCAAAAACAGGTTAAGCAACTAGCAAAAAAAAAAAAAAAAAATACATACACGAACAAGTGATTGAGCTAATAAGCTCGCACAAAGTAACATACCATCAAAGAGGTACAATATTCATTTCATCAAAACAATTTTACTGGAAAGCAACAGTTACAGCTAATAAATATATAAGTAGTGCAATTGAGATTTAATTTTCAATAAATAATATTTTTAATGTGTGTATTTCCGTAACTGAAATAATTTCGTCAGACACAATACCAGCAATCTTGTACAACTTAATATCTTCTTTTAAATTTTTTATTGTATTTTTAAAGAATATAAAAAAAATTTAGTTTTTTCTACAAACAACATTAAGAGAAAAGAATAAATTGCGTATTTATTAAATATAAAAATAAAAATAAAAAAATAAATATATTGTTTATATAATTTGTAAGGGAATTATTGAAATATTTCGTCAATTTTTAATTGATTCAGTTAAAAATTTAATTAAAAAGACAACTCGATCAATTAAAATGGTGCATATATTATTTCTGTGTTATGTTGGGTTTTATTTGTCTATATGTTATCTACAAATTTATTTCTGTGCTAATAAAAAAAACATTTAAGTACAACTTAAGTAACTCAACACCTTAATTATTTTTTGTGTAGGCGATATATATTTCACAATTACCGAAATGGTAATGAAAACAATAGTGTTTGTTTGAATTTTAATAATTTTATAAGAAAAATTTTTAAGGCTTCTAAAATTGCAGTCTCCTAAAATAACTTAATGTAAATTAATTCAGTATATGCAAAATTTTAGCTGTTTTTGTTGAATATATTTTGGATATTTTGAAGCGGCAACACTAAAATATGCTATTGGCTCGATGTAAGCACTCTGGTAATTTAATAGTTCCCTATCCAGGAATTAAACTTCTTTAATGATCAAAGTGCCATTGTATTATTAAAAGAAAATAGATAGATAGGCTGCCAAAAGGTGACTCACTTTGCTTACAGTCTTCTTCTTATAATGTATCAATACAATCGTACATTAAGTACAAAACAAAAGCCGAAAGTATTTTTTTAAATAAATGAATAATTCGCTGTTTGTTTACTAGCAAGATCATTACCACAATACCTCGTGCAAAGCATTACTTATTGCGTAGTTATTGTGAAAAAGATAAACATATTGTGTGCTCACACATATATGTGTCTCGGCCAGAGTAGTTTTTGAGAATAATAGTCTAAGAAACCACAAAACGAAACTTTTGCATTTGTTTCGTTTCGTATCTTTGCGAACTCTGCTAGTTATACGAACTTATCCAAAATGTTCTTGTTTCAATTAACAAAAGAAAAATATTCGTTTTGTACTTCGTATATGAAAAAGTATTAAAAAACAATAATACAATATTAAATTATTTTAAGGGAATATAGCAAACAAAGAGGATTGTTTGTATTTTATTAAAAAAAGGGTTAAAAAGGTTACATCTATGTGAATTAAAACCAGTTGCTCCAAATCAAAAACTCGACTTATGCAGTTAATCATGAAAAGCCTTTATCAATTCCAATTGCTTTTGTCAGTTGTGTTTGTACGCATACATACCAACTGAATGGAAACCACAAATGAATGTCATAATGACATTGGGTCTAGTTACTTGTTGATAACATAAACAATGGCAAACATTTTAAAACAAAAATGTGTATGTAACATGTACTCGACTACAACTCATAGTACAGTAATTGCTATTTATGATTTCACTTTGCTTTCATCTTACTATACACAGAAAGGAAAAAAACGAAATCATAATATTTCTAGGAAATAAAAGTATTTAGTATATATTTATTATTAATTCTTTTGTATATTATAAAAATATTGAATGGTTGGTTGACTTTCAATAAGGAATTATAATGGAAGCATTGAAGAAGTCACAATAATATTATTTATTTGCATATAGAATTACAGTTCCATTAAGAATATCTATTACATATAATAAAAATTAATCCCCAAAATAAAAGCGGAAAACTTGAGGACGTCTGGACCAATTTTGCTAATTCTATTTTTTTGTGTTTGTTATTGCCAGGAGAAGGTGCTTATGAAAGAAAAAAGTAAAAACTTTAAGTTTGGATTGAAACGTGTCAGTATACCCGTATAACTGCATAATTATTTCTGAATTTCTTTATATTGCTGGCAGAAAATGAATATCTTCTGCAAAATAGAGGGTGTTTTTTATAGACGTATAGAACTTTAAGTTGGCATTACTGTTCAAGATAGCGACCGATCTAACAGCTGTTAAGTGATTTATTCTCAGTTTGGCTTGGCAATTCATCATGAATAGACTCACGCCTGAACAACGCTTGCAAATAGTGCAATTTTATTTCGAAAACGAGATTGCCGTTGTTTCCGATTTTCATAATCGAATTTTATTTAGCGATGAAGCGCACTTCTGGTTGAATGGCTACGTCAACAAACAAAACTGCCGCATTTGGAGTGAAGCTAATCCTCAAGTGAATGTCGAAACACCGTTACATCCAGAAAAACGGACTGTTTGGTGCGCTTTATGGGCTGATGGAATCATTGGTCCGTACTTCTTCAAAAACGATAATGGCCAGAACGTTACAGTCAATGGTGATCGGTATAGAGCCATGATTACTAACTTTTTCATTCCTGAATTGAACAACCATGATGTCCAGGAGCTGTGGTTGCAACAAGACGGCGCAACATGTCACACAGCTCGTGCCACAATAGATTTATTGAAAGACACGTTTGGTGACTACCTAATTTCACGTTTTGGACCTTTGAATTGGCCTCCAAGATCTTGTGATTTAACGCCGCTAGACTACTTTCTGTGGGGCTATGTAAAGTCATTGGTCTATGCGGATAAGCCACAAACGCTTGACCATTTGGAAGACAACATTCGCCGTGTTATTGCCGATATACGGCCACAAATGTTGGAAAAAGTCATCGAAAATTGGACTACATCCGAGCCAGCCGTGGCGGTCATATGCCAGAAATCATATTTAAAATGTAATGCCACAAGATTATATTTCGGATAAATAAAATTCATGTCAATCGAATAATCCATCGTTGTTTCATTGCAATTTAAAGTTCTATGCGTCTATAAAAAACACCCTTTATAATTCAATTTTTGTTTATTTGGGTGTTTGTTTTTATTTTCCTACGGATTTTTCTAAAACTGTATGCATATAGTTTTTATACTCCAAGAAATGAACCACTTCTCAGAGTTAGAAGGGTTTCTTAGTTATTATTATACATAATATTCTAGTTCTCAAAGTAAAGGAAAAGGCGAGATCGGGAAAAATAATTAGTCCTAAATAAAAAATTTAAAAATTATATTCTTCCATTAAAAATTTTCCATAAAAAAGAGTGATTCTCAAAATTTTAGTGTATGTAGCGAATTTAATATTTTTTTTTTATTAAATCTCAATACTCTGTTTTATAATTTTCTATGTGTGTTTAGAGTTTTAGACCAACCACAAATAGCAATTTCATAAATTAGTTATTATGAGCATGTAATTACCACTTTTCTAGTAAAATTGGTTCGCATGAACAATATGAGGCTCAACAAAGACACAAAAACAAGGAAAACTCGTCTTAAATGAATTTGTTCATAAGCATGCAAAACATAGAAATTTTAAAAGCAAAAAAAATAAAACTTTATTTTTCATAGTAGAAGTTTCTATGGTAATGTTTTATAAACTAAATGCAGACACAGCATAATAACGATCTGATGATTTTTTATTTGAAATTTGCCTTAATAAAAAGTGAAATGAGGCTACAAGGAGAAAATGTATTTAGTGTGTAATTATGAGAACAATTTGTATTTCACTAGAAGATACAAGGTAAGAAAATATATCTAGTAGAAATACGTTTTCAAGGTAAGATTTTCAAGGTAAATAAGTACATACTTGTTTAAGTAAACACTATAAATAAAAAAAAATTACAAAAATAAATTTATACAAATATTAGTTTGTATCTAATAAAAATATTTTTTTGTTTACATAAAAGTTTATTTAAAACATTTCTGTAAGCTTAATTAGCGCTTAAAGTCTTATTCATAACTACTTAAATGTAATGAATTCCGTAAAATATGTATTAATTGTTGTTATTTTTTTAATTATTTATGCCGGAAGGATCGGCATATCATGATTTTGGAAATATATGCATGAATTAAATTATTATACTCGTATATACCAGCGACTATTGTGCCACTGGCTAATTTAAAATATTTTATTTTATAAGGCAGTTGAATTCCTATACTTTTTTTTATTAATTTAGATATGCCGATTTAAAGGCACAAAATAAATTGATTTTTATTTAAAATTTTTTTCCTTTTATACAATTTTTAAATCTACAAATTTGACAAACAATAATAAAACAAACTACAATTTTTAAACAACAATAATATTAAACTACAAATTCAAATAATAACAACTATGACTAATATAATATTATATGGATAGCTCAATATATATGAAATGAAATGAAATATATTACCAAAAACTTGACAACCAGTTAGCCACTCGTCTTAACAAGCTCTAATAAATAGTTCGTTAGAACGAATATTTATTTACAAATTTAACGACATGCCAGCTTCACATCTTAAATTTAATGATACCACATTGCATTTTTGAAACTCATTCTTAACTTGGGTGTCACACGATCAAGTTTTCATTCAAATTTTTAAATTTCTCTAATTTTTTTACCAATACACTCACACTTTTAAAATTTGCTGAAAATTTGCTTTCAATTTTTCGTTCAATTGAGTGTTTCAAATTACAGTCAAGAAAACAGCTGACTACAGTTTTTTTATTCCAAATTTGAATTCTTATTCTGCCGCCAGTATTGTTTTTTTTGAAAATATTTTTGTGAACAAATTAAACAAATATAACGACGTTTTGCGGTTCATAGAATATGAATATTCCTGCATATAGACGGAATGATTTAAAAATTAAGTCATATAACTCTTCTCCGCCTTCTGTTTTTCTTCAGTTTCTATTGTTTTTTTTTATTTCTTCCAATAGATTTTATTTGTTTTCTTGATAACATCTTGTTGAAAAACTTGCTTTGAAATTGCGTGCAGCCTACATCACAGCTTTCAATTTTTGTGAATTTTGACAAGCAGTATGTGTAAATTTCTTGAAAGAGAATTGTAAAAAACTTGATCGTGTGAATGTAGTGTAACTTACAGTCATACCAAAATTGGGGCGGCTAGTGTTTTTTATCTGTCAAAAATTCTCATGTACATACAAAATTTATGGAGAATACCTAAATAGCTCGCCTGCAATACTGATCAATTGGAAAATCCAATTTTGACAGCGCGTCTTGTGGTGAAGTTGGTTCCAAAACCATTGTTTTTCTATTTTTGACCAATAATGATATGTTAGCTAGTGTTTTTAACCCTATTTTAGTTTTTCTTTAGTGCGTTTTAATAGACAAGATGATTAACACTACTGTAGAAAATACACACCGTAAGTGCTTTTATTTAGTGATGACGCATTATTATAACGTAGTTTACATATGCAAGTGCAATTTCAAAAAACTCAATTTACTCACACTTTTTCGCTAATACAGTCACAATTTTCGAATTTGCAGCTGAACTTGCAACGAAATTCTCTTGCAAATAAATTTTTTACTCTTGCAGAAAGTTAAACGTCAAAGAGATAAAAAGTGCTATTTAGTAAAACAAGTTAAAAATAATTTTTGGATTGTGATAAAAGAAAAACTTATTTCTGTAAAATAAAGAGTATTTATAATTTGTGTGCTTCAAACAGATATAAAAAGACAAAAAAAAGTAATAAATATTGTTCATGCCAACTTTTTACATACAAATATACGTATGTGATTAACTTGGTAACTATAAATTATAAGGCAAATAAAATTATAAAAATAAAGTAACACAATTTTTGCATGCGCTTGTATGTTCCAGGATATTTTTAAAATGAACTTTTACTTTCATGTGTAAACACTCGTTCAACTTGCAAGAGAGTTGTATGTTTCTTCGATATTTTTGGCGATAATGCGGAAGACAGTACTTTCATGGAAATCAGTTATAAATTTTAAATTTAAAGATTAAAATAGAGAAAACAAAAATTAAAAAAAAAATTTTAATTGACAGTATTAAGGTTAAGAACAATTTAGCAGCTTCTTGGCAAAAGTTAAGCATGTCTATGTAAACTTTTGCTAATTTCATGCCAACTTTTTGTTATGAATAAGACTGTTAATGAATCAAAAGTATTTGTTTGAAATTTCGTTGCGTTAATTATAGAATTAGATAAAAGAAAGCGTCTAAGATTTTTCATTACGTAATAAGCTATCTAAATCATATTTTATTATAAAAAATTTTTTTTATTAAAAAACGTATTTGCTTTATATATAAAAAATTTTTATCTGTAAAATTTTTTTATTTAAAACATATTTTTAAATGAATAAGAAGATAAAAGACTAACTTAAGACAAAATAAGTCAACATTCTAAATGTGAAAATTAATGTTGTGTAGTGAAAAGCATACTGCATTAAATATACGAGTTGTTATTTTTGAAAGAGGTATAATTCCACTTAAATAAAAAAAAAATAGTCAGTGACAAAATTGTCGCCAACTAATTATTATTTAAAGTGAGTTTATACTACTTTCAAAAATAACAGCTCATATTATGCACTAACGTCTAACAACCTGCTACTTCGTTATCAGATATGTTTAATATTGTTACGTTTTTACCCTATTATAAAAACATTTAGTTTATTAAGGGTTCTTTGTTGTAAAATAATAACACAAGAAGTTCTCTTTTCTCAACACTTGTAGAAACACACTTTATTGATAACAACGACACTTTATTGCTTTTGACACACCTTGTTTACAATCTAATGCCTTAACCAGAACTGAATTTAACTGAACTCATCTGGCAGTCTCAGCATTGCCTTATATACTGTTTCACTTAAAACTAGAGCCATTTAGATTCGTGTAGCAACAATTATTCACTGTAACTGTCAGGAGCATCTAGACATTACTGCATACTTCTAGGTGTATCAAGTATAGAGCAACAAGGTAAATGAAAATGCTTAATCTAGCAAATTCTAGAATAAAGCTTATACACTAACTCAGATATAAATAATACACATCTTACAAACAAGCATTACCCTATCAAATTCTACGCATTAACATAAATACTTAATTGCTACATTTACACATACATAAATACCATTTCTTATGAATAATAAAACACAGTGATTCACAAGAGTAATTTTTCGTAACAATATTTTCATTTGTTTTTTTAATTAACGGAAAACTTTTAAAACATTACAAACAGAAAATGTAAAACTTTTTTGAGTGTAAGAAAACAGCCAGTGAAATGGCGGATGTGCAAAATATAATAGACAAAAAAATTTGGTGCCAAAATACGAGAGTATGAAACAATTGTATTTACATTACTTTGGAGTAGAGGTTATTGAGAATGTAGATTGGGTACCTGAAAAAGTGTGAAGAACTTGCAATGGTTCTTTAATTAAGTGGTTACAAAAAAAACAAGCTGAACGCTTTCACCAAGTAGCTTTAACCATGGAAACTAGGTACAGAGGAAAGAAACTAGATTCTATGTTACGTGATTTATGCCATTTCTTATGAATAATAAAACACAGTGATTCACATATTAATGCTTAAAAATGGAACGATGTTATTAAAAGAGAACAAAAATTTTTTTATCTAAATTAATTTTATTTTTCACTCTGTTCAGTAGAGTTAAAAAAAAAAAAAAATTAAAGTAAATAAAAAGTATCATTTCTCCCAACAGACCGTTTGCGCCCAATCTTATAGTTTTAGACTTGTCAATATGAAAAAAATAAAAGTATTAATAAAATCATTGAAAAGTAAAAATTTTCCCCATTTAAGATAAAACAAATCAAAAAAAGTACTAAATAAATAAATAAAAATTCTTCTCGACAAATGACTACTGTAGAAGTTGTCAACACAGGGAGGAAAAGGAAACTTTTACAGCTACAAAAAACGTATTTTCCGATTGTGCATGCAGCGTACATGAGACGCTGTTTACGCTTACTTTATACATTTAATTTTAACTAGAAGATCTAAGTAAGAGTTTTTGTGGTTTACATTCATTTGTGATTCAGTGACTAAACACATGACTTTAGGAATGTTATGAAACAAAGTTTGTGAAGTAACATTTAAGCCTAGGACTCACTATCCTACTTAGTCGTACGATCTGTCTAAAAACCCATGTGTGCTAAAAAAGTATGATAGTGTGTATTGAAAAAGCATGTGTGTGACAGACTTTTTGGCAGGTCTGTCCAATTTTTTAATGTTATGACAATTTTCATAAAATAAATTTTATCTGTGCGATCAGAGTTGCATTTTCTATGTTCAAGGCAGAAAAATGGCAACAATACCAAATTTTTAGGTTATTTTTCATTGTACATATTTGTAAAAAAGATATTTTGCGGCAAAGAAGAAAATGAATACTTTTAAAAGTATTAAGGTGAGTAAACATATGTTTTTGCATCTACTTTTGTATAATAGTGTGGCATAAAGTTCGCCATTTTAAAGCGATTTCTTCAAGTAGGACAGAATTCTGTCACACATTATTTTGACATAATCGTTCGATCGTGTAAGATAGTCAGTCAATACCTTTAGGAACATGTAACTTTTTGAAACTGAAAAACAAACATATACGAGTAGTTCGCAATATTTACTATCCAAATATTTAGCATTTTTACTGAAGAGATTTAAAAAAAAATTCAAATAAAAAATTCTTTAGCTTGCCTTGTGGGAAAAATATTTTTTTTTTAAATTCTGTTTCGCATTAAGTTATTAGTTGCATGTAAAACCATTTTTTAATAAACTTTTAAATTGATTCATAACAAATGTTCCGTTTGTTGAGCAATTTTTTACTACAAATAAATTTTGTATGAACACTCGATGATGTGTAAAAATTTGCAATATTGCTTGCAGCAAAACACACATAACAGCCAATAAAAATACGTACACAAAACAGGATGCATATTGTTGATCAGATATTTTAATTAATTGGAAAATGATATTAAGTTCTTTTTGTTTGTACACGAATTTTCCAGTTTAAAAATATTAAATACAAAAATAATGTAAGGTATTACGTTGTGGGGCTTGTAACTTAAAACAATAGTTTGAGTTATTAAAAAAATAATAAATTAATTGGTAGGTTAGATTAGGTCAGTTTAAGTAAGAAAGGTTCGGTTTTTTTTTGTTAGGTTAGCTTGCACAGGATGCTTCAATAAGAAAAATAGAAGTAATTGTTCTGTTCGTCAAACTTATATTGAATTTCTATTAAAAATTTTACTGTCCGGTGAAGACCACTTTTGTTTGAAAGGGTACGTAAATAAGTAGAATTATTGCATTTTAAATGAGTATAATCCATAAGCTTTTGTCAATGGTGTACTCGTATATGTGGTTCATATCGATGGAACCACACAGCGCACGTTACAATTGATTTACTCAAAGAAAGTTTTCATGAAAGAATAATTTCCCGTAATGCTCCAATTAATTGGGTTATTTTTTTGAGGTTATGTAAAGTCACTTGTTTACGTCGATAAACAAGAGACAATAGAACACCTGAAAATCAACATTCGAAGAGTTTTTAGCGAAATACGGTCGTGTATGCTGCGAAAAATTTGTAAAACTCGGTGTTCCAGCTAGTTATAAATGAACACTTAAAACCAAAGTGCCTCACAGACTATCAATCATTCAACGTCAATCATGAGGATGTGTGCGTTTTTTTTTAATGGACGTCACATATATGTATACGTTGTGTGTGAATTTGACGAAAATCAAAACTAGTTTAATTTTTGCGCAACATTTGCTGGTCTGGCACCACTTCTGTAATCACCATTTCTTTTTGTTTTGGATAAAGTTCAGTGCACATCGCAGAAATCAATACATAGTATAAAACAAAGTCGCTTCCCGCGTCTGTCCCTATTTCTGTATGTATGCTTAGATCTTTAAAACTACACAACGGATTTTAATGCAGTTTTTTTAATAGATAGAGTGATTCAAGAGGAAGGTTTATATGTATAATAACATGCTTAATATATTAGAGAACCACTGATAATTTCAAGATTTCTAATGTGAAGTTAATGTAGTGTGTGTATAGATGAGCTATTGGCCGTATCACCAAAACTCGAGGTTGTATATTGTTCCACGCAGGCACTTGAGCCAGGAGCCGCCGGCACTTGAGCCGTTAATAAATAACTAAAATTGGTTTAGATACAATTAAACGACTGATTTTATATTTATTTTTTCTCTTGTTTTTATACATAATTAATTAAAGCTAAAAATGCATAGCGTAGGCCTAATGCAAAAATTAAAGAACAACCAAAAAACAAGACAATTGTTAATGCTGCTTAACATTAATAATAAACTGCACAACAAGTGAAATTGCTCAACTTAAGGCAATGACCAATTTTATAAACACAAAAACAAAAAATATTACTAATAATATTGCTTAATAATTAACATAGCAAATAAAATTGTGAGCCTAGGCCAGACAAATGACCTAATTAAAATTATTATTGTTAACTTAAACAAAAGAACAGTTTATTTTTATAACTTATTGATATTAATAAAACAAAAATGTAATTTGTGCCAGCAAACAATATGTATTAACAGTAAATAAACACATTTTTTGCGCTTACATTGCAAACGCTGGCTGAACTCTACGAGATAGATCAAAATAATGTATTAAGTATTGTCTACAAGAAAGTCCGCAATGGTATACGAGTATGTTTATCTGTTAGGGATAACACACAATAACCAATTTTTACTTTTTACGAGAAATAATGGCTTATTTACAAAGCGATTAATCCTTATCTAATTAAGTACCTTAAATAAATTTTACATTTAATATGGAATAATATAGACCTTTACAGCATGCAATTTGAATGTATATTTTCGAAGATAAAATATAGGGACATTGCGGTTGCGACGGTACCGGCCAGCTGGTGGCACTGCTCGTGCTTACCTCTATAAATAGCGCATCGAAGCACGCGCCCCTCCTTATAGGACTTTGTGATTTGCAGCGATCGCACACGTTTATCGGAGCTCTCTAGCGAGGAAAATAGCAAACTTAATAAAAACGTGCTTTTCAGGGCGACATTTTTGTCGAAATTGTACGTTCGTACTTTAGTCGGTATTAAGGTTAATTTTAATAAGTACTTACATTAGTTTAGAAATATTAGATTAAAACCATAATTTATCAATTCTATTTCTTCTATTAATATCTTGGTCGGAATTTAAAGTGAAGGTAATTTAGTATTAGTGAAATTATTTTGTAAATATTTTTAACAAGGAAGCTGTGAGATTCTGTAGTATATTTATTGTAAAAGTAAAATATATAAGTAAAAAGGCATAAAATAAATAAGTAAAAATGTAGTATATGAATTTAGATATTCCAAGGATAGCAGAAAATCTTCACAATATAGGGAAAGGGGAATTGTTTTACTACGAATTTAATGCGTGCAAAGCCGCGGGCACAAGCTAGTTTTTAAAATAAAAATGGAGGAAAAAATTTTTTCATTCATTTTTTACAGTCCTTGATCCAAACTGATTGTTTTTATTGCTAGTTCCAATGCAATAGCAATAAAAATAAATTTTGTAACATGATCTTATTTTTTCTTGATGTGCCAATGAGAATAAAAGTGTTTTACCAACCGTAAAATGTATTATTTTTATATGTGTTTTGCCTACGGCAAATTGTAAGTCTTTACACATTAAGAAAATCACGTAAAAATGAAATTGATATCAACCAATTTGATGTCTGTATTAGCCAATTTCATTTTTCCACCAACACAAATTCATAATTTGACGTTGAATAATTGATTGTCTAGCACCCCCATAGCATGAAACCTAAATACTAATACAGATATAAATACTACTCTTTTTACTTTATAGCTAACACAAATTCTATGTGTACATGCACAACCAATATTATTTTTCATAAGACTAGGAGTACACACGGCAAGTTTAGTTGGGCAATTCTTTCTCAATTCGCTTTTAAAATTGCCGTTGTGTCAACACATAGCAATTTAGTTTTGGCAATTTTAGCATTCTTATTCACTTCTATCAAATAAAAGAAGAACCTTAAAACTGAGATAATGATCTCAATTATAGCTCATTTTGATATGATTTAATTATAGAATAATAATACGAAGTCAATCAAAATTTAAGTCTATTACATGTAATGAATGAAAAATAATTTATTGTACTTTCTTATTTTCATTCAACTGTCAATTTATTTTATTTTATTATTTCACTTTAATACTTTCTTTCTTTGATTAATTGATAATAGGCTTGTTATAAAAAGCAATGAAAGGAAATTATTATTACAAACAATGCAAACAAATCATTTGAAGAAAATTTAGTTTTACAAAACAAACAAAAAGAAATGTAAATAGAGAAATAGAAGAATTAACAAAGTGTTATTAATGAGTGTAATTGTTTTTAACAGAGTAACAAGTAATAATTGCTTGTTTGCTTTCAACATAATTGTGCACTAAAAACTATTGTTCGTATAAAATGAAACAGGCAGTTAAAGCTTCAATTTAATTTTATTTTAATAAATAAAATACATATGTAAGTTAACTAAAAAATATAAAATAAGTTATCAATTACTTATTTCTTATAAATGTATTTATTTAAGAATCCTTAGATTTTTAAAATATAAGAAATTTAATTAAATCACTAATATGGATTGGACACTGAATGGTTAATTTTCTGCAAAACTTTCAATATACAGTCTCAGTAGAGTATTGGGTAGTCAATTTTTATATACCCCAGTGCTGTTGCTCTGAGTGATTTTAGCAACTTCCTCACGAACCATTAAAGATTGTGGGATGGGCCAGATATCATTTTAAACAAGAGGTCGTCTAGACTTGTAATCTACCGCCGAAATACTCAGAAGTTTCTTTGCACTATTTAATTTTTTTTTTGAAATTTCCGTATACCCTAGTACTATTCTTCTCAAGGATTTTGGCAGTTTCCGTTTTGCATCATAAAATAAAAACTACGAAGTTTTCAGAAAATGTTAAAACACTTCCAGAAAGTTTAGATTAAACTAATTTTTGATTTTGGAAATTTTCATGGAAAAATCGGAAATGGTACCTCGACAAAGTGGGGAATTGTAAAAACCCCTCAAAGCAACAGCACGGGGTATATGGAAATTTCAAAAAAATGTTAAAAAAGTTCAAAGAAATTTCTGTGTATTTAGGCGGTAGTTTACAAATCTAGATGACCTCCCCTTTAAAATGATATATATCCCATCTACAGGGTGGCTCAAATGAGACCTAGTTATGTTAAGCACATATAACTCTTGTAATAACGGTTTATTTTTATATGTTAAATACATTTTGTGGAAATTTAACGTGACTATGTGTGAAATATGACATCAGGCAAATGACCACCATTTTGCTCGATACAGGCATTGGCTCTTTTTAGCGCATTTTGCATTACACGGCGTAATGTTTCTGGTTGCAGGCGCCGTATTTCGTCTCGAATATTCTGCTTGAGGTGTCCAAGTATCTGTGGTTTGTTAACATACACTTTGTCTTTTAAATAATCCCATAAAAAAAAATCGGGCGCAGTTAAATCTGGTGAATGAGGAGGTCAAGGGAAACCTGAACTTTATGAAATTATGCGTTAACCAAAAATTTCCCGCAACATGTCCATAGTTTGCCTAGCATTATGCGCAGTGACTCCATCTTGTTGAAACCTCAAATTAGGATGTTGCTCTACCATTGGCCGCAAAAAGTTGTCCATCATTGTTCTGTAAGAAGCCCCGGAGACCGTTTCTGGCGTTTCATCCTCATTCTCAAAGAAATATGGGCCGGTGATTTTTGTGGCCATAACACCGCACTAAACAGTGCATCTGATTGGGTGCGACTGATACTGATGTATTGCCCTTGGATTTTCGGTGCCCCACAACCTACAGTTTTGTTTATTTACATAACCACTTAAATGGAAACGCGCTTCATACGTCATCAAAAGATAATTAAAAAAATTATTTTGTGTGGTTAATTGTGTAAAGCGAATAGCGTATTGTAGTCGTTGTTGGGGGTCTTGCGGTAGAAGCTGTTGCACAATTTGAACTTTGTATGGATACATCTGAAGATCCAGCTTTAAAATTCTCTGTAATGTTGTTCTGGGTATACCCAATTAGCCGGAACGGCGACAAGTTGAGACAGATGGATCATATGCAACACTCTGCTGCACAGCTTCCACGTTGTCTTCAGTACGAATATTTCGATGAACACCTCTTCCTGGATGGTCGGAAACTGAACCCAGTTCTTCAAAACGGCGAACTAAACTTGTAATCATGGAAGATGTGGGCGCTGATCTTACGTTAAAAAAACGGCGATAATTTCGCTGCATCAGAACAATTGATCGTTGAGAAGAAAATTAAAAATCTATAATTTTAATGCGTTGTTGTGGACTGTACGTATTCATTTTAAATTTCCAAGAGTTCAGTTATAATCTGCAAAAAGAAAAAAATAATTATGTTAAAAAATAAAAAAGTTATTTGTGTTTCACATCAGCTGGTCTTATTTGGGCCACCCGTTAGCAATCCTTTATGGTTCGTCCGGAAGTTACTTTGGATCTGTTGATCTGTGTTGTCTTCAACATTTACTTATTATTTATTATTATAATGGGCTATATAATCGCACCGCGACCTTTAATATCTATTGTGCAGCCCATTTCCTATCTACATTACGAGACTAGTTACGAATTTAGTGATTGGTGTAGGATTAATCATGCCTAGGTCTCTTTGAACCAATGTTCTACTGCGCAAGCAGTTTCCAGTTCTTCCCAATAGAAACGACAGGTGTCGTTTTGAATCACACCGATTTTACTCATGTGGTACTTTAGTCTAAAGCGTCCCGTTAGTCACCTGATCACTGTGTCAAAAATAGAGCTATTGTAACACAAATGTAGAGTTTGATGTCATTTCTGCTGAGGTTTAAAGAAACCTTGAATGAAGTTGTTGTTCATCCCTCATAAGGGCGCTGCGCCCTTTTTAACCAGATAGTGCACCATTTCATTGCCCAGATGTCCTTCGTGCCACAGTATCCATCTGCTAAAACATTGAGAAGGTATTTTTCGGTACCAGAAGTGCCCTTTCGTAGACATTCACTAGCATATAGCGTAGGCGTGAAACTGCACCAGAAAAATAAAAGTTATTTTCCCTTACGAAAATATTATCTTGCAATTCACACCATCTTCCATTTTGGACCCATCAGTGTGCTAGAACTGTCGGTTCCGGTTAAATGATATATCACAGCGGTTGGTTGGAGGAGCAATTGTAATTAAGTGGGGTTGTGGTGTTATGGGGTTAAATAAAAAGAAACACGTAAATTAGTTTCTTGTATAAATTAAATAATTAAATATTAATGCTAGTAAAATTGATTCTCAAAGTCTAAGTTGTTGTGTACATATGTCATAATTAATTTTTATTTTGAACAAAACTCTTTACGGAAAAAAAATGTTTGGTTATGTAGACAAAAATTCGAAAAATAACTAACCTTAATTACATAGAAATCTACTACTTCATGATAGCCAAAAAATCCAACAGATTTGTGAAAAAAATTTGCTGAACGTTTCAATTTTTAAGGACACATGCTGTTTTTGAAAATTCGAATGATTGAGTATGATAGTGAGTTATACGAGTAAAATCTTACTAGAACGTTCAAGTTTTCGAACATTTTAGATTTTATTACTCGTCTATGAATAGCATGTATCAATAGCGAAAAAAATTTAATTTGAAAGCAAAAACATTCGTAAAAACTATTAACGTTTTTCTCTGCAAACAAGTGAATAAAAAAATATATAAAAGAATAACGTTACTGACTGACTAAACGGCTAAAGTTACGAGCTTGAAATTCGGCGAGCAGCTTCCTGTGCCAATGTGTGGGACGAATAAGAAGGGATTTTTGGATTATTCGAATATTAAGGGGGTAAAAACGGATAAAATCGAAATTCTACAGGAACTACTACAGATAGAGCCAAAGTTCAAGCTACAAGATATTTCAATAAAAAAATAAGCTGATAGGTATTTGGAACTTTTTCGATATTTGTAAATTTTAGGGATAAAAATTGTAAAAGCTAAAAGTAACAATCACAAGTCTAAATTGTATTATTCTCTTCCTAAAAAGGTCTCCAATGTATATTGGCACTTTTTTAAAATTCTTGCAAATAAGGGGAAAATATTTACCCTCTTTTACTACTATTTCTAAATATGTAATTTTATGTAAATTGATTCAGCATATGAACATTCTATTTTTAATCTATAAAACTCAACAAACTCTATTTAAAAAATAAATTTTAAGGGAAAAAAAAAGTACCAAAAGGGGGAAATAAGATTGGATTTTATATTGAATTAATTTTAGTGCTATGTTATGTGCAAACCTCGAATTGTGACAGTAGAATTAAACGGCACTGAACAAATCATTAATTAAAGGACAAAATAGTATTTTTCATTAAATTTTATGATACTTTTCGATCTTGAAATGTAAACGAATGTAGAAGTACAAGGTTGGGCTAAAACGGTCCTGAACAAAGTGAAAAATCATTAAAGGGACAAATTGTACTTTTGTTGATACAAACCTAGAAGTGCAAGATTTGAATTAAACGATCCTGAGCAAAGTCAAAAATCATTAAAGGGATAAAATGGTACTTTTTACTAAATTTAATGGTAATTTTTGATTTTTTTATGAAAACGAACCTAAAAGTACTTCATGGCACACATATCATTTTAAAAGGGAGATCGTCTAGATTTCTAATCTACCGCCCAAATACTCAGAACTTACTTTGGACTGTTTTTAAATTTTTTTTTGAAATTTCCATATACCCCATTGCTGTTGCTTTCAGAGATTTTAGTGACTTCCAGACGAACTATAGAAGATTACTGGATGGGATATATATCATTTTAAAGGGGAGATCGTCTGGATTTCTAATTTACCACCCAAATACCCAGAAGTTACTTTTGACTATTTTTAAAATATTTTTTGAAATATCCATATAAACTTAAAAAAAACAAATGAAAAATATCGATTAAAAATTTTTCTTTGAATGCCTATTTTTTATTAAACCTTAAATAAATAATTAATTTCACTGAGAGAAACTAAAATTAACGAATTGTAAGAAAAAACCCTTTCAGAGAAATGACGACGCTAGTTTTATGTAACCTGTTCAAATTATTACATAATTTACGGGCAGAATGTTTATTGAGAATATAATGAAGCTAGTGAAAAAAGGTAACATATGCGGTCAGCAGTCAATTTGAATTAAATATGCCTCATTTTATTTAAAACTTACATTCATGCTTCTATTTGAAAACTAATTTTTTGAAGTTCAAAATTTCTTAATTTTTCGTAGCATCTTTACATTTAAAGATAATAAATAATAATACTATGACTTAAAGAAAGTTTTGTTGCAGAATTTGATATTTTGGTTTTACAAAAAGAACCGTTTTCAAGTGATGCTCATATATGTCGATACACCTTTTTCATTTATAAAATAATTTTATATCTCGGACTCAAGATTCAATTTTGAATAAACGAAGTAAAGATTTGAAATTATCGCTTCAAAATATGTATGTATGTACTTTGGAAACAGTTTTCAGTTTTTGTCATTGTATGTTTTTCATAAAAATCATAATTATTATTTTAAATCTCAAGTTTTTTAACTTTTTCCATGCTTTTTTTGTAAGCGCTTTAGCCTTTTCTAGACTTTTTTTTAGGCAAATTTAGCTTATTTTTTTCTAGCTCTTGGCAACACTGGTATTTAATACAAAAAGAATATACAAAACAACAAAACAAACAGTTACATTTTCCCATGTGATAAAGTTTTTTTGATATATAAAGGGTGTTTTTTATAGACGTATAGAACTTTAAGTTGGTATTACTGTTCAAGATGGCGACCGATTTAACAGCTGTCAAGTGATTCATTCTCAGTTTGGTTTGGCAATTCATCATGAATAGACTTACGCCTGAACAACTCTTGCAAATAGTGCAATTTTATTTCGAAAATAATGGTTCTGTGCGGAATACGTATTTTACGAATTTTGTTTAGTTGAATGGCTACGTCAACAATCAAAACTGCCGCATTTGGAGTGAAGCTAATCCTCAGTGTATGTCGAAGCCCCATTGCATCCAGAAAAACTGACTGTTTGGTGCGCTTTATGGACTGGTGGAATCATTGGTCCGTACTTCTTCAAAAACGATGATGGCCAGAACGTTACAGTCAATGGTGATCGGTATAGAGCCATGATTACTAACTTTTTCATTCCTGAATTGAACAACCATGATGTCCGGGAGCTGTGGTTCCAACAAGACGGCGCAACATGTCACACAGCTCGTGCCACAATCGATTTATTGAAAGACACGTTTGGTGACCGCCTAATTTCACGTTTTAAACCTGTGAATTGGCCTCCAAGATCTTGTGATTTAACATCGCTAGACTACTTTCTATGGGGCTATGTAAAGTCATTGGTCTATGCGGATAAGCCACAAACGCTTGACCATTTGGAAGACAACATTCGCCGTATTATTGCCGATATACGGCTACAAATGTTGGAAAAAGTCATATGCCAGAAATCATATTTAAAATGTAATGCCACAAGATTATCTTTCGGATAAATAAAATTCATGTCAATCGAATAATCCATCGTTGTTTAATTGCAATTTAAAGTTCTATACGTCTATAAAAAACACCCTTTACAAAAAAAAAAATTTAAAAAAATTCAATTTTATAATCAAAAAATAATTTTGTTCTTTCTTTTAAATTTGAGAAACTTCTTGGATTGTCTGCAGAAAACACCAGGATTTAGACAGGAATCGAATCTATGATCCCCAGATTGGTAGGTTATACGCTAATATTGATCTATGGGGATACCCATAGGATATTTTAGTATCCTTCTACCAAACAGGTATTTTGATATGAAGGTCCTTTCAAATAAAATTAAAAAGTTTTAGTTCAGTTTGAGTGGAATTTTATACTTTTAAATATTATGGAAATATTTGGTTTAATAAGCAAATTTTCTGTTTAATGATTTGTTTTTAACTACTTCACTTCAGTTTACATCATTTCAAAAGACTGTGGAGACTTTCCTATCTCCGCTAAATAAATATTTAGTAGAATTAAATTGATTAGTAAAGTGTGTCAGTGCTGAAAATTTTAGTGAAGCCGTTCCAGTTACTTTCGTCTATAAAAATCTCTTTTTCGAGAAACGAAAAAACCTAAAACACTCTTATATATAAAATATCATTTTAACTAATAATACACTATAAATCTTAATGCAAGTCTAACAAAATTATGTGTGATACTTTAAATATAAAATTTTTTTGTAGTACAATTTTATCAAGTCGTATAAACTAAAATGTTTAGGCTTTGCTAAAGAAAAAAGTTTTTAAAAATTTTTTTTTGTTTGTAATAATTAAATTACTGTAACTTTTTTTATTGTGTTTAAACTAATCGGAGAAATACATTCTACTCGTACATACGAGAAAAGTTGATTTTTTCAATGACAACAACTTTTTTTTTTTTGTAGACACATGATGTATTTATACATTCAATGGTAAACATGCTTTCATATTAAAAGTTGTTTTTAATGCTATTTTTTGATGTGTACATGTTTGTATGTCCAGAGTGGTCCAACTGCAAGTGACTGAGTTGAAATATTTATAACTATTTTATTCTTATTTGCAGTGTAAAAAGAGTTACATTTTATATAAAGTTTCTAAACCAGCAACGCAAATAAAATTTCGTTAATACCACAATAACTGCGAGTTTAAACGTGTTAACAAGTTTAACTACCGGTTAAGAGAATCATGATTCAGACAGGACTATTGCAAGTTAGTCCCCTTCCCGTTTTCTTATTATGGTACCCTGTGCAACCTAACCTAACCTAAGTCAGAGATAGTCAGGCCTTATCTTAGTTAAAAGTAGCCATAGTCATAGGCTGTCTAGCGTCGTTCAATTAACCGCGTCTGGGTAGCTGACTAGAGAGCGAGGCTGGTAAAGATCAGGTAATTATTTTATCCAAAAGAAAGTTAACCAGAACTCTATCTTGACATTTTTCCCGCACTATATTAAAAAGAGATCATTAGGAATCGCTTACGTTGCTATACCCAAAAAGCATTCACACCAAGCAAGAGTGACCATAGGCTTTTAATGAAATTTTTTTTCCTGCACAGTGGTTAAAGAAATCATCATTGTACAAGTCCAATTTGAATAAGCAGGGAAAAGGGTAATCCTTAGATTATTGGGTAATGTATTAAGCAATAATTGCAGGTTCGATTCCTGCTAGGCGTTCGGCTGTACAAAAAATCCGTTGGGTCGTAGTTCTGTGATCTGATTTCTGTGTGCACTGATTTTACAGAAAATAAGAAATATTGGTAGCAACTGATCCAAGTTCTGTGGCTGATGAAACCGAAAAGCAAATATTTTGTGACCTTCGACTAATTTTTTCTTGACTCTCAGAGAAATAGAAAGGCTCCCTATTATACGAGGTCTAGATTTACAATACAAAACTGAATAAAAATTCCCTGAATCGCCCTACATAAAGCCTAAGAGCTATACTGAAAGAAAAATGTAGAAGCTGGAGTAGCTCTGCATATAACTCAATTGGTAATCTCCGAAACATCGCTACGGTGTTTTGTGTTTATAAAAACTATTGCTTAGAAACATATACCACAACAAAGTTGGTTCACCCAGCATGTAAGTATGTATTTATCAATGATATTTGATATATTTATTAAGGAGGAACATTTTTATTTAAATCCTGCAAGACAGAAACTTTTTTAATGTTAGAAGGAAAAGGAACATGAGAACGTTTCTGAGAAAAGAAAAAAATTAAAAGTAATTTCTTTATTAATTTTGCAGTTTTTAAAGAAAAACAGTCACTTGTAGCAAAAATGCCAAATAAACAAACGTTAAAAAAAATATGAAATATGTAAAGACAAAGGCAATTTTGGTTACTTACAGGGCTGTTAAAAATCCCTATTGGATTTCCGTATTCGTATCTGTAGCTCCAACTGAATTCATATTATCTTCTACAGATTTCTATCGAATTCGTTAATTCTTAAAAATTAGAATAAATTCCTTTTTATTATTTCACATGATAGTTTAACAGATATTAAACCAAAAACCCACGTTTTCGTGATAAAAAAAGCTTAAGAAAAATTATTATAAATAAATAAATAATATTGAAAAATTTATACGAGTATTTCCCGAGAATCTCCATATCTGCTGCAATCGATTCAGAGTATAACCAAACAGTAACAGGCTGTTAGTTTATTTATCATGGAATTTAGTTTATTTCTATTTTTAGGAAGTTTCTAATTTAAAAGTAAAATAAATTGCCAAATTTTTTTAATTTATAAAAAAGTGACAAAAAACATTCACTTTAAATTAATTTAAAATTAATTATTAATTTTATATCTATTTTGACGATTTACTTAAAATTATAATGCTGCCAATGGCTTGTAACACAGAGTTTTTTAGTGACAAAACGATATGTTTATTTTTCTTTCGGCCTTCCCAACTTAAGGGGAAAAGAATTTTTACTTTTTCAGTACACATTCTTTGTGTGCGTGTGTTTAATAAATTTGTTTAGGTATTTTGTATTGTTTTGTAAGTGAGTGAGTGAAACAATAAATAACATTCATACCTAAATTGTCGCGGCAAGCGTTTTTATCTGTCAACATTCTCATGCCCCTACAAAAATAATTCGACGGCAACTCTGAGCAATTGGAAAATCCAATTTTAGCTCCGATCCCGTACTTTTTGGATAAAGTTCGGACAAATGAGAGTGAGACCAGGACCACACACAGCAATTTTAGTTGCGCAATTCTTTATTAATTCTCTTTTAAAATTGCCGTTTTTTTGTTTCGGCAATTTTTGCATTCTTATTCATTCAGCATTCAAACTACCTGTCTTCTTTTTTTAGATCTTTAAAAGAAAGAACAATAGGGAATTGCGGAGTACGAGCAAGCTTGTATCTCTTTCCATTCTTCTTTTCTCCATCTCCTACAAAGTCAAGAATTGCCCAACTAAAATTGTTGTGCGTGGTCCTGGTCTAAAGACAAATAATTCTCAATTAGAGACTAAAATGTTTAAAAGTACAGAAATAGCAAAAACCAAATTTTTAGTCCAAAAAATTTTCTTTCAAAGTCTTTTGACATTTAATACAAGACAGCATAAAGGCGGCAACAAAATTAAAATTTTTATTATTTAAAAATTAAATTTTTAGCATTTACTTCTATTTTTGATAATAATTTTTTTATTTTAACTCTGGAATTTTTTTTTACATTTAAATTGCTTACAGCTCCTTGTTTTACAATCTTACCAAATCAATCCGAAGAAATTTTCAGGCAGGAAGAAAATTCTCTCTCACTTGACCAAATTTATTGTACGGAAACAGTTTTGGGTAAGTTTGGACACCAGCGGGTTACTACCTACGTTGCTGCTATTTAAAAAACCAACCAATGAACTACGATGTTTGAATAAACTTCTTAAACTGTATGTTTAGTAATTGTTAAGCTACCAAAAAATATTAAATAAAAGTAATTTAATATTAAATTGTATAGTTTCTTTGTATTATCTTTTTTTAATGTTTGCTTATTTGTAAAGTTTCCTAAGTAAGTAGCTGACGAAAGGAAGGCGTTCATCTGAGGTCACTTAAGAAGTGCCAGTGTTAAATGAGTTTTGCAATAAGCCATATAAACTTTAAGTTTAATTCATAAAAATACGAGAGCCATGTGTATGTATGGGCACATATGAATATGTTAAACGTTGATTTAAAAGTATTTTTTTTTTTAAATTGCTTGTTATGCTGTCACTTTTTTAATTTTTGATTTTTTTTTGTTATTCGTGTTGTTAAAGGATGTACTTGTATTATATTTATGTACGACTACATCCGGCTTGACGTTTAACTGGCAGTTTTGTATTAAAACGGTGGTTTATTTGTAACACACTTAATAACTGAATTAGAAAACATACTCTCAATCAAATGCATGTACATACAAAACCAAATTGAACTATAGCAACAAGAAAAAAATGCTTTTTAAAAACAAAATCGATATGCATCAGCAAAAGCGAAAAACTAAAAATAAAATTTTAATAAAAAAATGAAATTCAATTGAATTGAATATAAAATCTTATAATTTATTATATACAATACATTGAATCTCAAAAGAGCATAGCAAATTAAGTAAATAAACTCTTTTTTTATGTAAAATTCAAAGTGATGAATAAGTTTATTTAAAAAATATTTCATTGAAAGTGTTGAACTAAATTTAATAATTCAAATTAATATTAATTCCAGTACTAGTAATTTACAGTGAATACATAGAGAAAAAAATTTATTTATATAAAACGACATTTCTAGCTTCTCATTTACAGATAAAAATGTTTTTTTTTTTTTTTGTTATAATTTCAATCTAAATTTTCTTTTAGCTTTTTAACTGTCATAACGTTAATCAAGCCGCAAACATTTTTCTTAAAATAAATGAGAATTTAAAGTGTTATTTGAAATTTAATAACAAAAATTTCTGGGGTTATTCTGTCGGTCGTATACGAGTAAATCTTACTGAACCATACAAAACACCCTATCACCATATGTAACGTTGACTGCACACATATTCTTTCAATATTGGGTACCTGCGGTAAATTGTGAATAAAATCCGCATTTGTTAATCGCTTTTCATGATTTATACCTTATTTTGTTCTTGAGATATTTAGTTCTCAGAAAAATGTACAAAATAAAAAATTTTTGCTTTTTCTTTTTTTATTGCATTTTTAAACTGTTTAAGTCGTTCTCGAGTTAGGCTGAAATATATCATCCCTACGTGATGAAGAAAAACCATCACCCGAGTTTAGAGCATCAAAATCCATATAGTTCACATAGTTTTATTTACAGGAGGATTTTGCTGCTGAGAGTTTTATATACCCTTCTTACTTACAGTGAAGGGTATGAAAAGTTCATATATTTAATGTGTTTATTTATTATTATAATTATGGGCTATGATCGCACCGCAACCTTTAAGATCTATTGTGCAGCCCGGAGAGTCCTTACGAATCTCGTAATTGTTGTAGGACTAATCTGGCCTAGATTTTCTGGAACTAATGTCCCACTGGCTAAACAGCTTATTCTGCGTCTTGCCACCGCTGGGCACTCGCAGAGAATGTGTTTCGACGTTTCCTGTACTTCAAGACAGAAAGGACAGGAGTTGTCTTATACCTAAGTCTACAATGGCCCGTTGAATAGCTCATCGTGGAGTTTAATATAATTTCTGCTGAGGTTAAAAGCAACATCTGCCCTAATGCGGTAGGGGTTGATGTGTCTCTTTGACTGCAGCGTGTCCACTTCGGCCCTTCAGCAGCCTTGTAGACTTCGTTTCTCCTCCTTGCGTAGGAGGGCACTAGTGAAGTTGTTAGTCACCTAGCAGAATGGCTCTGGACCTATGAATGGGGTACTCACGCCATTTTTAGCTAGATAGTCCGCCATTTCTTTGCCTTCATGAACCGGAATTTTTCTCTGCCAAAGCATCGAGAAGCTTATAGCAGTTTCAGACCAATCTTGATCGAAAGGAATAGCCCGCCAATGCACATAAAGCTCCTCCACTGTCTGCGAGAATATATAATCCAGTACCACATGTGCCGTTTCTTAAACATTCCCTATCACATAGCTCTAAGGCGTGGACCTCCGCCTGAAAAATGGAAGCCCTGCAGAAATGTGGTACTGTAATTCCCGCACCAGCACTACCATCTTCGATTTTGGACCCATCAGTATATCACAATTTTCGATTTCGGTCCAGTAGTAGTTTCACCGTTTCTCCAAGCAGAACTTCCATTACTGACCACTTCAAAACGCCTACAGAATGTGAGTATCCTATCCATCATATCAGAGACGGCAAGGCATGGAGACTTCCAAATAGATTCTAGAATTTTGACATGAGCACTAAGATTGTCCTCTTTAAGATACGATAGACTATGTAGCTTTAAGGCGGAACTAGCTGCTACTCCCCTAATCACAATATGGTGGGGAGTGAGCCCAGTGATCATACCCAAGGCTAGTGTAGGGCATGTCTTCATCGCCCCCGTTGCACTCAAGCAGGCTATTCGATGTACCTTGTTGAGGATTATCTAAACCTGTTTTTGTTCTACCTTTAGCCACCATACCAAGGAGGCATAAGTGACCATCGGTACTATGATAGTGATATGGTTAAACTTGTTGTCCAATTTTTTTTTTTCACAAATGAGTTGACAGATCCTCACACACAACACAAAGCTTTTACTTGTTTCTAATAATTTTTTTTTTGTTAATGTTAACTGTTAATTTCAATTTGTTTAAAAATTTAAATTTTTCTACAAAAATGTACTTCTTTTTCATTTCTTTTTCCTGTTATCATCACCACATTTCTAACAACTTTTAATTGACAACTGTACGTTTTTTTGTGTCTTCCACAATTTTTAATTTTAATTTACAAATAAACTGATTACAATCATATTAAAAAATCAAAATCTGTTTCACGAGTACAAATATGTATTGGACACACTCGTTAACCATGAAAATTTAATACAATATTGAATTGTGTTTTTTTTTTAACTGTTGACATACAAGCATATGGTATTTATAGTACACATACTCATGCACTTATACTCGGCTAAGTATCCATCTATATGTACAAATAAAGAAAAACATGTGCTATAAAAAATGGAGTTACCGCTACAATCGATGTTGAAGTTGAATACACAGACTTTGATCAATATAAACTGTTGATTGCCTGCTGCAGCAACAAATTATGCAAACGCTTATTTCTTCATATACTTTTTATGTGTTTGTATGCCGTGAGAGACTGATTAAGAGAGGGAGAGTAAATGAGTCCTAGTTTGTGCTAAACATTTTAGTTTAATTATATATTTTTAGTACTAAACTGTAGTACGCCGAAAACAAATTTTTAAAGAGAGCCAACATTTATTTTTTTTTAAATTAGAGATTAATTTTAACAGCAAACACTTTCATGCATACGCTCATAAAAATAAAATTATACTGTTATTTTCTATTTCACATTTGATGTAAAGAATCTTATATGAAGGAAACACTATCACCTCTATCATGAATAAAAGTGAAATTGTTGTTCCCCCGAAATTTTCATTCCCCTCTAAGGGAAAATTGTTTTCGGGAATCTCACATGAGATTTTGTACACGTTATCAGTGCAGAGTGAATGTATAATAAAGAAGAATTTATTACATTTTCTAAGTCTTCAATAGCAAAACAACACATTTTTGTAATTTACGAATGGTTCTTGTAATAAAGGTGTCAGCGTTTATTGTTAAGCAGTTTTCAGTGGACAGTGCATATAAATAAAAAATTTCTGTAATATTATAAGATTTTAAGAGCAAAAAATAAATTTTTTATTGAAGCAATTTATGAATGGTTCCTATAGTAAAGGTGTTAACTGCTGTGGATTAACGATTTTATAAGAAAATAAATGAATTTTTTATAGGTGGACAACCACTTTTTAATTCTTTTGTTAAAAAATTGCTAAATTCTGCTTCCTAAATTAAATTTTA
Organism: Thelaira solivaga; assembly: GCA_947397855.1. Classification (NCBI taxonomy): domain Eukaryota; kingdom Metazoa; phylum Arthropoda; class Insecta; order Diptera; family Tachinidae; genus Thelaira; species Thelaira solivaga. The sequence continues at coordinate 37,191,735 of OX377613.1, forward strand.
AGAAAAAAAAACAAACAAGCAAAAAGTAACTGAACAGATTAAAGCAAAAAAAGTGAACAAAACAAGTGAAAAAATTGCTTATGATAAGGGGAACTTACAGGGAATTCATTCATAATTGCTATCCCAGTGAAAGTGAACAAAATTCGAGGGAAATGATATTCATGATAAGGGTATATATGTGCACACTTATTTAAAGTTATTATAAATTAATTATGACGTTTCCCATTAATTACAAGTTTTAGCTTTTACAAAAGCTTTAATCGTATATGTTAACTCTCCTACACACAAAATATGGCCCTATATTACAAGTTGTTAATAGTTAAAGGTAGCTTTTTGTGAGAAAAATAATTGGTTTTTGTCTAGTTGTTTGTTTAGGTTAGTCTTGACCAGCGTTACCATTTTAGCCTTTTTAATGCTAGATTTAGCCTTTTTCTCGAATTTAGCTTTCTTCAATAGCCTTTTTTGTTTTTCTAAAATTTCCGCGATGTGCACTCAACCTCACCCAAAAAAAAAAAAAAAAATTATGATTACAGAAGTGGTGCCAGACTGGAAAATTTTGATCAAAAATCAAACTAGTTTTGATTTTCGTCAAATTCTCACAAAACGTATATGTGTGACCGCCATGTTTAAAAAACACGCACACACCCTCATGATTGACGGTGAATTAAAAATCGTGTAGCACCCCTATAATGTTTAATTGAGTTGCAACTACATTAAATTTTTTCAGAAAAAGTCGCAAACTATTTACAAAATTAACTAAATATGATTGACAAAACTTTGATATAAATTGATAAATTAGTCGAATGTAGGGAGTGAAGAGAAATATTTCGATTCTACCTTGTAAAGGGTGTTTTTTATAGACGCATAGAACTTTAAATTGCAATGAAACAACGATGGATTATTCGATTGACATGAATTTTATTTATCCGAAAGATAATCTTGAGGCATTACATTTTAAATATGATTTCTGGCATATGACCGCCACGGCTGGCTCGGATGTAGTCCAATCTGGACGTCCAATTTTCGATGACTTTTTCCAATATTTGTGGCCGTGTATCGGCAATAACACGGCGAATATTGTCTTCCAAATGGTCAAGCGGTTGTGGCTTATCCGCATAGACCAATGACTTTACATAGCCCCACAGAAAGTAGTCTAGCGGTGTTAAATCACAAGATCTTGGAGGCCAATTCAAAGGTCCAAAACGTCAAATTAGGTGGTCACCAAACGTGTCTTTCAATAAATCGATTGTTTCACGAGCTGTGTGACATGTTGCGCCGTCTTGTTGTAACCACAGCTCCTGGACATCATATTTGTTCAATTCAGGAATGAAAAAGTTAGTAATCATGGCTCTATACCGATCACCATTGATTGTACCGTTCTGGCCATCATCGTTTTTGAAGAAGTACGGACCAATGATTCCACCAGCCCATAAAGCGCACCAAACAGTCAGTTTTTCTGGATGTAACGGTGTTTCGACATACACTTGAGGATTAGCTTCACTCCAAATGCGGCAGTTTTGTTTGTTGACGTAGCCATTCAACCAGAAGTGCGCTTCATCGCTAAACAAAATTATCTTATGAAAATCGGGAACAACGGCAATCTCGTTTTATGCCCATTTGCAAGCGTTGTTCAGGCGTGAGTCTATTCATGATGAATTGCCAAGCCAAATTGAGAATAAATCACTTGACAGCTGTTAAATCGGTCACCATCTTGAAGAGTAATGCCAACTTAAAGTTCTATACGTCTATAAAAAACACCCTTTACCATAAATGCTCTTTCTTCTTTGCATTTATTTTTAAGGACACATTTTTCTAAATGGCTTAATAATGCTGCAGAAAACTATTATTAATTGATCAATTCAGTATTTAGCTGTCAAGTACTATCGCTTAGTAATGCTGAAGTTATTCGCTCTTTAAATATCAGAATAGGAATCGTAATGAAATCAAAAAAGTAAATTTAAGTTAAAAAATAATTGAATTCTCTTATAACTATTTAAAGCCATGTGAAAAACGATATTATTTTCTTTAGTTTTTTATATTATATGTTTACTTTTTGGTTTTTATAAAAATCATAATTATACTTCTCATAAAAAATTAAAAAAAAGTTTAATGTTAAACTGTAGTTTTTAATTTTTTTCAAACTTTTTTTTCTGCGTGATTTAGCTTTTTCTAGAATTTTTAGGGCAATTTAGATTATTTTTTTTTAGCTCCTGGCAACGCCGGTCTTGACTTATTATTTTATTTTATTTAAAAGTGGAATAAGGCAAATGTACCAATAGTCGGCAGTCTAACGTTTACCTCTTTTTTAAATTGATACAATTTTATACTTGATCATGGTATGTATTACTGCGATAACCCATAAGAACGACTTTATATTTTGATAGATATGTATAAAGTTATTTTTAATAATTGCTTAATTTATAGTTAAAATACATCATATTTTCAAGTAGCTACACGGTAATCCTATTTAAATAACTCAATAATTCATTCAGCCGTCTAATGGGAAAACTCATTTTTAAGTCTTTTACCCATATTCGGCACCTCAATCGCGGGTAAAGGAAATCGTAAACTTTGTTGTACCTATGAGCTTCATCATTAAAAATAAAAAAGTAATTAAATTTCTCTCGTTTTTTCTTATCAAAGACAGTATTTATTTTCCCTCCATAGAAACCATTATAATTTGTAAATTTTTCAAATAATAGGTGTGCCTTGCCACAAATTTTTTTTTGAAAAACAACCACTAGTTCAGGTGTTGCAGAGGAGTAATTTTGAATAAATTACTCATTTTAGTAAGATGAACTCAGTTTAAATATTTGATTGATTGATTGATTGATTTTTTATACCCTTCACTGTAAGTAAGATTCCTTTTGCAATTTCTACACCATACATGGGGGACCCTATAAAGTATATACATATATTCTTAATTCTTATGAATAATGGAGCTTAATAAGTGTTGTCCGTCTGTCTGCCGTGTATTCGTTGAAATCAGCTTTCAGAAGTCCCTAGACTACGTATAGAAAAGTTTAGGAGACCAAATGGTTAGTTGTTTCTGTAAGACTAGTACTATTGAAATTTATGAAGATCGGGCTACAAATAGGGCAGCTATGAGTCAAAAACTGCAACAACCTCTATTTTTGACCATTTTTTAACCGCGTGTTTTGCGTATTTTGTCTAAACAAAGAAACGGACAAAAAAACGTTGCTTGAAGTTTTGTTTGAAGTATCAGTCGTAATATCTTTGCAAAAAATGAAAACAATCGGAATATAAAAAATACAAACGAAATTTTAGACTCTCATTCTTCCAGTTTTGTTTTTTTTTTGCGTATTTTATTTAAGCTAAAAAAATGTAGTACACAGTTTTTTATACATCACATCAGTATTATCTGGACCAAAACGCAGCTAGAACGGTAAATAAATGGTGAAACTATAACTCAAAAATCGGGACTACCTCTCTTTTTTGCGTAATTTGTCAAAACTACAAGACGGATAATAGAACGTGGTACGCAGTCTTATTAAAAATAACAGTCGTAATGTCTGTGCAAAAAATCAGAAAGATCGGTTCACAAATGGACCAGATAAATCAAAAATGCAACTGACATTTCAAATTTTCAATAATTTTTGTTTTGCTTTGTTTTTTTTTTGTGGAAATTTAAATCTGTCATGTGCGTAATGCTTTGTACACACAAACACGAAACATAAAAAAGTGTGTAAAAGCATTACGAATGCTGACATCTTTATGAAAGAGAATTTTTTCAATATTTGTCCTTAAGATTTTTTTGTAAATAATTATATATAATTTGCATTCCTATTTAATATCTTTCTTAGAATTTCTTTTTTAATTAATTTAAAAATTGAGTGGCTGCAGACATTTAAAAATGAGGTTCTCAGAAAGGATTGTTCCTTAGAACTCCTTAATTTTAGTTTCTTGAACCGAAATTAATTATTTATTTCAAGATTAATAAAAACAAATAAGTATTTAAGGAAAATTATTTTCACAATGTTTGCCATTTTTTTATATTTGTATAATTTTTTAATTGTAAGTTTATATGACTTTTTATTGAAATTGTTATAATACCTTGTTAAGCTAAAGTCGTATTATAAAAATTAATTTTTTTTATCGATATTTGACTGCAATAATACATAAATTTGTATTTAAAAAATGTTTTGAAGTGAGTGATATTAAATATGGTGAGTTAAATTAATTAATTATGTTTAATAGAAATATAAGTACATACTTAGAATTTAATTTTGGCATAAATACGTTTATTTCTCTAAGAGATTTTACTAATTTGCAAACGAACCATAGAATATTACGGAATGATACGTATATCATTTTAAAGAAGACGTCGTCTAGATTTGTAATCTAGCGCCCAAATACTCAGAAATAACTTTGGATTAATAAAAAAATTTTTTTTTAAATTCTCTCATACCCCAGTACTCTTGCTCAGAGTGATTTTTACCATTTCCCATTTTGCAGCAGTACCATTACCGATTTTTCTATTGCAAATTAATGAAACCAAAAAGAATTTAATCTGTAGGCTCTAAACTTTCTGGAAATGTTTTAACATTTATGGAATATTTTGTAGTTTTTATTTTATGATTTAAAACGGAAGCTGCCAAAACTCTTCAGAATAACAGGAGTATATGGAAACCTAAAAAATTTTTTTTAAATAATCCAAAGTAATTTCTGAGTATTTGCATGGTAGACTACAAGTTTAGACGGTATACTCTTTAAAATGATATATGTCCCACCCAGAAATATTCCGTGGTTCGTCTAGAAATTTTTAAAATAAATACCCCAGAGCAACAGCACTGCGCTATCTGAAAATTAAAAAAAAAATTTTAAATAATCCAAAGTAATTTCTGAATGTTTGGTTGGTAGGTTAAAAATGTAGACGATTTCCAATAAACTACTACTAACACATAAGACGTATTTGATAAATATGTCATTAATACTGAAAATATATTTAGAAATACTAAAAAATTTCAGAAGTTACGTTAAAACATATTTATTTTCACTCACTAAATTTTTTGTAAGTTTTTGATATTTTAGAAGATTGTGGAAAGTGAAAAATACCTAATTTTTTTTTTAATTACGGCTACGGCTACAGCTCCAAATTTTTCAAGTGGAAGTAGCGGTAGACGATGTATTATTCCGAAGCATTTACATTTTTTAGCTACAGCTACTTTTCAAAAAAGTGAAGCCGCAAGTAGAAGTAGCCTCTTTGCTATTTAAACTAAGGTATTGGTAGCGGTAGAAAACAGCAAAAATATTCTACCTAATTTTTTTGCTTCAATTTGAAAAGTATCCAAAAATAAAAACATTATTTCTGGCTACTTTGTGTTGAGAGTAAGCATACTTTCTGGCTACTTCCTAGCTACTTTCTGGCTACTTTATATGAATACTTTATGCTTGGAGCCACGCAATACAAATATTTACTTCTGGCGACTTACCGACAATAATAAGAACGAAGAAAGAACGTGTGTTATTTTTTATCGTTTTTTCTTTTGTAATTTGTTTCACACACTCGACAATGGGGCAGAATAAAGTAAATTGGAAATAAATCTGGAACTATAAAAATCGTGATTATTTTTTTGTCTTTCTAACTTTACTTGTATAAATAAAATCTATATAATTCATATGATAAATAATTGACAGGTGGACGGAATACGTAAACAATTTAAACAACATGTAATATACAGAAAAAAATATTCACTTGATTATTATAATTAAATTTTTAATCGGAACTTAAATTATTTTTTAATTAAATATTTTAATACAATAAATAGGAAAAAAATTCAATTCAGTTAGAAATTAGAAATTCAGATAATTAAAACCAAAATTATATATGTAAAGAGTGATTTTTTTGCTATTATCTTTTTGGCAACACTAGTTTTGACAGCTCACGCACGTTTTGTATCTTGTGTCACTGTCAAACATCTTCAGTTTGGTCTATAATTTAATCATGAATCGTCTTACAAACGAACAACGCTTGCAAATTATTGAATTTTATTACCAAAATGCGTGCTCTGTTAAGAAAGTTCATCGCGCGCTTCTTCCATTTTATGGTCAGTTTAATCGACATACTGAGGCTTCTATTCGGGCTATTGTAACAAAATTTCGCACCAAATTTACATTGTTGGACATTAAACCACCAACACGCTTACGTAGAGTGCGAACTGAAGAAAATATCGCAGCCGTATCGGCCAGTGTTGGTGATGACCGTGAATTATCGATTCGGCGCCGTTCGCAGCAATTGGGCCTCTGTTACTCCACTACGTGGAAAATTTTGAGGAAGGATTTGGGTGTGAAGCCTTATAAGATACAACTGGTGCAAGAATTGAAGCCAAACGACCTACCACAACGCCAAATTTTTGGTGAATGGGCTCTTGAAAAGTTAGATGAAGATCCACTTTTTTATCGAAGAATTGTGTTCAGCGACGAGGCTCATTTCTGGTTGAATGGATACGTGAACAAGCAAAACTGCCGTATTTGGAGTGAAGAGCAGCCAGAAGCATTGCAAGAGCTACCAATGCATCCACAAAAAACAACCGTTTGGTGCGGATTATGGGCTAGCGGCATCATTGGGCCGTATTTCTTCAAAGATGATGCGAATCACAACGTTACAGTGAATGGTGAGCGCTACCGTGCGATGATAACAAACTTTTTTTTGCCCAAAATGGAAGAGCTTGACTTGCATGACAGATGGTTTCAACAAGACGGTGCCACATGCCACACAGCACGCGAAACAATGGACCAATTGAGAGGCGAGTTCGGTGAACAGTTTATTTCACGCTTGGGACCAGTCAATTGGCCACCCAGGTCGTGCGATTTAACGCCTCTAGACTATTTTTTGTGGGGCTATGTTAAGGCTAATGTCTATAGGGACAAGCCCGCTTCGATTGACGCACTGGAAGCCAACATTGCCAACATTATTCGTGAGATACCGGCCGAAATGTTGGAAAGAGTATGCCAAAATTGGACTAAGCGGATGGACCATTTGAGGCGCAGCCGCGGCCAACATTTGCATGAAATAATCTTCAAACATTAAATTATATCGACCCAACTATCGATCCAAATAAATATTTCATGCATTTTTCTGAATTTTATGTGTTTTTTTTTTTAAATTTCCGATAGTTCTTATAAAATCACCTTTTAGTTCTAGAATTTGCTATATTAAGCATTTTCATTTACCGTGTTGTTCTAGAAGTTTGTAGACGGTTCTCTGCTAAGCTAAAGATTTTAAATATCCGTTACAGTTTGCTAGAGCAAACAGTATATAAGGCAGTGCTGAGATTGTTAAAGCAGTTCAGTTCTGGTTGGGACATTAGACTGTAAATAAGGTGTATGAAAAACAATAAAGTGTCGTTGTGACGGTTATAAATGAAGTGTGTTTCTACAATAAGTGTTGAGAAAAGAAAACTTATTGTGTCGTTATTTTACAATAAAGAACCCTAATAAATTAAACGTTTTTATGAGAGGGTAAAAACGTAACAATATTCAAAATTTAAATGGCTTACAATCACTCTTCATTACAAAATATTACACATGTTTGTAGTGATGTCTGGCTTTCAAGTATACTTGTGCAGTATAGTTCGTATTACTTTTCGTTTTCATCTAACATTTTCTTATTGTTTTTCATGCTTTATTACATTTCTTTATATCAAACAATCTTACCAAGAATATTATTTCAAGCAGCACCAATTTAATATATAAAATGTAAAGTATACCTTAAGGAGATTTTATTTTTATAGCTGCCTTGTTTATTTACTTTAAGGTGAACTATTATATATTTTCAAAGCAACAGCATACAAAAACAGAAAAAAATTATAAATAATGACTGTTTTTTTATTTACATTTGTTGTTCTTGTATTTTTATTTTAGTATTTACTTTACGCTTAAAGCTGTAAAATGCTTTTAAAAGCGCAGTACACAGTGCCGTATGAGTGTTATCAATTTATTATTTGAATGTTAAATATTAATCATGCGGTTAGGAATTGCCTGCTTCATACTTTCAACAAAAAAAAAAAAATTGGTGGTAGCGGAGAACAAAAATAAAAACCGGAAACGTGTGTTTTTATTCAAATAAAATACATCGTAGTTACTTAGAAATGCATAATCAGCAGCAGGTCTTTTTTAGTGTTTCTTTGATGGCAATTTAAAAAAAAAAACGATGGGAAATGTCATCATATTTATTTGAAATTATAATCATTCAAACATCATAATTTACAACAAATGTCTGTGTAAGTCTTTTGGAGTAGGTATAACACATCACATAACCAGCAAAAAATATTTTACAGCTCATCCTTGTATTGCAAGCCACATAAATAAATTTTCTTGAAATTTCTTGACTTTATTTACTTTATTTGGATTAAAAAAATTTTTTTTTATCCAAAAATATTAAAATTATGACGACTTTATTTTTCCACACATATTTAAATCCTTGTATTTTGCACTATAACAAGATTTTGTTGTCAAATATTTCTGTCTCAATGGCAGGATGCCCATTCGACATATTCTATGTAGAGATTTGCTCTAAGCTTCCTTCTCTTAACAAAGAGTCTTTATGTTCTTTAAATGGTTCAGTGTAGAGTTTAAAGTTATTTCATAGCTATTATTTACACCGCAGAAGGATTCTAGGTTAATAAAAGAGTGTCCACACTAATGTTTAGTAGATAATCTATCATTTTATTGTATATATACCCGTCCAGTCCCGGTACCTATATTAGAATAATGGAACTCTTTTTTGTTAAAACATCATATAATTTTGTAATCACCCTCGATTAGAAAAAACTCTGAAACTGTGAAGTATCTTACTTTTCTATTCAAGAGAATGTATCGCTAGTGACCACACGTAACCATTTTTGCACATGCCTAAAAGCATGGACTTATGAAAATCTAGATTTATTAGATTACCCTTTCTACAAGACGGGCATTCACTAAAGATCATCGTTTGAAAAAGTCCTGTGTTCTTTCCTTCCTGTTTAAAACGGCAACACATTGGCAGTAGAGTATAGAGATAATGAATTTGTACATATCTGCTCTAGGTCGGAAAACGTATGGAATTAAATTCAGAGAATATTTATAAAGGTACGTTACGTATTAGCTGCGCTTGCTGTTATTTTATTTTGCCCAATATACTCAGGAGGTAGGCAATATAATCAGGAGACATAAGTTATCATCGGTATCATTGTAATTCTGTAGAACCAATCCAAAATTTTTTATCGTAAGACTCACGTTTTAATCTATCTTTTGACCAAAGTTACTATTAACGATTGGCCAGTTATAACGTTTATTCCAAGTTAGAATATTATCTAGAATGACTCCTAAATAGTCTTATTTAGATATTTAAATATAAAAAAGTGTTTCAATAAATGTATTATTGCTAATAAAAATATATTTTAGCTGAAGAAAACCATAGAAATGTCATATGTATGGCAAAACACAAATGAGGATTAAAAAAGTTTTTTAAGAAATGTTCCAATTAAGTATAAAATAAAATATCTACAGAGGCAATTCGTTTAATAGGTAATGGACCAAAGTGAAGTCAATATCAATTTTTGGAAAAATCTTCTTCTCCAATGAAACGCATTTCCATCTGAATAGCTTCATATGTCGAATTTAAGGAAGGGTTAAAAAAAAACTCCCACAATGATCAACTACCTGATGCAGATTTTGGTTAGGCCTTACATTTTAGCAGACGAAGCCGCCATTGCGGTGATTGTGAACGGTATTGTTACAGGAATATGATAACAGAGACATATCACGAAAAAAATCGATTTATTGCAGCATGAAATGAGACACCTATTTTGTAATTGTCATTGGTAAATACGCCAAAGAACAAAAAAAAATATGACAACACAGTTTGTCTTAAAAAATTATTTACAAAACTCGTCACATATATGAGAAATTTTCTTTTCCTTCATGAATTTTTGCAGAAAACCGTAAAATTACTAGTGGTAAAAGTAAAAGTGAAAACTTCCAAACCATAAAGTACTAAAAGTGCGTACGTATTACTTACATAATAACAACATTATTTATAAGAATTATTTGATTAAAATATGAATAAATAATAAATAAATATTTCACACTTTGTCGCCGATAACAAATTGGAAATATGGCCATCTGCAAGATAAATAAGCTGTATAATTGTAGCTTAAATATACAAGGATTATAAGTACGATAAGTCCCGAATTCTAATTTCATTATTATGCCGTTTAAATACTTAATACTAACAAACGTACAGCATTTCAAATGGATGACACAAATGCTGGTGAAGAAAAAAAAAACGATTTTTCCAAAAGCGTCGCCCTAGCAATCCAGTGTCTGTGAGTATAATTTCAAAATTTTCTATATTTCAAATAAAAATCTTACTGACTTTCAATATGGAATTGTTATCGGGCTATTGAAAGTTCAAAATTTGAACTTAATAGCACGTTGAATAATATAATTGTGCACATACCCATATTTATAATTTATTTTAGGATTAACAAAAATACATACAAAGAAAAAGTTAACCGAAATTTTAAAAAGATTATTAACTCTTTCTAACTTTTAACTTTTCTGAGATTTTTTTTTAATTGAAAAAAAAAATAAATACGTAACATAAGAAACATCTATTTCGTTGGATATATGTAATATGTTTAATGTTTATTTAAAAGCTGGCTGGTTAAAAGTTCACAATCACCTTGAATATTTTCGTACATAAAAAATATTAATTTTTACAAAGTGGTTTAAAGAAATAGTCAATATTTCATTGTTTTTTCCTTTGTGTAATAAGTCTTGACCATTTTCATGTGCATATTGGCAAGGTTTGTCAGCCGATTTTCATCTTTATTATTTTTAAACCATTTTGTAATGCTTTTGATGCTTTCAACTGCTTTCGAAAAACTCACTTTAGAGATTATTGAAAATCTTTCTCTTAAATTGGCTCGCCGTTTTCATTTCTGAAATTCCATTGCCGATTTCATCAGTGCTGATGTCAACATTATCCCTTACCTGTAGCGTCAGTAATTGAACTTCTCAAAGTGCATCATTGTATGCACTATTTGATTTGTCCTGTGGAACTTCATCTTGGCTATCGTATTTTCCGTTATTAAATTTTTTTATCTTATTCCCTACTTTTATAAAAAGATGCAGTTCAAAAGCTAACTTTTTAAACCTGCACGTTGATTATGTTAATTTAACTGTTTAACTTTTACGAGAGATATCATTTTAAGATTCTATTATATTTTAATCAATATTTGCCATTTAACAAAATATATTTTTTATTAATTTTATTATTTTTTTTTTTTAATATTTAAGAAGAATGTGTGCAAAATGAATAATATGTATATTTGGGTACTACAAAGAAAGATATAGAAGACTCGGCACAGCCGAATTTAACATATTTCAAAATTTTCTAGGCATTTTAGAAAATTTCTGCACCATGTTTAAAAACTAAAATTAAAAATAAATATCAAGACGGATAAAAATAAAAATAAAATAGCCAAACCATTCCCAAATATTTTTTTTCCCACAAATTGCCAAGGATATGTTTTCTACTGTCTGCAAAAGTGTATACAAGCGTACAAATTGGCAAGGACTCACAAATGTATTCAACAATTACCAGCCGGCTCATGAATTTATAAACAAACTGTTGCTTGTTCAGCTGATGTGCGATTTTTCACTCATATTTTATAATTTTTGTGGAGTTGTTGCTACGTCTGTTCGGTTAACTGCCAACATTTCTCTTTTTCTTTATTTGTCTTTTTGCTCCTTGTATTAGTAGTACAAAAATCAACATGTAACATTAACCTAATTTTTTTCAAGGTGAATTTTACTCCTCATGGTTGTAAATTACCTATCATTTTATTGTTATTGTTCTTGTTGTCATAGAAAATATTTAGTACAAAATTTAATTTCTGATTTAAAATTATGAGAGAGCAAAATTGGAGCATGCGGAGAGCACAAGATGAACTACTTTACAGTGTAACAGGTTATGAAATCTGTCAACAGGTATGTACTCATACATAAAAGTCAATTAAATGCTCTCAAATGTATACTTGTATGGGAAATGAACCGGCTGATACACTTGTACAATTTGGTAAACTAGAAAAAGGGGATATAAAAGTACATTTAGTGTCAAAGAGGATATGAAATTGTTATGCGTTGCCTAGTGGATAGTGTGTTAGTCCGGGAGCTCAGACAAAAATTTTGTATTTTGTAATATGTGCCAAAGTATATACTAGTATATTCTGTATGCTTATACATAGAAAAGTCGACTTAGCGATGAACGCCTGTCTGTTTATACGTCAAGTCGTTGAAATCAACGTACAATATAGCTTAGCAGTTGTTTTTGTTTTTCAGTTGCTATTGACATTCAGCTTGATCTGTCCAGAAATAGCGGAGCTTTTTTTTCTATCTCTATTTTTGACCATTTTGTGGGTGAGTTTTTTATTGCGTATTTCGTCTAAACTGCAAAACGGACAAAATACGCTCTGGCACACTCATTTTTAAAAGCAGTGAAATATCTGTAGACACTCAATTTTTATTTTTAATTAAGTCAATTTAATTAAATATCAAGAATTCCAACAAAGCTATTCAATAGGAATGAAACAAAAATTTTATTTAATTTATCTCTCTTGCTATAAGACTTTTCTATTTGGAGTTATTTTATATACATACATAATTCACACATACATATATATAATACATTTGTGCTTGTGTGCACAAACATTACGCACATGTATAGCTTAAAAATTTCCATTAAAAAATAAAGCAGATATTATTGAAACTATAAAATTCTGTTGTAATTTAGATTTAGCTAGGCCGTTTGTAAGCCAATCGTTCTAAATTTTTTTACAACTTTTTTTTGCTCGCTTTGTAGTTTAGACAAAATACGCAAAAAACAAAGCAGTAATTAATAAAAATCCAAAATTTCGATTGTGTTTTCGATATATTTTGCATATTTCTGAACTGATCCTTCTGATTTTTTGCACAGATAGTATGATTGTCTTTTTTGTTCGTTATGCATTTAACACAAAATACGCAAAAAAGGCACGTAGAAAAATTGTCAAATAGTAGTCAGGATTTTTGACTCAGTACACCATCTCTAGATCGATCTGAATAGCAACTGAAAGATAGAAACAACTGACAGATTAAAAAAATAAACTCTACTATACGTTGTCTAGGAACTTCAGAAATTTGATTTCAATGACTTGACGGATAGACAGACAGATGGGCACGGATAAGTCGACTCTGCTATAAGGATCCAGAATATATATGCTTTTTAGAGTGGCCCATGTGCGGTGTATAAATGAAAAGGAATTACAAACTTATAAATATATATGGATATGTATACCCTTCTTATTTACAGTGAAGTGTATGAAAAGGTTAATTGATAATATTCGTCATTGTTAAACGGAAGATGATCAAAAATGTTTTATTTTTTATACCCTTCTTACATTAAATTAGTCTTGGGTGATACCCGAATACTATTCACTCACTTGAATTCAACGAATTAGTCCGGAGTTTTGTATACCCATTGCGTATTTATTTCCTCTTAATTTCAATTTAACGAACGAACTAAATGAATACATAAATTAAACAAACGAACGAAAGGTTTTGAAGTCGCCAGTGAATTTATTTTACAAAAAGAGGATACTTGATTATTTTGGAAAATACATATATAACTACGCATACAAAAAAATGTTATATTTCAAATATTAATTAAATTGTGAACAAATAAAAATAAAAATTAAATTGTATTGTAAAATTATTCGAATTTTGTTTAATTATTATCCTAAATAAATTCCTTTCATCGCTTTCTGGCAATCATTTCATCTAATAAAGAACATTCAATTACACTCAAATGTATTTGAAACAATTGAGGGATAAAGGAACAAAATATCAACTGAACTAGATAAATGAACTATTTCATCTTTGATTTTATAAGAACTATCGGAAATTAAAAAAAAAAAACACATAAAATTCAGAAAAATGCATGAAATATTTATTTGGATCGATAGTTGGGTCGATATAATTTAATGTTTGAAGATTATTTCATGCAAATGTTGGCCGCGGCTGCGCCTCAAATGGTCCATCCGCTTAGTCCAATCTAATGTCTCACGAATAATGTTGGCAATGTTGGCTTCCAGTGCGTCAATCGAAGCGGGCTTGTCCCTATAGACATTAGCCTTAACATAGCCCCACAAAAAATAGTCTAGAGGCGTTAAATCGCACGATCTGGGCGGCCAATTTACTGGTCCCAAGCGTGAAATAAACTGTTCACCGAACTCGCCTCTCAATTGGTCCATTGTTTCGCGTGCTGTGTGGCATGTGGCACCGTCTTGTTGAAACCACATGTCATGCAAGTCAAGCTCTTCCATTTTGGGCAAAAAAAAGTTTGTTATCATCGCACGGTAGCGCTCACCATTCACAGTAACGTTGTGATTCGCATCATCTTTGAAGAAATACGGCCCAATGATGCCGCCAGCCCATAATCCGCACCAAACGGTTGTTTTTTGTGGATGCATTGGTAGCTCTTGCAATGCTTCTGGCTGCTCTTCACTCCAAATACGGCAGTTTTGCTTGTTCACGTATCCATTCAACCAGAAATGAGCCTCGTCGCTGAACACAATTCTTCGATAAAAAAGTGGATCTTCATCTAACTTTTCAAGAGCCCATTCACCAAAAATTTGGCGTTGTGGTAGGTCGTTTGGCTTCAATTCTTGCACCAGTTGTATCTTATAAGGCTTCACACCCAAATCCTTCCGCAAAATTTTCCACGTAGTGGAGTAACAGAGGCCCAATTGCTGCGAACGGCGCCGAATCGATAATTCACGGTCATCACCAACACTGGCCGATACGGCTGCGATATTTTCTTCAGTTCGCACTCTACGTAAGCGTGTTGGTGGTTTAATGTCCAACAATGTAAATTTGGTGCGAAATGTTGTTACAATAGCCCGAATAGAAGCCTCAGTAGGTCGATTAAACTGACCATAAAATGGAAGAAGCGCGCGATGAACTTTCTTAACAGAGCACGCATTTTGGTAATAAAATTCAATAATTTGCAAGCGTTGTTCGTTTGTAAGACGATTCATGATTAAATTATAGACCAAACTGAAGATGTTTGACAGTGACACAAGATACAAAACGTGCGTGAGCTGTCAAAACTAGTGTTGCCAAAAAGATAATAGCAAAAAAATCACTCTTTATTAAGAGCGGTGAAGAAAACGAATTATTTAGTCCAAGTCTAAATTAAAGTAAAAGGACTTTTACCTTTTGGTCCAAATTGTACTTATTTACGAGTACTTATTTCAATCCTTTATTTTATTCTCTTTTCATACATTTTTATTCTAAGCACATTCAGCATGCAAAGTGTATATGTGTGAATTGTTTAAAACTTTTTGAAGGTATATTGTAGCATTTAACTGTTGCTTTCGACTTTAGTGTTACTTGGAATTGCAGAGCTAACGTTAACGTTTCCGGTGTTTGAAGAAAATTCATAAAAGTTAAATACAAAAAAAAAAAAAAAAAGTAATAGATATAGAGATATAAAAAAGGTGCTGGTAATCTAACACATGAAAAAAATATTATAATACACAATTATTGTACATACATTTCAACATAAAATACACATTTTTCATATGAAATACAGCCATAAAATACAAGCCTATTTAATTAAATAATATTATTTTCAATATAAAAAATTCAAGAAATTAAAAAAAAAAAATTACTGGAGTAAAATATAATTTTTTTTCAATGATAAAATTGCCTTCAGTAAGAAATTATTATCTCAAATAGTATTATAATAAAATAAAAATAGTTTTTACATAAATATAATGTTTAGTATGTATGATTTATGTTTATTGAAATATAAAACTCGTGGCGATAAATGAAAATTCCTTTTTAACAACTAAAAGTAAAGCTATAATATTGAGAACAATGAAAGGTCAGCGTTTGTCTGATACACTTAGCAGGGATATTTCTATTTCTTGAATTTAATTAAATTTTTCTTAAAAATATATTTCTCTTCATTACGAAGCTAAAATCTTATTTTGTCACATCCACTAATGCCTGATATTCTCATAGAGCTGTTGAAAAAATTGAAAAAATTTAATATAAACACTTTGTTTTTTAAATATTTACAGGCAGCTTACTAATTGTTTTTTGTTACAAAAAACTGTTTTTCAAAGTTGCTTCTAAACACTTTGAGTATTCCTTTAAGCTGCGAATATACGATTTTCTTAATTGTATGTTTGCTTCTTTTATTTGATAGAAAACTGGTTTAATTCAAGCTGCTTTATGGTCTCTTACTTTTAGGTTTTGATTTTTTTACATTAGATAATAAAATCAATTGACATATTTTGAGTTAAAATTTTTTAAATAAAATTAAAAAAAAAAGAATTTGTTGGGTCCCCGTTCTGTAATTCAAGAAAAATTTCATAGTTTTTGTTATATTGGATACCATAACCTAACCATAGACCATAAAATAGATTCAGAGGATGTCATATTGAACTACATACTCTTCAAGGTGAAATTCCGTGGAAATAGTGTAATTATCTAGATGAAGAAATAACTCAGATAGGTTATCCCAAAAATATGCATTCAGAAATTTGTGTCTCGAGGCAAGCACAGCTGGCAACTCAGAGACAAAGTGAAAAACTGTTTCCTCTTTATCCGCGGCTGCGACAATATGCATTAAACCTTTTTTGATACTAATAAAACAAGATACATTTGATAATACTGATATTGAGGACTTTATATGTTATTTTATCACCTTTTACACATAATATGTGAGCTTAGGGTACAAAGAAGATTAAAGCCACCAAAATGCAGCTATCATTGCCACAAAATAACCGCACTCGATGAATTTAAACTTGTTTTAAATTACTAAATCAATTAGTTTCATATTTCAGATAAAAAAAAACCCTTAAATAAATCTTCTCCACTTTGACTGTCATTCATATTTTATATAAATAAAGATAATTTTTTATAGAAAAACAAAAATATTTTTTTTTTATAAATATTTAATAAAGTTGTAAAAATTATTTAATGTTATGATTAATTTATTTAAAATTTCAGGTATTTACCAGGTTTAAAATATTTAACAATTTTAAAACGGTCCAGGCAAAATGATTTTTTGAGAGTAAAAAAAAAATAATAAAATTTTTTATAAAAATAAATTAAACTTTTTTTTTTACAAAAATGGCAAAAAAACGCTCACAGTAAATACACTTACAAAAGAATATTTAAAGAAGTTTGTAGCATTTAGCAGTGAAAGAGAGAACCATGTTAGAATATGAACGTAAAACACATACACACTCATAAACGCACGCAATCACAAAGAGAGAAAATTGCTAAAAAAATGCATACATACAAAAAATTTTAAATGTGTGCTTGTTTGCCTAAATGGAATTTAAGATGGAAAAACTGTTGCTTTTCAATTCAGTCTTATTTGAGGCTGAATTCTTAGCAGTTGTTTCCTTCCGGTGAAAGGTGACTTTTATATTACACTCTTATATTAAAAAGTTTTTTATTTTCAATCAGACACAAGCACACACATATATATGAATACCTACATACACCTACAAATATATATCTAAGTACATACTATATAAATAAATATTTATGAACTCACACTTCTTGGTTAGCTTATTGAAAAAAAAAACGGGAAAAAGAAAAACTAAACGTTCAAGTTAAAAATAATACTTGTGCGCCTGAATATATGCAACTAAAGCTTTAAATAATTTAAAATACATTAATAAATAATTCATTTTTAATTGGAAAATATATGAAAATAAAGTTAAAAATAAAACAAAACTTAACACCTAAAAATGTTAAACAAAAGCAGTGCAGTGTTGTATATACCAGATAATATGGGTGTTAAATAAACAAAAAGAAATTCAAATGCTACAATTGAATAATAAAAATTAAACACCCAATGCGCAAATAAAATGAAGCAAAAATTTTTAACTGTATGTGCAAAGTATTAGAAAAAATTTCATATTTTACAACGGTAAATTAAAATTGAAATTATTTGTGTATCTAAATTAAATATATCGCTGAAAGTGAGTGAATATACAACCCACGAAGTGATTATTATATATACTCGTAATTAGAATTAAAAAAAAAATTTTTTTAATGCAAATTACATGTTTTTTAAGATTTATTTTTAAATAGGTATTTGCTTTCATTCGGTTTTAGGTAGTTTGATGGTGTGGGCCTAATTATCACATTTGCTATTGAATGAAATCAATAAAAATTTAAACCTTTTTCTACGAAATATTATAATTCAATGAAACTTGCTCGAAACGAGTGTGATGAAATGTCTTTTGATTATTTATTTTTATTAAAGGACATGTATCTCATAAATACTCAGCAAAAAAAATAGATAAAGAAAAAAAAAGTGGAAAAATTACAACAACTACAACCTGCAAGTTCTTTTACTTCTGAAGAAAAAGCAGCGAAAGGTAGTTTATGTTTTTAAAAAAGTTTTCCCTGAATAAAATGCTTATCTTTAATGTCATATAAATGTAATACCCGATGTGATTTTTGTTAAAGATATGGAAAAATTTTTGCAGACATTGAATAACCACTATTTCTTTCGCTATTGTCACTTAACTTTTCCTATCATCAGTATTTGAAATTTCATAAAAATATGAGATTTTTGGAGAGGGTTCTCATAAATTTGAAATGACTTATCCAATTGTTGTTGAAGTTAAGATTTTATGTGGCAAATAACTGGTTTTTGGAACCAAATTTTGTGGGGACAGTTAAAGAACTATTATGCGATATTTAACTTATCGATATTTTATAAAATCTTAACTTTAACTACATTTAACTTGCAATAATGTATCTGAATTGTATTGGATTTAATTTGTTTTTACATAATTTCTTAGTGCAACTATTGTAAAGGGTGTGTTTTATAGACGTATAGAACTTTAAATTGCAATAAAACAACGATGGATTATTCGATTGACATGAATTTTATTTATCTGAAAGATCTTGTGGCATTACATTTTAAATATGATTTCTGGCATATGACCGCTACGGCTGGCTCGGATGTAGTCCAATCTGGACGTCCAATTTTTGATGACTTTTTCCAACATTTGGAACACACACGACGAATGTTGTCTTCCATATGGTCAAGCGTTTGTGGCTTATCCGCATAGACCAGTGACTTTAGTAGTCTAGCGGTGCTAAATCACAAGATCTTGGAGGCCAATTCACAGGTCCAAAACGTGAAATTAGGCGGTCACCAAACGTGTCTTACAATAAATCGATTGTGGCACGAGCTCTGTGACATGTTGCGCCGTCTTGTTTTAACCACAACTCCTGGACATCATGGTTGTTCAATTCAGGAATGAAAAAGTTAGTAATCATGGCTCTATACCGATCACCATTGACTGTAACGTTCTGCCCATCATCGTTTTCGAAGAAGTACGGACCAATGATTTCACCAGCCCATAAAGCGCACAAACAGTCAGTTTTTCTGGATGTAACGGTTTTTCGACATACACTTGAGGATTATCTTCACTCCAAATGCGGCAGTTTTGTTTGTTGACGTAGCCATTCAACCAGAAGTGCGCTTCATCGCTAAACAAAATTCGCTTATGAAAATCGGGAACAACGGCAATCTCGTTTTGGGGCCATTCGATGAATTTGCAAGCGTTGTTCAGGCGTGAGTCTGTTCATGATGAATTGCAAAAACAAACTGAGAATAAATCATTTGACAGCTGTTAAATCGGTCGCCATCTTGAACAGTAATGCCAACTTAAAGTTATATACGTCTATAAAAAACACCCTTTATTATATTTACACATTGTTTTTTAAAATTTATAAAATTTTTGATTTTAAAAAATTCACAAAAAATAGAAATCGCCTAATGCTGGCCGGTTTTATTTTTTATCTTAAAATTTCATATACGAAGGGTTACTTACAGTGAAGTGTATACGAAGCATGCTCTCCATTATTATTATCAATGTAAATAAGAAGAATGTATATAAATATTTAATTAAATAGGTTAGGCTTAAATTTTTTTTTGCAAATGTTTGCAAAATTAAATTAAATTATTTTTAATTTGCATTCTCATCTTTCTTTCAATTTTTTCTTTTATTAATATAAAAGTTGAGTGCCAGCAGAAATTTTATTGAAATTAATTATTTATTTTTGAATTAATAAAAAATTCGTACCTAAAAAAAATACTTCTATAAATTTTTGTCATTTCTTTTTTATTTTTATACTGGCTGACCCTGCAAGCATTTTTTTGCCTTCAAACTTTATTTCTATTGAAAAATAATTAAAAAGAGAAGAAATATATAACTTGGATTATACCAAACATATAATAAAAAAATTAACCAAATTGGTCCAGCCATTTTCTGATTTGTGGAAAATTTAAAAAGTGGGCGTGGTCTATTTTAATTGTCATAAAAATTTAAGTAAGGATTTTGATGAAAATATAAAATTTTTTTACATTCGATCGAACAAATCGGGCAAAAATACTTAGTAGTTAAATAAGCCAACTGCATTGCCACCTGCCGGGCTAAGCCTTCCAAGACGTAACCCAAAGGTATACACAAAAATTCAATTAAATCGGTGCAGCCGATTATTAGCCGTACAAAGTCAGACACACGTACAGTCGAATTTTATATATTAAGATTAGCTTATTAATCGTGAGATCATATTATAATAATTTATTTTTATACCAACACTTTGCTCCAATAAACTATCCGTTTCAATTAGATATAAATTTAATTTTTTGATATTTAAGAAGACTGTAGAAAATGAAAAGTATAAATATTTAGCTAATTAATATTTGTTGAGTACTCGTATAACAACCACTAACATCAAACAAATTAAGCATTAATTGTGAAGCGAACGACGCAATTTCTCTTCTGGTTATTTTTTTTTTTTTTATACTTAACAGAAAAAAAAGAAAAGAAGTAAAAAAAAAAAATTTTTTTTGGCAGTTTTTTATTCTTTTAAAATTTCAATAAATTTTATTAAAAATTTTTTCCTAGTCATGACGACAATACACACACTAAAATGAAAAAAATTGCGAATGTTCGCTTACTAGCCCATTAACATCCAGCAAATCCATTCTAATTGAAAATTGACAAATCATATGTGTACGACCAGTTTAACACAGGGAAGAGCATATAACTTTAACTTCTTCTATTTTGATATCAAATATCATTTTAGCTGTCAATTTAATTTTGACGTTTTTTTTACATTAAATGTTTCACTTAAAAAAGCAGCATATAATTATACAGGTTACAATGATTTTAGTGACACCAAAACTAAAATTGATTTCTAGTATACTCGCTACTCTGATCCAACGGTATATCTATTTTCTTAATCCAACATGCAGTTTTCGAGACATGGCGTTATATAGAAAGAAGTGGACGTTCTGTCATATAATTTGTGATAGCTCGAGAATTAGCTGTTTGAATAAATTTACAAAAAGACATAAGGATTGGGCATAAAATAATCTAGAAATTATGTTTAAATAAAGTTTTTAACAGTCTTGTAGTTTCTGAGATATTTACCAAGTTTTGTTTAAAAAAAGTGTAAAAATTTTTTTCTTAAAAAATGCATTGAAAATTTAAAATAAATAAAAATTTTAAATTTGTTTTAAAATTTGTTACGTGAATGTGATGAGAATACAAATTTTATTCAAATTAATTTATTAAATTTTCTTAAGAAGTGTTTTTTTTTATTTTAAAATATAAAAATCGCAGTGCGATTATAGCCCATAGTGATAATTAAAATTGTAACTTATAAATGGATTTTGATAAAATATAATTTGTTTTATTTTTAACATACGTTAGTTTCAATATTAAGAAAAAATTTAAGATCTAGTTCATTTTAGATTTTTAAGGAAAAATTTTTTTTTTAATTTTCTTGAAAAAATAAGTGATTTTTATAAAATTTTATAAATATTTTCTAACTATAAGACAAGTAAAAAATGAAAGGAACATAATTTAAAGGTTAATGTGACGTAACTTCTTTGTTCGATAAACCAACGTGTTTTAATCGTTTAAACATTTTAAAAAATTACTGCGAGACCTCTTTCCACAACAAGTTATTTCAAGAAATGTTGATGTTGATTGGCCTCCACGTTCGCCTGAATTGATTGCTCCGGACTTCTTTTTGTGTAAATATCTGAAAAGCAAGGCTTATGAGAAACTCAATATTCGTGATGAAATTAATGAAATACCGCGTGAAATGTGTGAGAATGTAATGAAAAATTTGCTCGCATTTGTGAGACTAACAGAGGCGGACATTTATCTGATATTGTATGCCATACATAATTGCCGACATTATCAATATAAGATCCATTCTCTTTCATTTAATCAAAAATTATTAACAAACAAAGTAGTATACCTTACCGGCGGACACCCTGTATCATAAGTACTAAGATTGACCATGAAACTACTATCACAACAAAAAAAAAATTATTTTTTTGAACTGTGTTATTTTACACCAAAAAACAATTTTAAGTTTTAAATTTAAGAAAGTGTTCATTATAATATAAATAGATCTACCTACGTCTTCTTTTATGTACTGATAAGTATTAAATGTAAAATTTACATTTATTCTGCCAACTTTATATGTAGCTCGCATTCATCAAGTGTATCACTTTCACAAATTGACCGCCAATTTCAAAACAAAAAAGTCTTAAATATAAGTTTACAACATTCAACACTTAACTATTTAAACTATTAGCGAATGCCAGCAAAAATAAAAAAACTAAAAACACATTTACACAGAATAAATTGCAAACAAAAAAAGTAATCTAGTCACTGCTGACCTTATGGCACTAGACCTGTTATATGACACTACACTTATGTTACAAATCCTTCTTAAGTTTAATATACGTTACGAATTCAAAGACTTCTTTGGGTGATATGTCCGCCATGTAAGCCCGAAAACGGATCTAAATTACACCACTACCGTGACGCAGTATATGTTCTACTGCCTCATCGGCTTCGTTGCATAGCCTGCAGGGGTTGGTTAGACTGATTCTCATATTTGCCAAGTGTATCAAGCCCAGTAAATCAACAGAATGACATGACTGTTTTCACAGCCGTAAAATACCTTGTATTTAATCAATGTTGTTGCAATTATTCTTCTAACCAGTCTCTAATCTTGAGCTTAATAGAGTTTCAAGGCAGTGCGCTGTATTGTTCTGGGTCAATGAAAGTGTTATTGGCACATTTTTCGCAAGTTTGTCTAACCCTACATTGTCTGCATACTCACTATGATGCTCATCTCTTTAGAAGTGTTAGACATTAGTAGATATGTTTGAAAGCACATTTGCTGTCGGACTGAATGAAGATGAGATTTATTATTTGTGTGTCTTGAAAGTTCTTCTCAGAGCCAGAGTAAGCTTTTCTTTGAATTTTTACCAAATACCCCTGCACCAGCTCCTTTAGCCATTTTCGAGCTATCTGTGTACCATACATTTGACCTGCTATCGGGCTTGGGCTATTCTGTTCCTAATTAACCCTATTATTATGCTGATCCAATATTTTACTCCATTTATCAGCTGCAATCCTAGGTATCACATTTAAGAAAAATCAGGTTAAAAGTATAATTATCTAATTTCAACTAATTTTTTAAAAATAGAAGGTGACCGATGCACACATATATGTACAGCGATATTTGTATATAATTGTAGGCTTAGTTTTCTTTCCACTGAGAATGTTAGTGGGTTATTTAAATATATGAAAGCATACAAACATACATACATATACTGCATATATTTGAGTAATGTAGTGAAGGGTCTATAAAATTCCGTATAGTTCAGTTTCATTAGTTTCTTAATACATTAATTTGTCATTAAACACTAGTTAGTAACTGTATTTCAAATCTTACAGGACTTACAAATTAAACACTTGAATTTAATTACATTTAATTGATTATTTCAAAATCAAGTGTGTATATAATGAAAAACCTTTTTTATAGTTACAGCAAGACTGAAAACTAATAAATTTTATGTTTAATTTAATTATATACGAGTCTTTATGCTCTAAATGTATGAAATATAAATTTTCTGATTTAGAAAGAGGCAGTAAAATTTTATGGGAAAAATTAAAAAAAAATTTAAATGTGTTATATACATTTTTGTGGTTTTTTGTTTTAAATGAGGGCGAAATAAAATATCTAGAGTTATGCAAGAAAAGTTTTTAATTAAATCAAACTTTCAAAGTTGTAGCAGTATGTGTTTTTGTACTCACAGTTCAATCATTTTAAAATATTTACATTTTAAAAATTTAATTCGCCTTCAATTGTCATCTCTATGTTTTCTTTCTGAAACTAGCAAACTTTAATAAATTCATCTTAATAAATTATAATAGAAATACTACGTCTTATTTGCAAATAAAATTATTGCCAATAACAACTTTCACCGTATAAGGTAAGTTAATTTCTCATCTTATCTTACAACTTCTTTACGAAAATAACTTGTTGACACTTCTTTTAAATTTTTACACTATTTTAGCTATAATCTCACTCTGCATATTTAAAAGTTTTTTGTGAACAACTTTATTAACTGATTTAATAAGTTTTTGCATTAATTGTAATGCGAAATATGCAGCTGTTTTCTAGTTTTTCATTGTAAAAATTACATATTCTTAATATTGACTAAAATTTTTAAATCAGCCACCACCAAAATCGCAATAATGTTTTATATCACGTATGTATAAGCTCTGAGCTCGTTATTTGCGAATTAATTTAATTTAATATTAATTACCAAATAAATATCAAATAAAGTTATTTAAAATAAAATTCAGTGTTTTGCGCTAAATTATAGCGCTCTTCTTTGATTAAATTATGAACTAATTTTTTAAATTTTTATAATAAAACGAAATTTTATAAAAGTTTACATTTGCTCCCTACTTTCTACCGTCTTTCACCTTCATCAAATATAATCACAAATATTTAAAGACTTTAAGCAAATGTTTTTTAGTTTATAAATGTTTTTGTTGCAGGTAAAAAATACGTGTATGTTCGTTTGTAAATCTACTCATACGTAATGTTATAAAGATTTATTTAGATTTCTATTGAAAAAAAAAATTATTTTTGAATGTTTATGAGTTAAAATGCAGAAAATAAATTTCTTATCAAAGACCTAAGACTTTTAAGAGAGTTTTGTCAAAAACAAAGGTTTTCAGTTAATGTTATATCTCTAGCAATAATTAAAAACTGTTTGTGGTTTATATTTTAATTTTGTTTGTTTCGCTAATGCTACTAGTAAATATAAACAAGAAAACTATTAAGGCTGGAAAATATTAGAAACTTTTACGCAATTTGGTATAATTACATGAATTAAAAGCAAGTTAAATTCAGCTATGTCGAATCTTATATACCCTTCACTGTGTTAGCATTATATACCACATTCTTCTTTAATATTAAAAAAAAATTATATAATTGTAACGACTAGTTTATTAATCTTAAGGTCTTATTACAAAAGCTTATTTACTTATTATTTTAGCGAAATATCGGCATAAAAATAAATTTTTATAATACGACCTCAGTTTCACAAGCTAGCAGTTTCAATAAAAAAAAGTTATATAAACTTAAAAATAAAAAATTATATAAAAATTAAAAAGAAATGACAAATATTGATAAAAATAATTTTTTTTAATACATATTTTTTATTAATCTTAAATAAATAATTATTTTCATTTCAAGAAACTAAACTTAACGAGTTCTAAGAAAAAAATCCTTCTAAGAACTTAAATTTTGAAAACAATGAAATGTCTTCTGGCACTCAATATTTAAATTAATAAAAAATTAATGCTAAGAAAGATATACGAGTACAATAGGAATGCAATATAAGTATAATAAAATTAATTTTGCAAACATTTGCAAAAATTTTTAAGCCAAACATACTTAATTAAATATTCAGATCAATAAAGAACTTAAAATTAAAGGAAAAAATCCAAAGAATTTTCTCTCATAAGTTGTAATATTTTTTTTATAAACAATAGAAACGTGAGATTTTGTGACATCTCCAAATTTTGAATTAAGATTAAATTCTTAAAGTTTGAGAAAAATATCTTGATTCCTAGCCCGTAATTTAGACGCATTATGATTTTATACCACAAAAAGAACCCATCACATATAACTGGTGAAGAAAAAGAAAAAAATAAATCTCATAGGTAAAGGGTGGTTAAAGTTTAAGGGCCAATGTTGATTTTGAATAAAACACAAATTATTTAGGAAATTATTGTCATTTCTTTTTATTATGATAATATATGATATGTATGGAACAAAATAACCTCCATCCGAAGGTCCAAATTTTCGATGACGCTGAGGCATAATTCAGGTTCTATGCCATTAATGTGCCGAATTATATCATCCTTTAGCTCTTAAATTGTTGCTGGCTTATATTTTGAGCTGATGGCACACAAAAATATCAAAAAAAAAAAAAAAATTATATAATGTAAATGGTCGTATTATAGAAATTTATTTATTTGTTATTGGAGCAATATTTGGATATAAAAATAAATTTTTATAATGCGACATTAAGCTTAAAAATATAGCGGCTTGATTAAAAACAAACGTCAAATAAAATAAAAAATTACAAATATTGATAAAAAAATAAGTTTCTTTGAGTACCTAATTTTTATTAGCCCTAAATAAATAATTAATTTCAGTAAAACAAATTCTTTCTGAGAACCTTATTTTTATGAGTAATAAAATTACGGCAGGCACTCAATTTTTAAATTATAATAATAAAAAAATAAATTCCAAGAATGCAAAATAAATAAAATTTAAAGTAATTTTGGAAACACTTGCAAAACATTTTTTAAACCAAACATATTTAAATATTTAATATCAATAAAGAAGTTCTTAAATTAACTGCAGAAATTAAAAAATGTTCTTTCATTGAGAGGGCTGCTTGCGTAATGCTTTTACACTCAAGTCACTTAGAAGACACACACACACAAATACACAGGTTTGTAGGTTTCGTATTTATGTGTACAAAGATTATATTTAAATATATTTTTTCTGCCCCATTTGTGGACCGATTGCTCTCATTTTTTGCACAGCTATTGCAACTGTCACATTTGACAAAACTGCATACCACGTTTTTTTCCGTTTTGCAGTTCAGACAAATGTTAAGAAATAGCAGTAGACGCGGTTTTTTACGCATTGCTCAGTCATTTATGGACCGATTTGGCTGAATTTCAATAGCAATAATTGGTATGCTGTTCTGAACGTTGCCTAGGCACTTCAGAGAGTTGCTTTCAGCGGCAGACAAATGGACATCGCTAAATCGAATCCGCTATTCATAAGGATCCAGAATATATATTATATATTACTTACCTTTTTTACATCACTGAAATGAGTATCAAATGTTCCTTTTTTTTACCAGTAGTTCAATTCATATGACGGCTTTCTTTTTTATTTTTTTGCTCAACTAGTGTACACGAATAGGCACGCGCCTTTTTCAAATAAATAAAAAGATCTAAATTTTTTCTATTGTAACTAGTATTAGACATTTTGAAGTAATAAAATAAAATACAAATTGTTGAATTTAAAAACACCACGATTTATTTTACATGGTAAATTGTTAAATTACCAAATATACTTTATAGACTGTCCCATGTACGGTGTACAAATCAGAATCGCAAACTTATATATAAAATTCTCACTTACAGTAAAGGTTAAAAAAATGTTGAAAGTTATTATATGAACTTAAGCACACACAAACATACATTTACTACTCACAACTGTATAAGTGTAAGATATTTTTTATATAAAATGGCATATGAATAAATTTAATTTTCCATAAAAATTAAATGTTGTTCACAAAATAAATTTCGTTCAAATAAATATCTCGTTTAACTTGTTCATAAATTCATAAATAAAATCTGTGTTATGTCTAACGTGTCTTTGGACAACCTTGGGGAAGAAATTTGTTTAATCCTTCATAAAAGCTTTTTACATAAAGCTTATGTGAATTTTTTTAAATATGAAGAAAGACACACAAACGTATGTATGTGTGTATATACGAGTATATGAAAGTGTCGTACATTTTATAAATTTTGTAAATCTAAAAATATTTTGTTGGTTAATTAATTTAGAAACACAATTTAATTTCAAGAGTTAATTTTTTTTTTCATGGAAATAAACGAGACAAAATTGCAATCAAGCAAGTGTAAAAAAATTTGAATGAAAGAAATGTAAATGAAGTTTTGATGAAAATTTTGGATGTGAAATAATGTAAAAATGTAAACTTACGGATTACTATGAATCGCTCATTTTACTCTAAGAATTCCAACGAATATAGCCAGGAACCATGTGAGATTGTGTACCTATGTGAAACATAATTTCTATTTGTTTGTCCGCTAAACAAATATTTACTTACTTTTCAATCGACCTTTCCAAAGAAGGTTGCTTCATAACAGATGTAGAACTTTAAAAACTGACACAAAAATTTTAATTTTAATCAATCATTTATTTAAAAATAGAATTCTGCATATTTGACTTTTGATATTTAGACAGAATCTATGTATATTCCTGCAGCTAAAGCCTAGTGGATAAATGTGGAACCTGTTTCACAGTTTCGTTTATAGCAACGATATTGTCTTCAATGTTCAGTGTTGAATATGGTATGAAATTTATGTGCAGTTTGACATGTTGGTAGAAATGATGCAGAACTCAATCAAAGAGGGTCCAACTTTTCATTTCATGCTGTTTGCGATCTGTGTAAAAGGTATCACTATCTTTCAGAATGCATTTATTTTTGATGGATTGTATGAGAATTTTCTGAGGTCCAAATTCGATCAAAAAAGAACCGTTATTTTCAATTTTCGTGAGATACGTATGTTCGATTTTCGCATTTTTTTTATGTTGGGTCTGTTATTTATGTTGACAATATCAGCCATATTGGATTGTCAGTTTGTTTTTGACAGATAAAAAGGTTAGTCGTGTTTTGGTGTGCTCTTCGATTTTTTACTATTTCAAAAAATGGATCAAAGAAACTGTATTAAGTTTTGCGTAAAAAATTAAATTAAATGTGCAAGGACATTTGAAATGTTGACTGTGGCGTTTGGCGAGTCTACTATGAGCAGAACACAAGTTCAATTGTGGTATAAACGGTTTAAGAAAGGCCGAGAAGATGTAAATGACGATGCTCGTCCTGGTCGGCCGAGCACGTCAACAACCGATGAAAACATTGAAGCAGTAAAGAAAATGATTTTGGATAATCGTCGAATCACTATTAGAGAGGTTGCTGATGATGTTGGCATACCGTTCGGCTCATGCCAAGCAATTTTTTCAGAAATTTTGGGCATGAAGCAAGTGGCAGCAAAGTTTGTTAAAAAATTGCTGAACTTTGACCAAACAAATCGTCGCTTGTTCGTAATTTTTTGGCCAAAAACAACACTGTAGTCATGCCTCAATCACCCTATTCACCGGACTTGGTCCGAAGCAGGAGCTGTTGGCGATACCAAAAGCGCGTTTCAGAAGTGTTTCGAGGATAACTGTACTATATCTGAGGGGGAATACTTCGAAGGGGACAAGATAGTTATTGATGAATAAATAAATACTTTCTGAAAAAATTGAAAATAACGGTTATTTTTTGATCATACCTCGTATTCACTAAGCCATTAAAATGGAAATGCGTTGCATCGCAAAATATGATTTATCCGAAAAATTGACATTAATTTCACTTTACTCTTTTATTCTAAATATAATCGGAATATACCTTCTTTACAATCCAATAAAAAAATTAAAGCTTTCCTAAAATCTACGTTTTTTTTATTATAAAATGATAAAGTGCATTTTTAATGGGACACCCTTTAAAAGTTGAGCAAATTTAGGACCGTCTACCAAAGTAAATCTATATAATTTATTAACGTTTTTTAACTCATGATGATTTTCCCAGTATAATAGTTCGTTTGACAGTCATCCCTTTTTTAGGATTAAAAAAACTTTTTACTAGTACACCTATGACGCGAACTTTAAAGCCCACTTTCAACATAGACATTTTAGTTGCCATGGCATAAAAGAAAATCTATTTGGTTTGTCATGTATTTGTAATTATACACTTAGACTGTGTATTATGAATATAAAAACGATGGCGCATAAAATATAAACAAATTCTGACAGATATTAAAGAAAACAGGAGACGAGCATAAAAAAAGTTACATCTGTGCGGACATTCTTATGCTATTTTGGTTACTTAGATGTATATTGTAAATAACTAGTTATACTGAAGTTTTTATACCCGTTTGTAATTTCTACACCGTGCATGGGACACTCTATAAAGTATATATATTCTGAATCCTTATGAATAGCGGAGTCGAATAAGCAATGTCCATCTATCTGTCTGTCCGTCAAGTCGCTGAAATCAACTTTCTGAAGTCATTAAGAAACATACAAGAAAAGTATAGCATCAGTTATTTCTGTAAGATTATTTCCATTGAAATTCAGCCAGATCGGCTTATAAATGGCTGAGCTATGAATCAAAAACCGCAACTACCACTATTTTTCAAGATTTTTTGAGTGAGTTTTTGGAGTATTTTGCCTAAGCAATAACAAGGATATGCAGTTTTCTTTGAAATTATGACTGTATAATACTTGTGCAAAAAATGAGAGCAATAAATGAACAAATGGCCGAGGTATATCAAAATTACAATTGAAATTTTAGATTTTCATTCATTTCTGATTTGTTTT
This sequence comes from Thelaira solivaga, assembly GCA_947397855.1. NCBI lineage: Eukaryota > Metazoa > Arthropoda > Insecta > Diptera > Tachinidae > Thelaira > Thelaira solivaga. The sequence continues at coordinate 37,222,416 of OX377613.1, forward strand.
TTTGCTTATTTTATTTAAACTAAAAAAAGTAGTACACAGATGGATCGGGTCATAACTGGAGAAGCTATGAGTCACAAGCCGAGACTACCTCTATTTTTGACCATTATTGGTGTGATTTTTGGGTATTTCTTTAAAAAAAAAACGTTGTATGCAGTTTTATCACAAATAACAGTCATAACGTCTGTGCAAAAAAAAAATCAAAGAGATCGGTCTACAAGTGGACCAGAAAAATCAAAAATACCACCGAAATTTTAGATTTTCATTAAGTTTTGTTTTGTGTTTGTGAGTATTTTGTCTAAACTACAAAACGGTTAACAAAAATGTATTAACAGTTTTAACAGAAATAGCAGTTTTAACGGTCAGCAAATCGCGGATACATATTAAAAATACAACCGATATATCATATTTTCATTAATTTTCTTTGTTTTTTACAGAAATACAGAAACATAAAAAAGTGTATGTGTGTGTATGTGGGTTGAGTTAAATAGCATTATGAATACAGATATCTTTACGAAAAATAATTTTTTATATTTTTGTGGTTAATTAAATATGTTTGGTTGAAAAATGTTTAGAAATGTTTGCAAAATTAAAGTAAATTATATATAAATTGTATTCCTAAATATTTAATATCTATCTTAGAATTTATTTTTTTATTAATTTAAAAATTGAGTACCCGCACACATTCTCAAAAAGGGTTGCATCTTCGAACTTTTTAATTTTAGTTTCTTTAACTCTAATTAATTTTATTTACTTAATAAAAAATAGGTATTCGAAGAAAATTATTTTTATCAAAATATTTGTTGTTTCTTTTTTTATTTTTATATAATTTTTTATTTGTAAGTTTATGACTTTTTTTATTGATATTTCGCTCTAACAATAAAGAAATAAATATTTATATTTAATATGACCTCAAGCTTAATAACCTAGCCGTTTCAATAACATAATTTTTTAAAGTGAGTGAAGACAAAAAAGCTGAGTTATATATAATTTATTTTAACGTAACTCCTTACGTTTTTTAGTATCTGTAAATGTCCTTTCAGTATTTATGATATACTGAAAAATATGCTCAGGAGAAATATAAGTACTTACATAGATACCAATGTGCATAAGTACGTTGATTTCTCTAAGAGATTTTACCCATTTGCAAGCGAACCGTAGAAGATTACAGGATGGGACACATATCGTTTTAAAGAAGAGGTATAGATTTGTAATCTACCGTCCAAATGCTAAGAAATTACTTTGGATTATTAAAAATTTTTGTTTTTAAATTCCCTCATACCCCAGTACTCTTGCTCAGAGTGATTTTTACCACTCCCCATTTTGGTGAGGTAGCATTCGCGATTTAGCAACAGGAAATTTTTAAAACCAAACTGGAATTAAATTTGTAAATTCTTAGCTTTCTGGAAGTGTTTTAACATTTACAGAAAATTTCGTAATTTTTATTTTATGATGCAGAACGGAAATTGCCAAAATTCTTCAGAGCAGAGTATATGGAAATTTAAAAATTTTTTTTTAAATAATCCAAACTAATTTTTGAGTAGTAGATTACCAACCTAGACGATCTCCACTAACCTACTACTAAAAATTTATATAGAAATATTTAGTGACGTGAGACGTATTTGATAAATATGCCATTAATACTGAAAATATATTTCCAAGTACTAAAAAATGTAAGGCGATACGTTAAAACATATTGCACTCGGCATATTTATCTTCACTCACTTAATTTTTTGTATGTTTTTCATATTTTAGAAGAATGTGGAAAGTGAAAAATATAAATATTTGGCAAGACTCGGCACAGCTAAATTTAATTTTTTTTTTAAACAAGGACTTTAGACGACGGAAAATATTTTATTTATATTACGTGTGTATAAATAAATTGGTTTTTAAATTAGATCACATTGTGTAAATTTCGTAAGAACTGTTTCCAATACAAATAATATGAAACATAAAAGTAGTTGTTTTTTTTATTATAATCGCTACGCAAGAAAGTGCTTAAGGTTTTTCTTAACAACACGTGCTTCAAATTTTATTTTTTCTTAATGAAAAAAATTGAGTCTTGTTTAAAAAGTTATTGTTTTTTATTGTCTTTTTCTCTTTTTTTAGATCGACATGAAAAACATGACTGTTTTTAGCAATTTATTTCTGTGATTACTTTATTATTTTAATAATTATTTAAATAAAAAAGTGTATTCTCTATAGTCAAGTCAACTTTGAACAGAAAATTTTTAATGACCAGTATTAATAAAAATACAACAACAAGAAACATATTTGTTTGACTTCATTCTCTTGTGATTAAAAAAATAATAAAAAAGAAATATACGAGTATATCTGATGAAAAGGACATAATGACTATATCAACTCCATAGACGCTTATATTAAAATTTTTGTAGTTTAAACTTTAAATAAAATACAACACGTCATCATGTATTGTTATTTATAATTATATCGTAAGGAATTTCTACAAAGTTGACATGAAATATCGATTGAAAAATAAATAATTTAAAAGCCTAGTGCTTTCCTTTTCGCCGAATCATTGTTTATTTTTTTAGCAGTCCCTAGTTTTTAATTTGGGGGCTTGTTAAATAAATGTTATGACTGTTTTATACTCTTTATTTCACACAGTTATTGCAGCTGGAGAAAAAAATCTGTTTTATAAGATATTCTTGAATAAGAATAAGCAGTAATCAGCCACCTCATTTGATAAAACCTTGATCATGCTCTTATTCAAAGCAAAAAAGAAAAATTATAAAATTTTCGTGATGAGCCATTTAAGCATTTCTGAGATTTTAAGTTTTATTTACTTTTCATGCAGCATAATTTTTGTCTAAAATAATGGCTGAAAGTGGAAGTTTTGTGTATTAAGTCTTTTAATCGCTTTTCACACTCGAAGTTTTTGTTTTAAGTCATCTATTATGATCAATAATAAGGTTCACATCTTAAGTTTTTTAATAAAAAACGACACCAAAGTTCGTGTCATAAGTTTTTTTTAAAGTTTAATCGTGCGTAGACTTTTGATTGAATCTAACCATATATATTTTTAAATCAAAGATATTAAAAATAGCTTTCAACTGCAGATGTTGAGGTTCAACCCCTGGTCAGGGCAAAAAAAAATTTTTTTTATTATTTTTAAATTTTTTTTTAATATAAGCAGTTTTAAAAATAATTTTAATATGAATTTAAAAAATTTTAATTTAAATTTTTTGTATAAATAAAGTTTTTTTTAATTCCATTGATTTTTCTTTTCTATTATTTTGTATTCTTTATTTATTACATAATACAGCGAGTTTTAATTTATTTTTTATTTTCATTTTATTTGACTCCCAGGACTCGAACCTGTGAACTCTTAGTTAAGAAGCATTAACTAGCCACTCAACCACTTCAGCCACAAAGCTCAGTTGAGTTTGAAAGATTAAGTTTTTGTTTTATACTCACTTTATTTATATGGTTGCGGAAGAGACAAAATAGAAAACAATTTACATTCAACCATATATTTATCATTATTATGTTTGCTATGAACATATTTATGGGTTCAAGTAAAATTTTATTAAACATAATATAATAATTATATGGTTGCTTTAAGACGCTAAACATAATATCTGTAAAAATAACTAGAAACATATTTATCGTGATCATAATAATGTTTAGATACTTCAAATAAATAATAAAATTTTTGTGAAGAGCACACTATGTTTGCGGTGACCATATTCAAAAATCTTTTTTCTTTGCGTGCGAAAAAGCAGAAAAAATAGTCGACAGTCTTGCAAATGGTATGAAAAAATTGCTGAGTCATGGGTGTACAAAAAAAAATATAAGAACGAAATGTTGCCGCGTTGTCAACACCATGAACACCAACTAATAATTTTGTTGTTAGTATTTTTTAAGACAAAAATATAAAATTTATATTTATATTTATCTTCTTAATGTGTTGCTGCGTTATTGTGTTTTTTTTGAGCCTATTACGTTTTTCGAACTTGCACTTGCATATGTAAGCGTTAGGTTATCACTCATTTGCTTAATATTTTGCCTTCCATAGCAAATGTAAATATATTTCATACAAACGTTATGACATTTTTTTTACAAAATTTTAAACGGTGATTTAATTCAACATTATGCGGAAAAAAATATAAAATATATAAGATACATTTTATTCAAAACGAGTGGGTGAATTTAGTTTGAAGTTAACACCCATTAATTCTTTAGGTTCTAAAGTAGTTAAAGTAGGCAGATTTTACGAATTCAGTGATCGATTTACGATATTTTGAAAAAGTATATTCGTCTAGAGTAACACAAAAATTGTTTGGATCATTTAAACAATGTTTTCTCTACGTAGCCATATTATAGATTTACTATTAAATGAAATGTTTACCACTTTAAAATAACATAATATGCACCGTGACTGTAAGTGCGGATAGATTGAAAAATCTCAAAAATTGGAACTCTTAAAAAACCATTGTTATTTTCGTAATCTGCACGCTTCAATTAATCGAAATTGAATAGAAACACTCTTGAAAATTTTATAAAGTGGTCATTTGTTGTTCTGTGTAATAAAAAGTTACCTATAATCTGACCTTAAGCTTCAAAAAACTAGCCATTGTAATAAAGCAAGAAAAAGCTCAAATAAACTTACAAGTACATTGAATTTTATGTAACACAAATCATGTTAGGTTACATAAGTACTGCCATAATGTGAATGTACTTTAAAAAAAAGTTAATTTTATTTATTTTTATTTTCTGAGCAATAAAAAAGAATGGGTTATTCCTGAAATAATGAAGAGTAATGGTTCCTCATATGTATTCGCTTATAGTAACTTCTATTACATGAAATTGTTATCAGATCTAAATATACTTATTTTACTCGTATAATTTGTATTAAGTGTTAGCACTGCCTGAACATGTGAAGTCATATTATTGTGTTTATTTATGTGAATGAGTATGTAAGCTTGCGTGTTAAGCAACTTTTTTTGTTGTGTGTAAACAAGAAATGCGTTTTAATTATCTATAATTTAATTTGTAGAAAAATTAATAATTTAACATAAGAGTAATGGGATTTCATATAAAGTAAATATTAAAAAACAACACATATAAACACAAACACATACAGATATTTATGTTCTCAATCTCTCATATTAGACTGGACTAGAGGGAAATAAGATAGATGCCTTCCTAAACGCCTGTTGCAGAGCAACAACGTCATATGTATATACCTAAACGCACCTGTGAAAATTTTGAAAAGGTATGGCAACAAAATTGTAAAGAAACGCAGTATAATCATCATTTAAAATTTTAATGCGGCTTGTAACAATGCATTTGATTATCAGAGCTGCAAAGTAATTATTAAATACTGCTTTGACAATACACTCAAACGTTTATGAAGACTGCCACCCGCCCTCATAAAATAAAGGAATTATGTAAAAAGAAACTTAAATTTTATAATTGTTATTATCAATACTGAGTCCTATCTTGGCTCGATCCAAAAGATTATTTTACACCCCATAGTATCAAATCACTCAATGAGAGTTAACATTAACAACAAGTCTCCTAGCTGTCTCGCTGAGCGCTCATAAACCTTAGATTATTCTTTATCCGGCAACCATCCTAAACCATCACTCTTATTGAAAGCAGGTGCATTCTACAAATATAATAAAGTGTTTCACCTATCTGAATCTAGTTAGCGATTCTCAAAAAATAAAAAGTTATTTTTAATACACTCACCTTCATTTATACACATATAGAAGAATAAAATCCAATTAAATATTATTTTAATAAAACAAAAAAAAAAAAATAAAAAATTATAATATAAACGAAATTAAGCACATGTACCTAAAAGAAATCCCGCAATTTCATTTTGTAAACGCCTACAGAAGGAACACGTTTCACAATCTAAAATAGTTAAAAGGAAATAATTTCATTTAACAGTCATGTCACGTTTAATTTCTAAATGTAAATAAAACTTAATATAATCGCCACACAATTGCTCAATATATTTTTAGCTACAAAATTTAAATGGAAACCAGCAATAGTTTGACCATTTTAGTTTGTTTAGGGAAAAATTATTACCCAAGTAATTTATTATTATAAAGTCCACACAAAATGGAATAAGTTGTAATGAAATCATGTAGTCAAGAGAAAATATATATTTCAACAGTTAATAAAATCAAAGGTCCCAGGAAATGAGTAAAATGTTATAATATTTTTTACTCTGTTTAAGTAAATCAATGACTTAAAACTCGAAATTGTTTATTATGTAAAGCACAAGCCTGCCTTTTTAAACTTAACAATAATTGATAGTGATTACGAAATGACCAACAAAATTTTGAAAGAATAACTTTGTTAATTCACTTGCTGTTAGTAGTCGATCGTGCCTAGCATCATGATATGATGAAAATCAGCTGAACATTAAATAAAACAATTCAAATTCTTATATAAAAATAATGGTAAAATAAGATGAATCATATAGATCATATGTACCGTATTTTGGAGAAATCCATTGTTACTTATTTTTACAAATTATATAAAATGTCAACATCCTAGACGTCCCGTTTCCTTTGACAGTTGCAAAAATACTATATCTTCTGAATTGCTTACCATTTCGATTACCCAAGCGATCGACAAATTCAGTATCCTCTTAACGTATTCTTTTGTGTAGCCAGCTATTCAGCCACCAAACCAAACTGTTTTTCACATCAAAAATGTGTTTTTGCGGAATAAACCCTTGACGCCAAAAAATCATGACAATGTCAGTTACCAAATACGCACACTCGTCAGCACTTATTTTACGCTGTCCAATGCGGTAAAAATAGAGTCTAAGCACTTGCTGTGTGGACGGTAGCTTATTTCAGTTATATTCGAGCATAGTTTCCATTAAAAAAGAGTTCGGTATGCAATCTTAAACTGCTCGCAATATCCAACGATGTGGATGCCATTTTTTGCTTTAAAAATTGTATACGACGCAGGTATAAGCTTTTATAATTTTTAATTAATTTCGGTACTATTTTTTTACTTCTTTATGTAAAATAAATCACAATTGTTCACTTTCAATATATATCAACATCAGAATGAACATACTCGTTAATTTAATATAAAAGCATAAAATTCCCGAAAATCAAAAAAAAAAAAAAAATTAGGTTTGTCCTTATGATTCATCAGACGCTACTCTGAATCCTCAGTAGATTACTCCCAACGTTTCTTGCAAACATTAGAACCTTTATATTGTAAAAGCAATTGACTAAATAAGAATTATTTGTCAATGCCAACACAATTTCTGGAATTAAGCTCAAATAAAGATTAATATTTTGTTAAGCTTTTAAATTCCAAATAGAAATTATTACATATACAAATACAAGTGCTTATTGCAGAGAAACCCTATGTTTTTCTTCTTATTTTTATAATTTTTTGTGTTTGTTTTTCATATACTCTTTAATTACATTCAGTAATACCCACCTGGCATTCAATTGTAAAAGAGAAGAGAAAAATAAAAATAGAATATATAGTTTTCATTATTAAAATGTTGGTTGGGAAATTTATTTATTTATTCAGTTCAATGCTTACTGAGTTTTTTGTTTGAATACTTGAATCTTTTTGTAACTATTGATTAATAATTCTTATTTAGTCAATTGCTTTTCAATATAAAAGTTGTAATGTTTGCAAGAAACGTTGGGAGTAATCTACTGAGGACTCAGAGTAGCGTCTGATGAAATGATCCATTATCCCCTTTAGTACTTATTGTACTGAATAAATAACTCATGAGAATACCATGAGTAAAAGAATAAATTTAAAGACCAACACTATTTCTGGAATTAAGCACAAATAAAGATTAATATTTTGTTATACTCACATTATAATATAATTAATTTAATTAAATTCTTTATTATTTAAATATTTTAATTACTTACATGAGTGTTTTAATTTAATTCAATAAATACATTTTTAGGAAGAAGAATTTGAAAGTTAATTTTAATATTCCTGGAAGTTTACATGTTCCAAAAAGAAAAACTCATTAATTCTTTGAAAATGTTGTTCTTGTAAAATTATTTTTGTTACAAAAATAACTTTTCTTTTACGCTCACATTCATATTTTTAAACAAAGATTTTATCCTGTGCTATTGATTTAAAAATAACTTTAATGTTTTAAGAAAAAACATTTCTTTTAAGCAGAACAGTTTATTATTGTTCGCTGTGAGTGAACCCACTAACAACATTATTTTTACAATTAAAATTATTTTAAAACAAGTAAGAGTAGTATATTCGACCGTGTCGAATCTCATATACCCTTCATCATATTATTAATGTATTACTAATATAGAATACCTTATGGATCTTTATAAATAGCGCAGTCGAGTAAGCGATGTCTGTTTGTCCGTGTAGTCCTTGAAATCAACTTTCTGCTTGAGTCAAAAATGCTTCTGTCTGAGTCAAAAATCGCGACTATCTCTATTTTTTTACCATTTTTGGTGCGTTTTTTTGTTGAAGTCGATGCACAACTTTAGCTTTTATTTCAATAAAGTGATGATGTTTCTTTGTGACGGTGCCCAACCACATAAAAAAAGTGAGTATAAAACAAAAACTGAATCGTTCAAACTCAACAGAGCTGAACTGGTCGAAGGGCGATTAATCTTTCTTAACTGAATATGGCCTAGTTCGATTTAAGAAACCAAATCACAGCGAAATCAAAACAAAATTATACTAAAACACGACAATTGCGATTGTTTTCATTCGATATCGAATGAGGTAATTTGGTCCCAGGTAGTTACAAATAAAATTTGAAAATAATCAAGCTCGTTGTAATAAATAAATCTAAATTAATTGAAACAAAAAGTTAATAAAATAAAAAAAAAATTGTTATTTATATAACTTTATATAAAAAATTTATTAAAAAAAAATTTGTTTATAAATATATTACAAAAGTTGCATATTAAAAATTAAAAAAAAAAAAAAATTTTTACCAGGCCGAGATTTTACCATAGACATCTGAAGTTGATTTAAAAATAAATAAATAAATCTAAGCGTACTATGTTTCCTTATTTCGCTTGGAGTGCACTGATTTCGGCTGTTATTTTTTGAAGGCTTCCAGTTTTGTAATGCTAAAACTAAATGAATACAAAAACTTATCCCACTATAATGTATTTTATGAAAACGTATTAAGTAAACAGCCCTTCATACATAGATTCGGTACATATTCAGTTAATGGCCATGATTGATTATGTCGATATACGTATGTATGTACGAGTACATGTTTATTTATGCACAGATGTAGATTAAATATAGCTTAAAATATATAGCAACTTTCACATGCTTTACTTAACACGTACATTAAATAAATACTAGAATATATAGCTGCCATAAGCAAGTTTTAGAAATAGACCTTTACAAATGTGCATTAAAAATTCTATTCAACTTTATAAGCAAAAAAGGAAATTATTTGCACTTGTGTATTGACATGAGATCAGAAATCAAACGTGTAGTTCAGTTTGTAACGCTTAAGGCTAAAGAACATAAAGGAAAATATTTTTGTGTTAATAACAAAATATCGCTTAAGTCGACTTATGTAAAAATTGATTTGTTGCCGCAATCCACTCAATAATTTTATTATTGTGGTTCACGGATGGCGAGGAGACAATGAAAATAATTTTACAAGAAAAATTTTTAGGACTTCTAAAGTTTTAGTCCGCAAAAATGACTTAAATACAAAATTTATTGGCATGTTTCATGTATAGTTTTCGAGAAGTTCTAATTTTACACTATTTCTTGTTCACCGTGCTGCTTCAACTTATTGACTTCCTTCGTTTTTCTCCTTTTTATGTTTTACTTCAAACCAATATGAATTAAGCATTAAAATCATTGAAAAAGTAATATCAACAGTTAAGTATAAATATTACATTGTAACACACATGCAATAAAGCTTCTCCAAAATGCGTTTTTTAAGGCTAAAATGTTAATGGATGTTATACAGTGAATATTAAAACTAACATACTTTAGTGCTACATTAAGTGCTATAAAATATTAAGAAAGCTACAAACAAACTGTATGTAGTATGTATGTATGTATTCGCTCTTAACCTATACAAACATCCCATAAATACACACAAAGATAAAATATGTACTACGAAGACATTTCACTAACTGCAACTTTAAATTGTAGTTGCCTGTGGCGTATATTTTTGCAACATACAATGGGAAATTTATTAATAAATTTTGCAACATGTCGTAAATTGGCCGCTCGTGACCACAGACTTTATTCCTAATGGGTAACTCTTGGCCAACAAATCAAAAAAAAAAAAAAAAAAATAATAAAATTATAAAAAATATAGCTGAAAGTGATTAAATAAAGAAGTGTTGTAATACAAAACAGAATAAAATAATAAATAAAACAAAAACAATTTGAGAAAACTTATAAAAGGTGATTTTATAAGAACTATCGGAAATTTAAAAAAAAAAACACATAAAATTCAGAAAAATGCATGAAATATTTATTTGGATCGATAGTTGGGTCGCTGAACACAATTCTTCGATAAAAAAAGGGGATCTTCATCTAACTTTTCAAGAGCCCATTCACCAAAAATTTGGCGTTGTGGTAGGTCGTTTGGCTTCAATTCTTGCACCAGTTGTATCTTATAAGGCTTCACACCCAAATCCTTCCGCAAAATTTTCCACGTAGTGGAGTAACAGAGGCCCAATTGCTGCGAACGGCGCCGAATCGATAATTCACGGTCATCACCAACACTGGCCGATACGGCTGCGATATTTTCTTCAGTTCGCACTCTACGTAAGCGTGTTGGTGGTTTAATGTCCAACAATGTAAATTTGGTGCGAAATGTTGTTACAATAGCCCGAATAGAAGCCTCAGTAGGTCGATTAAACTGACCATAAAATGGAAGAAGCGCGCGATGAACTTTCTTAACAGAGCACGCATTTTGGTAATAAAATTCAATAATTTGCAAGCGTTGTTCGTTTGTAAGACGATTCATGATTAAATTATAGACCAAACTGAAGATGTTTGACAGTGACACAAGATACAAAACGTGCGTGAGCTGTCAAAACTAGTGTTGCCAAAAAGATAATAGCAAAAAAATCACTCTTTACATAAGGCGTATCCTGGTAGATTAATGGGTGGTACTGTGCTAACCATATGGCTATTAAAAAAAACCATATGCATACATAAAGGTCTATAAAAATGTCTAAATTAGCGATGATTTCAGGGTTGAGTTTCTAAAAATTTGAATATTCAATAAATCTGTTATGAATACACACAGTGCAAGTGAGCTGACTAGCTGGCTAGTTGCAATGAGTAGCTAACGACCTGTTATCTTTTTGTTGTGAATAAAGCTGCATGTATCTCGTAACTTTATTTGTTTTCCTAAATTTCAATTGATTTAGCCGTGTGTTTTCTTCTTATGCTATAGAGAGGTGATGAAAACATATTGGACAGTGAAAGACAGATTGACATATTTAATAGGTAAGAGTTTGACAAGAGTAGCACACGACAATTTGCACTATATATTGTTTTCTCCTGATGCTTCATATCAATTTACGTCAGAGTTATTTTATACAACATAACCATTAGATGAACAAACCATGACAAAGAATAATTAAAAAAAGTTAAAACGTTAATAATTTTAATTTGATAAAAAAAATTTAAACAATTATTTCTGTAGAAGACTTTTAGCATCTCATCACAATTGTAATTTTTTCAGACAGGAAGTAGCAGAATGTGTTTTTTAAAATTAAACCTTTTGAAGATTGTCTTAAGAGCTTTCACTGAAAAAGAAAATTAGCTTCATACGAAGCTCAGATTGAGAACTTATGGGTTATACAAATAATTCTCTAAGTCAAGTTATTACTTAATACATAATAATCTATATATACACTCGGATAAATCAAATGTTTTTCGTTTGTAACATCATGTTAGAACGACTGAACCGATTTGGGTAATTTCTACCAAGAAAAATTTACCACGCCTATTTTTACCAACACTTTTTAAATTTATTTAAAACAGAGAACGGTTAGATTGACTTGACTAATTCTTTTTTAAAGTTTGTCATAAAAAAAAATTGGCTTGCCCACTTGCACCCTTGGACCTATTTTAAAATTTTTTTTAATGTTTGTACGAAAACAAAAACTGTTCACAACCAATTCTACCCTTGCTTTTTTTAAACATTCGGGTAAATTCATGTACAAATTTAATTTTTAATTACAAAAAAATAAAAGCTTCACGTCAAGGCCATAAATTTCGATGCGAACAACGGATTTCAACATTTCTTTTTTTCATTTAATTCATTGTGGTGTTAAAAAATTTAAAGTGTATGCAAAATAATTAATTTTTTTTTGTAATCAATATATTAAATTATTTGGAATTATAAAGTTTAACAAAATTTAATCTTTATTCGTTCTTAATTCTAAATTATTTTTGTGTGCAGAATGCATTATTTTTCATGATATTCTCATGGAAAATTTCAAAAAAATTTTCATTTAGTACAATAAGCGTTTGACGAAACAGTTGTATAGATATGCTTTCCCTCTTAGTACTAAGTAAACAATTTTTTTAAATTTTCAATGAGAATATCATGGAAAATAGTGCATTTTGCACACCAACATAATTTGGAATTAAGCACTAATAAAGATAAAAATATTTTTATGTTACATATTGAATTGAAGTTTTTGGATTCAAAGTGAAATTAACCTTAAATTTGTGACGTACAAATTGGTGAAATCTGTTATGTCAAAGGACTATGTCATCGACTATCCAGCCTAGTTTTTAAACTCGCTAGAATTACAAGAATTACTAACTTACAATCTAAAGCTGAAAGTCGGATTAGTAGTTGTAATGTTAAGCAATGTAAATGGCAATAAAAAAAACTTGATGAACACCGTTATCGAAGCTTCACTAATTAATGGAAAATACAAACCCGAAGACGTTTTAGTACCATTAACAACAATGGTTCCATTTTAAACGCTGCCAGTTTGCGGTACGACTTGCATACGCAGTGACAATTAACAAAATTTCTCGGCATTTACCTTCAAAATAAATGCTTCACCCATGATCAATTGTATGTTGCCTATTCCCGTTTCAAAACACCATCAACATTATATTTATGCTTACGAGTCAGACAAAAAAGAAAAAATGTCGTGTATGGAACAGTGTTATAAGCAATGGAATTATGATATCGCTTGATTTCAATTGATTGTCTGAATATCCAATAAATAAATGACCTTAAGATTCATTATAATTGGAAATGTGAATTAAACATACTACGATGATCATTCAAAAATACATTATTTTCTTCTCTTTTTAACTATTTGAAGGCAAAACAATGTTTGCCGGGTCAGCATTAATACATAACAATATAATTCAGATTTTCTAAAACTTTAAGCAAAATTCCCCCATAATCCGAGATTTTATAAAATATGTTTTGGTTGAGCAGCTCATTCTAAATTCAATTATTATTCTCTTACTTTTCTTTCAATTCCCATTGTGCCACAAAAGCCATTAATGAAAGAAAATGTAGAATCCCAGAATACATCAACAAGTTACAAGCACAAACTTGTTTGTTATGTTTTTCATAGTGTGTGTTATGCATAAGAAAGCAAAAGCAAAATAAACAAAACCTACCCCATTTATTAAACACAAAAACAATATCCCAGAAAACATGTATTTATTTATACGTTAAAAAATGACAGTTTTATTACTTGATATGAAATGAAATTTCAATAATTTTAGGGCTTAAAAAAATAATATAGATTTTTGTTCATTATGGCTTGCTTGATAATAAACCGGATGGAGCTGTTTCTCACATAGATGTCGGTTATCATGCTTATTAAAGGGTAGTTAAATTTTAAGGTCCGATGTTGATTTTGAATAAAACACAAATTATTTAGGAAATTATTGTCATTTCTTTTTATTATGATAATATATTATAGTATGGGTTCAATTACGTATGGAACAAAATAACCTCCATCCGAAGGTCAAAATTTTCGATGACGCTGAGGCATAATTGAGGTTCTATGCCGTTAATGTGCCGATTTATCTCATCCTTTAGCTCTTGAATTGTTGCTGGCTTATCGACGTACACCTTTTCTTTCAAATAACCCCAAAGAAAGAAGTCCAACGGTGTCAAATCACATGATTTTGGCGGCCAATTGACATCGCCATCACGTGAGATAACACGGCCATTGAATTTGCCGTGCAAAAGAGTCATTGTTTCGTTAGCTGTGTGCCAAGTGGCACCGTCTTGTTAAACCATATATCGTCCACATCCATATCTTCCAATTCGGGCCATAAAAAGTTCGTTATCATCTCAAGATAGCAAACACCATTCACAGTAACTGCCTGACCGGCCTCATTTTGGAAAAAACACGGCCCGATGATGCCGCCAACCCATAAACCACACCAAACAGTCACTCTTTGTGGGTGCATTAGTTTTCGATAATCACTCTTAGATTATCATTCGCCCAAATGCGGCAATTCTGCTTATTGACGAATCCACTGAGGTGAAAATGTGCCTCATCACTGAAGAAGAAAAAATCACGAAGTGCACGACTTGCACTTTGATTTCCACGTCCATTTTCATAATAAGCCTGAATAACTTTAACGCTCGATTATGTATCTTTCCATGGTTCAAATTAAGTTAGTCTGAAATTGAGAAATGTCAAATGAAATGCAGAAAAAAACTTGACGTTTAGGTGTGGTTCACATTCAACATCGGCCCTTAAAACTCAACCACCCTTTACAATCAAGTGAGGCCTAAGGTCAGATAGCAGAGGCTATCTAGGTTTTGTTGTTATACAGATTTTGAGTATCGTCTAATCTTACATATTGAACATTGAAAAGAAAACAGAAAAATTTCATACACAAGGGATTGACAAAGTAGTACACGACAATTTGTGGTTTTAAGCAAATTGTAAATATATAAGCTCTATGCAAATAAAGTATGGAAGTGGATAGAAAAATAATTGCCTACCTTTCTGGCTGTTTACTTTCCTCTACTACGTAAACATTTTACAAATTGGTACAAATTAGCTAAGATTCAAATAGAATTAAAATACTTTCTATCTTTGAACGTTATAGTTTGCCTTTTTCAACTGAGAACTTGAAATACTTGTTTTCTTATCAGCTTGGCCAACTTAACATTACTACCGCAATTGAGTTGCTAATTGTTTGTTGGATATTTACAATAAGAATTTCATTGACTATGTGCCAAGCATCAAAGAGAGAAAACAAATCAAATGTAGATACTATTCGTACACACATTTGCATTATTACGTACATATTTACTCATTTTTTTGTTAAATTCTATAGCTTTTCGTATAAGATTTTATGTGTGCGCATGAATGGTAATGTAGTACGAACGATTTTATTCAAAGCAACAAGTTGTTTTTAATCACAATTCCATACATCTTACACCCACACATACCATAAGATTACAAGTGTATGTTATTTATGACTGGGCCCAAAAATAATATTGTACAATCCATAAATTAAATGGCATGTCTTGGCTGTTATGAAGTATTTTGTAGTATAAATAAATTGACTGAATTTTTCTTTTAAAGTTTACTTAAGCATTTCTCATGCCGCCTTGGATCACTTTTCCTTAAGTTTTTTTATTAACCTTGAGCATATGTGTGCCTACAGGATTCATTTGTTGAAGGCTTATCTGTTTTTAATTAATTAATAATCAGGAAAAAGTTTTTCACAGAAATTTTTTTGACACAAATGAAAAAGTTTGTTTAAATGAAAAATTTGTGAAAAAAGTGATTTATTTAAGAAAGAAAATTAATAAAAATATAAAATTTTAGAATATCCTTTAAATGGTACGTTCACACAAGCTAATATCATGTACAAGTGTCAATATATCCCAAATTTGTCACTAAAGGGCACCATCTTTGCCTTCTTCTGTACACGACTGACTATCTGACAAAAGAACTATAAAGCAAAGAGGCTGCTTCTAGGTGGGATAAATAATAATTTAATCAATTTAAATCTTGAAACTAAGCTCCCCACAATCAGTAACTAGCAAGTGCTATCGAAACTTTAAAATTATTTCAAGCAAAACCTCCTTTTTTCTAGCAATTCCATTCGGTTCTGATTTTAGAACACGAGCGAAAGTTTCTTTTGAAACATTTTAAAGAAAACCATACAGTATAAATGCTTTTTTTGTCACTCCCACACAATTATGTCGATAGAATTCTTATTTTTTAATACGCAGTCAGGACGTAGCATTGATTATATATATATTTTTTTGGTATTTAGAACAAAATGATTTAATTTTTATTCTTCTTTATTGAAAAGCGAATACAGCTTTTTAACAAAAATTTATCTTCTTTTGTTGCTTAATTCCAATTATGTTGGATATTCCCATGGAAAATAGAAAAATTGTTTACTTAAGTACTAAGAAGGATAGCATATCCATATAGACTGTTGATGATACTTAATATCATTAGGATTCTGAGGTTACTTTTATTCAGTCGCAGTTCGTCTTTGCATGTATTATCTGATAGCGCGATCCGGTTTTCGCTTTTCTGAGACCAATCTGGAATTTTCAACGTTTTCAAAATTGTGTTTCTAGCCAGAAACCAGTTTTCTTGGCCCCATGGCCATTAAGTAAGATTTTTTTTTGATTCTAAGTTCATTAAGATATGCCAGGTAACTGATAACTGATATTAGCTTAGATGAGCGATAAGTCAACTGCTTAAATGTCCCACATCAAGTATAAACTTTTATCACTTGTCTTATGTTTGACGAATAATTGTGGGGTATTCAAACCAAAGAGCCCTCGTATTTCGTATCAACACTGCTGCCACCAACCGCTACCTTTTAATAAGCTCATGTAAAAATTTGAATAATCTGCGCTATTTAGTTTGTGTTTGCCAGCCATTAAAAGCAGAAAATCTCGTGAATTTTAACAAAAATGGAAAATAGCGAAAAGTGCATACGTACATATGTAGTCGATATGGCAAAAATCCGTTCATATATTCTCCAGATTTAACACCATCCGACTATTTCTAAGCCTGCAAACGCAAAATTGTTAAGGCTTTACGAAAACCTATAATTTAGAAATAAAAGATGGAAAAACTCTGAACTAAATATATTGATCTAGAAGGAGATTATGTCGAAAAATAGAACGCTTATTTGCCGCAAAAAAAATTTTTATTTCAAAAGTCAAGGAGTTATCAAATAGCCCGAGTATTTAAATATATAAGTCTTCTGCTATTAAGTTGTTTTACACAATCATCGTTGCCATTTTAGCCTTTTTTAGGATAGATGTAGCCTTATTTCTTGCATTTAGCCATGAAATTTATGATTTAGCCTCTAGTTTTTTTTTAGCCTTTTTTCATTTTCAAAATAGTCTTAAATAGCCTTTTTTCGTTTTCATATTTTTTTTTGTTGCGGATAGTGCGAAAAATTTTTTTTATCATTTTTTTAAAAAGCAGCTAGTTATGACCAAAAAGAAAAGAATGTTTAAAACGACCTTATTTTCTGTTGTTCTTGTCATTGTATGTTCTCTTCTTAATTTCTTATAAAAATCATAATTATTATTTTGAATTTCCAGCGATAGTTTTTTAACTTTTTCCTAGTTTTTTTTAGGAAAACTTAGCTTATTTTTTTCTAGCTCCTGGCAACGCTGTACAAAATATTATTAATTTTATTACGAGTGTTGTTGTCGTAGTCGAATTGTCGGTAAGCTCGTATAAAACATATTGTCGGCATTGCCACAAATCACTGTTTCTGTCACAACAACGACAGTAATATTTCTGTTGGTATTTTTTTTTTTTTTTTTTTTTTTTTGTTAATTAAGGAAAAGCAACCGTTTACAAATATCTTTATAACAAAAGTAAATACATTTTCTAGAACAATCAAATAAATTGTAATTTTTAATGAAAATGAAATTGATAATTTATTATTTAAATTATTATCGCACCGCGCATAATTTAAATTAAAATATGTGTAAGCACGAAACTCTGTATGTTAATTTAGATCATATACTATGTAGATTAAAGAGCTGTTAGTGATTTTATTTTTTTTTTTCATTTTGTTTAATAAATTTTATAAAAATAAATCAAATTGAAAGAAAAACAATTAAGTAAAACAAAATGATTGCAATTGTTGTGTTGTAGATCCAAACGGATTAAATTGTTTTTTTATCCTTAAGGTCATTTAATTAAATTTATTACCATTTTTGTGCAAGTTAAAAGTAAACAAAATATTAGAAATTTTCCATGCGACTTCTTTTAATAACACAAACAATTCTAAAAACAATAGAAAGAAAAGCTTATCTGAATAAAGTTTTTTTATAGGTTAGGTTAGGTTAGGTTAAACAGGTCGCCCGAAAAGAAAAGAAAACAAGAGCTGGGCTCACTTGGGTCCTCTGACGTTTTCCCCTTGTGATAAATGTATAGCGGAAAATAAAGAAGAGAAAGGATAGTAACAGAAGAGTGAAGGGGAGGAAAGCAGATAGAGAAAGAAAGTGAGTGAGTCCGTCACAACCGCTGCTTCTAACGAAGCCATATAGCATGTCGACACTTGCATTCGACAGCGCAGTGAGACCCTGCAGACGTCGCTCACCGAAGTGGATCCAGGGCCGGACACTGGCAGAGAAGGTGTTCCACAGTTTCCTCCTCTTCCTCGTCCTGATAACTTCTACAGTAGTCGTTATAACGTAAACCCATTCTCTTAGCATGGTTGCCAAAATTTCAGTGTCCTGTTACAACAGCCACCACATTTCTCAATCAGGCTCTTTGGAGCCCCAACAAATCCCTACTGCGACTGCTAATCCAGATCATCCTAGCCGTATTACACGTCCATTCGTCTCTCCATCTGGACTGTGCCTTTCGCAAGAATATGCTCTCGATCTCTTTTTTACAGACCGATAGAGGGATGCCACAGGGCTCATTGGCATCTTGCCAATAAAAATTAAAAAAAAGAAAGGTTTACAGATAAAAAAAATGTTTTATTGGGAAATCACTAGATGTGAAAAAGACAAAGAATATTTTAAAAAGAATTAATAATTCATATACAAACCTTTTTAATAATTTAATTGCTTCTCAATAACGAAACTCTTAAGTACATTATCACTACATAGTATAAAACAAAGTCGCTTCTCGTGTCTGTTCCTATGTCTGTATGTATGCTTAGATCTTTAAAACTACACAACGAATTTTGATGCAGTTTTTTAATAGATAGAGATTCAACATGCTTCATATATTAGAAAACCACTGATAATTTCAAGATTTCTAATGTGAAGTTAATGTAGTGTGTGTATAGATGAACTATTGGCCGTATCAACAAAACTCGAGATTGTATATTGTTCCACGCAGGCACTTGAGCCAGGAGGAAGCCGTTAATAAATAACTAAAATTGGTTTAGATACAATTAAACGACTGATTTTATATTTATTTTTTCTCTTGTTTTTATACATAATTAATTAAAGCTAAAAATGCATAGCTTAGGCCTAATGCAAAAATTAAAGAACAACCAAAAAACAAGACAATTGTTAATGCTGCTTAACATTAATAATAAACTGCACAACAAGTGAAATTGCTCAACTTAAGGCAATGACCAATTTTATAATCACAAAAACAAAAAAAAATACTAATAATATTGCTTAAAAATTAACATAGCAAATAAAATTGTGAGCCTAAGCCAGACAAATGACCTAATTAAAATTATTATTGTTAACTTAAACAAAAGAACAGTTTATTTTTATAAATTATTGATATTAATAAAACAAAAATGTAATTTGTGCCAGCAAACAATATGTATGTAAATAAACACATTTTTTGCGCTTACATTGCAAACGCTGGCTGAACTCTACGAGATAGATCAAAATAATGTATTAAGTATTGTCTACAAGAAAGTCCGCAATGGTATACGAGTATGTTATCTGTTAGGGATAACCCACAATAACCAAT
Source organism: Thelaira solivaga (assembly GCA_947397855.1). Classification (NCBI taxonomy): domain Eukaryota; kingdom Metazoa; phylum Arthropoda; class Insecta; order Diptera; family Tachinidae; genus Thelaira; species Thelaira solivaga. Next base: position 37,242,320 of record OX377613.1, read on the forward strand.
TTTTACTTTTTACGAGAAATAATTTCTTATTTACAAAGCGATTTTAAGCATTACAGCATTAATCCTTATCTAATTAAGTATCTTAAATAAATTTTACATTTAATATGGAATAATATAGCCCTTTACAGCATGCAATTTGAATGAATATTTTCGAAGATAAAATATAGGGACATTGCGGTTGCGACGGTACCGGCCAGCCGGTGGCACGGCTCGTGCTTACCTCTATAAATAGCGCATCGAAGCACGCGCCCCTCCTTATAGGACTTTGTGATTTGCAGCGATCGCACACGTCTATCGGAGCTCTCTAGCGAGGAAAATAACAAACTTAATAAAAACGTGCTTTTCAGGGCGACATTTTTGTCGAAATTGTACGTTCGTACTTTAGTCGGTATTAAGGTTAATTTTAATAAGTACTTACATTAGTTTAGAAATATTAGATTAAAACCATAATTTATCAATTCTATTTCTTCTATTAATATCTTGGTTGGAATTTAAAGTGAAGGCAATTTAGTATTAGTGAAATTATTTTGTAAATATTTTTAACAAGAAAACTGTGAACGTTGTATATACAGAGATTCTGTAGTATATTTATTGTAAAAGTAAAATATATAAGTAAAAATGCATAAAATAAATAAGTAAAAATGTAGTATATGAATTTAGATATTCCAAGGATAGCAGGAAATCTTCCCAATATAGGGAAAGGGGAATTGTTTTACTACGAATTTAATGCGTGCAAAGCCGCGGGCAAAAGCTAGTTACTATATAAATAAAGAAATAAAATATTGAAATTAATTTTTTAAATTAAAATTGTTTTTTTTGAATTTTTTAATAATAAGACACATTTTCTAAGAGTATTTTGTGAAGGGGCCGTAGTCATGTTGCTTTCTTTCTTTTTGTTAGACATTCGTCAGTTGTAATGACTGCAATAAATCGCACTTGATGTATTTTTGTGTGATTATTTCATAAATCACCATAGTAATTAAATAAAATTAGTAATTATAAAACTTAAATCTACCTAAATGTAAAATATATACAACTTAGAACTACAGAAGTGTAGCGTAACTTAAAATTACCTACATATAAAAAAAATTTTATTAAAAAAATTTAAGCAAAATATTTCTGTGAGTAACTGTAAGTGATATTTATAGAAAACTTAGTTACCGAAAGAACCATTAAATACATAAACAATTGTTATATCTATAATAATTAAAATTTAAAACTATTTTTACATTAAAATTTACTTAAATTTTATTGAAGTTAAAATACTTACTTTGCTATAAAATAAGGTGGCTAAGAATAGGTGGCTTATGACTCAAAAAAGAAATTGCGAGAAACAGCTGTTAAAGATAAACAATGCATTTCATGAGTTTCTTAGTAGTTTTTCTTTTGCATTATCAACAGTCATGCCCAAAAGGTAACCAAAAAAGGCAAAAGAGCATAAATGAGATAAGTTCGTGTGTGTATATAAAGAGCGATCCTGTTTTTAAATTTTTCAATTCCATTTATTATCTTGATTCTGGATTTTCAATAAAATTCTGTTTTTCTTTCATTTGTGCTCTTCTCTACATTCTCTACATTTTTAGTACACTTCTAAGCAAGTTAGGACTTTCTAGTTTTCACCACGTGAAAAAGCGTCTCAAAAACTATTGAAACCAAAAAAAAAGTGGAAAAATTTTTTTTGAGTCATAAGCCACTTTTTCAAGCCACTTTTTCATAGCAACAAACATGCATATTTACATATGTTACTATACAGTGAAACAAACCTAAAACCACTTACCTATGTTGAACACAAAAATACTATATTACCTATAATTCTAAAACTATTTACTATAAACATATCTAAACAATTCCGCTAAAACTATAAATACTTACCAAAACTACATTGTGAATAATATTAAACCTAAAATAAAAGAACTTAAAACTAAATACTTACCTTAAAACGTCTTGTTTAATTTGGCTAAAATCCTAAAGCTAAACAATAAATAAAAATAATTATATAAAACTGGAAAACACCCTATTCTAGTTTTATTCATAATAAAAAACATTTTTTAAATGTAGAACTATAAATAATTAAACAAAAAATGCATTGCTTTAAGGCTTACACCAGTATTTGAACTCGCTTTTATTTTATGTCAAAAGGTATCAGCGTGAAATGGCATGTGCTGAATAATAAACAATGTGGTTCATATTTGTTTTTAAAAAAATATTTCATGGTTCAAGAAAGATTTTTGTTGCTTCATTATAAAAATTAAAATCATCGTTTCAATATTATAATTAAGTTTTCTAATTAATTAAAAAAAAATTATTTAAAAAAATAAATCTGTTTTAAAATAATTAACAGTATTAGACACCCTACTATTACAGAAGGCCTTTTTTAAGGCCTTCTCTTTTTTTGTTAACCATTACGTATATTGTAGTACAACTTGTACATACAAACGTGCTAACATAGAAATTCTTAAGTATTTATGTATTTTAGTTTGATACTAACAGCATAAATTGTATTGTATGCTTACATTGTTTTTGAAAACAATAAAAACTGAAAATAATTTTATTTTCATTTGATTTATCAAGTGTTTACAGCACGATTTGTTGCACAAGTACCCTCAGCATTGTATACATGTGGTGTCTTTTTCCACATGAAATGATTCAAGTTTTTTTATTTGCTTTCTTTTTTTGTTCTTTATTTAAACTAAATAGAAAAATATTTATTTTGATCTTGTTAAGTGAAAGAATAGAATTTAAAAAATGGAATTTAAAAACAATTAAAATGTTATTGTTGCTATTTTAGTATTATTTAATTAAAAGTGATGAATTTTATATACATTTTACCAGAGTAGATAAATGACAAACACGCACGCATACAAATGTTTCTTCATATATTCGATATTTAAACAAAATAAAGAGTGATTTTTTTGCTATTATCTTTTTGGCAACACTAGTTTTGACAGCTCACGCACGTTTTGTATCTTGTGTCACTGTCAAACATCTTCAGTTTGGTCTATAATTTAATCATGAATCGTCTTACAAACGAACAACGCTTGCAAATTATTGAATTTTATTACCAAAATGCGTGCTCTGTTAAGAAAGTTCATCGCGCGCTTCTTCCATTTTATGGTCAGTTTAATCGACCTACTGAGGCTTCTATTCGGGCTATTATAACAAAATTTCCCACCAAATTTACATTGTTGGACATTAAACCACCAACACGCTTACGTAGAGTGCGAACTGAAGAAAATATCGCAGCCGTATCGGCCAGTGTTGGTGATGACCGTGAATTATCGATTCGGCGCCGTTCGCAGCAATTGGGCCTCTGTTACTCCACTACGTGGAAAATTTTGCGGAAGGATTTGGGTGTGAAGCCTTATAAGATACAACTGGTGCAAGAATTGAAGCCAAACGACCTACCACAACGCCAAATTTTTGGTGAATGGGCTCTTGAAAAGTTAGATGAAGATCCACTTTTTTATCGAAGAATTGTGTTCAGCGACGAGGCTCATTTCTGGTTGAATGGATACGTGAACAAGCAAAACTGCCGTATTTGGAGTGAAGAGCAGCCAGAAGCATTGCAAGAGCTACCAATGCATCCACAAAAAACAACCGTTTGGTGCGGATTATGGGCTGGCGGCATCATTGGGCCGTATTTCTTCAAAGATGATGCGAATCACAACATTACTGTGAATGGTGAGCGCTACCGTGCGATGATAACAAATTTTTTTTTGCCCAAAATGGAAGAGCTTGACTTGCATGACATGTGGTTTCAACAAGACGGTGCCACATGCCACACAGCACGCGAAACAATGGACCAATTGAGAGGCGAGTTCGGTGAACAGTTTATTTCACGCTTGGGACCAGTCAATTGGCCGCCCAGATCGTGCGATTTAACGCCTCTAGACTATTTTTTGTGGGGCTATGTTAAGGCTAATGTCTATAGGGACAAGCCCGCTCCGATTGACGCACTGGAAGCCAACATTGCCAACATTATTCGTGAGATACCGGCCGAAATGTTGGAAAGAGTATGCCAAAATTGGACTAAGCGGATGGACCATTTGAGGCGCAGCCGCGCCAACATTTGCATGAAATAATCTTCAAACATTAAATTATATCGACCCAACTATCGATCCAAATAAATATTTCATGCATTTTTCTGAATTTTATGTGTTTTTTTTTTTAAATTTCCGATAGTTCTTATAAAATCACCTTTTATATACTGAGAGTGCTGTCTAATAAGACAGAGACTTAAAAACAAAAAAATTTATTTTTTATTGAATGCAGGTGAATATTAGTCTATTTTAATAATTCGTGTTCTGTCTAAATTCTATAACATTTCAGAAAAAAAAATCCATAACTGCTAGGAGAATGAAATTGCCAATACTATCTGCAAAAAGTGCAGAGTTTATAACGCAGCCACGACTTGGACATTTCCGACCAAATTTAATGACTCCTATATACCATAAAAGAAGTCGTGGCCGTAGTCATCGTGAGAAAACAACTTCGATTGTGATAACTAAATTTGTTACCAACTAAAAATTCGGTTGTGACAGTAGAATTTTTTAATCGTGACAATAAAAAATTGGGCTTACAGCTCGAAAGATATTTAAGAGAACTAAATTTTGCTCTATATTAGACTTGAGCTCCGTAGTTCATTTTAGTGAGCGCTCTTCTTAGTTCAAAAATTAAAAAGGAATAGTTCGTTCATTTAGTTCATTTGATTTTTTGTATCTTTATCACTTATATTTTTGATTGTTATTAAGCGTCCTTTATTATGTAAAATGATATCGAATAGGGGTGAAAGGAATTTTTTACGAAAACATGTAGAAAGCAAAACAACAAAATAAAATTCGAAAAATATATTAAAATTAAGTTTTCGATTTCTTTTTTAATAATGTAATTAAAAAGTACTTTAGTCACTATTAATAAAAAAAATTAAGGTTTATTTTCAAAATTTTAAAGTTAAGCTTTTTAGCATAATACATTTTCTTTTCAGTTAATTTGTTTAAATAATTTGCAACTTTCGTTCCTTTGTCATTGTTTTCGTGTAAGTTTAGTTTGTTCGTTCATTTAAAATGAAGAGGAATTTAAAACACGGACTAGTTCGTTCAATTGAAATAGTGAGTAGTACAATATGAATAGTAACTGAATTTTTGATTGAAAATAAACACAACCAAAGTTGTTTTCTGTGTGTAGTTTTTGACGCTCATCAACAAGATGATTACCATGTTTATACTTCTTGAAATGCGCTTTTAAAGCCTAGGACTCACTATCCTACTTAGTCGTAAGATCTGTCTAAAAACCCATGTGTGCTAAAAAAGTATGATAGTATGTATTGAAAAAGCATGTGTGTGACAGAATTTTTGGCAGGTCTGTCCGATTTTTTAATGTTATGACAATTTTCATAAAATAAATTTTATCTGTGCGATCAGAGTTGCATTTTCTATGTTCAAGAAAAATAGCAACAATACCAAACTTGTGTTTTGTTTATACGAACATTTAAGTTATTTTTCATTGTACATATTTGTAAAAAAGATATTTTGCGGCAAAGAAGAAAATGAATACTTTTAAAAGTATTAAGGTGAGTAAACATATGTTTTTGCATCTTTTTTGTATAATAGTGTGGCATAAAAAGCGATTTCTTCAAGTAGGACAGAATTCTATCACACATTATTTTGACATAATCGTTCGATCGTGTAGGATAGTGAGTCAGTACCTTAAGCAATACCAAATCACAATGACACATTTAAATTGGAAGTGTTTATACTTAACGCAAAAAATGTTTCGTTTGAGCACAGTGTGCAAAGAGTATTTAATCAGCTGTTTGTCATAAGCAAAATAGTTAAAGAAAATTATAGTTTTTTTTTTTATTAGAGTTGCCTTATACGAGTATATTTAATTATTTTAATTTAATAATTTGTGTTAGAGAAAATGCAAAACTGGAGTATATGGTAGCATGCGGTGTTCACATAGACTCTGTTTATACTTAAACATAATACGGTTCTCCATTTATAAATCGCATGGAAAAAGTGATTTTAGCCGACACACTTAAAACTTTCAATACGATGAAGAAATATGTTTATACTTGGGACTCCAAACGGTTTCAATTAACGCGGATGAAAGTGAAAAATAAACATGGTAGATGTTTTATTTGACATACGAGTATATGTATGTGCTTTGTAAGTTGGTAAAAAATCTGCAATAAAATTTGAAAAGAGCTAAAAAGAGTTTTTTAAATGTAATAACAAAAACAATTTTACTCATAACTAAACAAAATTAATTTCAAACACAGTAACAACAACAATCCAATTAAAAAAATACATAAGAATACACGGTTTTGAACTAGAGTAAGTGAAAACTGTCTCAAAGTATTTTGGAGTGCTAATTTAAAATTTGCACTTATTTCTTAAAATTTTCACAATTACTTATTTGAAAATAAAATCAAAAGTTTTATAACGATTTCGTTTTGTTTTAAACTTATGAGGCTATAGGCTTGTAGAAACAAACAATGTAATTTTAAATTGCTTTATTTAAAAAAAAATTTCGAAAGTTAAACATTTTTTAATTTTGCAAAAAAAAAAAAAATTTTTTTTTACATTTTTTATGATATTTTTAAAACTACTGAATAAATTTAAAAACAATACATGGAAGACTTAAAGAAAGCTTAATTGCAAAATTTTGAATTTTGTTTATAATCAAGCATAACAAGCTGTGTGTCAGTAAATTTAATATACTCGTATGTCATGTCACTGTTTGAGTTTAGGAAATATATCTCGGACAACAGAGCCAATTTGAAAACCCGAAGTGCAGATTTGAAATTAGCGCTACAAAATACTTTTTTTGTTAACTTAATTTTATTAAATGGTTACCTTGTGTTATTGAATAATTCAAATTCGTGGACTGAATTTTTTATTTTATTGTCAAAGCCGTATATCATTTGATTTCCCGTTCGTTTTATATATAAACTTAAAATTCGATATTTTTTTTATTAAACTTTTCTTTACTTTGTGTAGAGTAATATTTTTCAATATAAATATTTTCATAGATTTTTTCATTCATTTTTAATGAAATTTTTGCTTGGGAAATTTTGTTTACTTAGTTCAATGCCTACTTTGTTATCTTTTTATTTTTTTTTGTTTGAATTTTTTAACTAAAATTCTCATTTGGCCAAGAATTTAACAAGACTTGAGAGTAATCTCCTGATGATTCAGAGTAGGGTCTGACGAATTAGCTATATGGATATGCATTCTCTTAGTACTTATTGTACTAAGTAAACAGGTTTTAAAATTTTCCATGAGAATATAATGGAATATAATGGAAATTGAATTTAGGCACAAACAAAGATTAAATTTTATTAAACTTTATGATTCTAAATAATTTAATATGTTGGAAAATTATTTTAATTAATATTTTTAATTTTAATAGAAATCTTTCTTATTATTTTTTTGTTAAATATTGAAGAAGAAAATAAAAATATGAATATTTGGCTAACAAAGTGAAGGATATATAAGACTCGGCACAGCCTTATTTAACTTATTTATTTTTATATTTTTACTAACGCAATCTGAAAACTAGGCTATTATAAAAATATTAAAAATTTTGTATAAATAAAAGTGTCCTGCATTTAAATAATTTTTTCTGTGGAAACATTATGTTAACGAGTTAAATAAGTAAATTAATTTTACACTTTCACTAACATTTCAAAATACACTCAAAGTCCCATTCACGAAGCCACACAACTCTATAGGGAAATGTTAATCTAAGTAATTGAAATAAATTTTCAGGAAGCTTGTAATGTCATTCCATTTGTCAAATTACCAGCAGAAATTGCTGATGAAATTATGCTAATTTTCCACTTCTTTGTCATTTTATTAATTAATTATGCATGAATTAAAGTCAAGCTTTCCTTTAAAGTTTTTTTTGCTCTGCAATGGTTGACATCATGTCAGCAGTTATGTTACAAAATTTTGAACAGTTTCAATGAACTTTAATTTAGTTTTAATTAAATCATAAAATTAAATTCCTGAGGTCATAAATGAATAATCAATATTAACGTAGTATCAGTAGGAAAAGTACACCTGTTGAATTAAAAAAAATATATATTAATCAATGCACTAAGTAGTAGGTTTTGTATTGCCTGTGGTTGTTTATTAAATCATATTAATGAGCCTGCTCAATCAAGCGGTAATGAGTTTATTTGGCAAAGATAATCTATTTACAAAAAACGCTATTCTCTCAGAAAGCACTATGTCTTTATGGCACTCGTAATTTAATATTAATCAGCAAATATTCTATATGGAAAATTAAGTAGAAAGTTATAATGTGATACTTCTCTAAAGAAAGAAATTATCGTATGAATATTTTTATAGACTTTCTAACACTTGTATTCATAACAAAAAGCTCGTTAGCACAAAGATTAAGCATAATTTACATACTAAACTCTTGCTAATTATTAAAAAATATTGTCGAATCTCATTATTATAAACAGTAAAAAACAAGTGCAAATAATCAAAAATAAAAGTGGACTAAAATTAAAAAAACTGGTGCTAGGAAGACCTAAGCATTAAATACCATAATGTAATGTTCCAATCAAAAGCCTAAATAGACAGTTTAAAAAAGCTGAAACTTTTAATAAATATTTTGTTAATAGCATAGCCCGAAACAAGAAAATCAATGGAAAATGTAAAATATGAAAGTAACCTACATGTGATAAATCATAAATTTACTTTACGTGCAATATCGTCAGTAGAACTATATAACATAAGTAAAACCAACATTATAATGGATAATTGGAGCATTGTAGGTAATAAATTTAATAACTGAATAAGCTAGAAACTAAGGTTTTCGCTTTAAAAACTGTAAAGAAACAATGATAACTCCAAGCGAGAAGATCAGAAACACTAAAAAAAAATGTGAAGCTGCTACGGAAAATCGGCATACTAAATAACTAGAGTTGCTATGATTTTGTTATGAATAAAGATGTAAGAGAACCTTGAATCACATTAACCATATATGGCAAAAGACAAAAAGAAAATTTTAAAAAAATATTAAGTAGACGTGATCGTTTGCTCATTTATTTAGCAGCCAGGGTCAAATAAAAAATATGTAAATTTTCTACTGATAAAACATTTTTCTTCCGCTTCTTTTTTCTTCTTCTTTCTATCTTTATCCTTTTCTTCTTCTTTATTTTCGGATTTTACAGGTAACATATAGCACCCATTCGAATAACTCACGTGAGCCTCCTTTTATCTTCTTATTATTCAACATAATACTGTTATAGGCACACAACTTTAGATACGAAGAATTTCACCCATCATGACGAATAAGCGACAATTTTTTTTTTTTTTTTGGTAAAAAAAAAATAATATATAAAAATTAAACCATAATAAAACGCAATTAAACACAATTTTTATAAATTCTACTATGTATTTTAAATGTTTTAAAATAAATTAAAAAATTTTTAAAACAAAACTAATTAACTAACTAATACTAGAAAGCTAAAATCAAACACTGTCACCCTGTACTAATTTCTTCATCATTCATTTCATGCTACAATAAATCGATTGTTTCACGCACTGTGCATGCAAGGTTACACCGTCTTGTTGAAGCCACATGGCATCTATTTAGATACATGCCGTCCAGTTGAGGTCACAAAAATTCATTATCATGAAGCCATTCATTGGAAAAGATGACGTTTTTTTTGGAAAAATGATATTGGTTTCACATTGCTCCATCAGAATTGTTAGATAATAATAACAAACATATATGGCATCCGCCAATTTCCAGAATTACCGCTTAAAAATATTTTTCTCATTTGTGTTAATAGCAGAACTTAAACTTAAACCTCTATCGGATTAAGAGCAGAAATTTTCAGATTTAAACATTTTGGAAAGCTAAAAATTGTGTTCTATCAAACCGTCTTTCAATGTGTATAAATTGTATCAAAAATTTAGAAAATTAATTTAAGCTAGATAAATGGAAATAGTGTCTTTCTGTGTTTTTCAATTAATAACAAAATATCGTTTTTGTTTATTTAGTTTTAGCATTAAGGAACGAAAGAAAATCATGTTTCTTACAATATTTTTATTCTTTTAATTTAACAAATAATATTCATCCTCATTCCACTTGACGTCTTCGACCCAAAACAATATCACTTTTTACAGTATTACAGTTCTCAATGTAGACAAGTACAGCTGGTTATCGACACTAATTTGGTATTAAGTAAGATCGCTCGCTGTCAATATTACCTTGTGTTAACATTGATGTTGTCGTCGTTGTTTTTGGTATCAAATATTTTCTTTATTACGATTTTTTAACTTTGTATTAGAGAAAACGAAATTATAATTGAGTTAATGTCGACGACGACGGCATAAGAAAGATTATTTTGTTTAAATGCAGAAAAAGCACTTACAAAAAACATTTTTCTATATATGGATAAAGGGTGCATCCGCATTAAACTTTTCAAGAGAAAAATTTCTTAGGAAATTTGAGTAGAGTTGTAATACTGATGAAAAGCAAACACTTTCAGTTTCGCAACTGCTTAAGTCACTAAATACCATGAAAATCAAAGAACTAACAGATCGTAAACAAAAATTTATTTATTTGTATTTTGCCTTCTCTCATATATGTGCAAAGTTTACAGTTTTAAAATTTAAAATTAATTTAATTACTTTCGTCTGATTGTGAAGTGAGTATCTTTTACTCGCATAATTGCTCAAGAAACAAGAAAACGTATTTTTTACCTTGTTTGTCTTACAATTTAAATTGAGTGAGTGACATAAATAAATAAATAAATTTCGCTTGAATTTTGAGTTTTCCTTTCTGGTGTGGTATTTTCTGATTATACCAAGTGTTTGCAGTATAAATTTATTTGTATTCTCATTGCTAAATTCATCGCATTTCTAAGTGACATTAATTTTTATATTTTATTCTTATAAATTAATTTTTTTTTTTTTAATTTACTAACAAACCGGTTTCGTGTGTTTCTCCATTTCTCCATAAAGTTTATTTGATTGTGATACGATTTAGGATTTTATAGGAAAGGAAAAGAAAAAAGAGGTAGTAAAATAAAATTTGATACAGTCATATAAATTACTATTCGTTCAGCAAAATAAGCATTCACTTCAAACACAAGAATTACAGTCCAACCTAAATTGGAGCGACAAGCGGAGCGTTTTTTAGCTCTTTCTATTTATAATAAAGCGTCATCCATCAATAAGAACGCTGGTGGTGTGTATTTTCTACAGTAGTGGTTATTATCTTGTTTAATAAAACCCACTAAAGACACACAAAAATATAGTTAAAAACGATAAATTAAAAAAACAACTAGCTAAAATGTCATTACAATTGTTTTGTAGCCAACTTCACTACAAAATGCGCTGTCGAAATTAGATTTTCTAATTACTAAGCGTTGCTATTTCGATATGCTCCATAAAATTTGTATAGCCATGATAATTTTTGACAGATAAAAAACGCTTGCCGCACCAATTTATTTATGACTTTTATTCTTTTCTTTCTCTCTCTCTCTCTCTTTCTATCTTTTGCCAATTAAATCTATAATTTTCTGAAAAAAGTATTTTACTAAATGAAAAATAATTTCGTATTTTTTAAAATTGTGAAAGAATACTTTGCAACTTAACTGTTTTAGTAGTGACCTCACTACAAAACTTAATAAATATTTATAATAAATGTAAGCTTAATTGACTTTTTAATTCTCTTTATACATTTTTTTTTGACTAAATCTTTTATTCCAACCTTCAGGTATAAGTACAGTGTATGTGTGTGCCATGTGTTTATTTGTGTAGTTGCATTTGCAGAGTTTATAAAATTTTGCAATACAACCTTCCCTCACTGCATGCTGGCTAGTTTTTGCTACATTTTTATTGAGTTTCTTTTTTTTGTAGTTAAAATTTTTTTTTAACTTCGTTTACGTTAGGAAATTGAATTAGTTTTACACCAAATCAATGCAACAGTATACCGGGCACCGGTTAGTATTTTTTAAGTTCAGGAACTACAAATAACATTTTACAGCATAAAAAGTAACAAAGTTCTGATTATTTATTGAGGTACAGTGACCAAAAAAAATGTGCACGTGTATCTGCGTTTTGAAATTTTAAAGCTGGCCCTATGTCATATAGGGCTTAAAGTTTAATCCATTTTCAAATTTGAATTTTGAATCGTTATTGATAATCATCTGAAACATTCACTTTAGGTACTTAAGAAATTCTATGTAAAACACTATGAGTAATATTTTTGTAAAACTTTTTAACCCTTCAACTCTTTTTTGATTCTTATTGAAAGGGACAAAAAAGACCCATAAGTAGAAGATTTAAAAGGTTAAATATTCCTCGTCTGAACACGCCAATGATGAAAATTTAGCTTCAACGCCACAAATAAATCAAAAATTAAAATATGTTTAAGGGTTAATTCATTTTTATAAAGCGATGGGATAAAAGCGTTGCACAAAACTTTTTTACATTTAATTTAACTATAACTAACATTAAAAGAAGAAGCTATAACTATATTATTTAATAACAGGGGACAGGGACTTTGGGTACTTTAAAATTAGTTTTTTCATTACATATTTTGTACACATGCCTTACATCAGCACCAAGAGCTTAAAAAGTTGATTTCAACCACTACACAGACAGATACATATAATAGTAAAAAATCCAACGGTTTCTCTCATTTAGATACGATAAGCTGATGACTTGACAAGTAGTGGGTCGAAAAACTGTGGTTTGTTTTTTTAGACTTGGCAATCCGTGGAGCTCAATAAAAATGTGTTTGACAGCAAGATCGAGCCACTGCTACTTTGACAATCATGTGATGCAGAGATTCTCAGAATTAAGAAGAGGAGGCGACTTTTTAACACCTCTTCTGACTTTTGATCAGCACAAAACAACCAACTAGACTTCGTCGAGAGCAAGCTTCACTGGAGGGTACAGATTTGTGAGAAGCAGCAATTGCTTTAGTTAATGACGAATTTAATTCTCTACTTCTTATTTTCTCTTTCATTTTTCTTACACTATTTGTATATCCTTTTTCCTATTTCCACGTGGGCTCCTTTCCGTCTTGTTTCTTGGGGTAGTATGTTCTATTTACACTAATCTACTTTCCGACTATGTACTAAAAGAAAGCAACATACAGAAATTCATGAGCACTCTTACACAAATATCATTGATATATGACCTGGGTCGCGTACTAAAATTAGACTTCATCACTGCTGTGTTTTACAGTGGAATAAGGTAATGACTTTATGGGACTCCCATGATAGTCGTTTACCGACCATCACACTATCACATACACACTAATTTTATTAATTACAAATTTCTGAATGAAATTTCTACTATAAAATACTGGGATATTTATTTCAATAAATAAAAATAAAAATAATTAATTTATTTTTATTTTTTATGTTATAAGTGACATTATAATATACAAATTTCATTGAATGAGTCACAAAGAGAAAATCTCTTTACACAATAACATAAACATTTTAAATTATTGTTTAATTAACTATAGCTTGATTTAATTTAATTTTAAAAAATTTGATTTGATTTTATTGCAGCCACAATATTAACAACAAAAACAACAACAATAAAAGCCAGAAGTATCAATTGAATCAATCAAATAAACGTAACAACAACATATTAACATCAATAGTCAAATAATAATAATAAAACGAAGCAAATGCCTTTTGGTGAAGCAACAAGTTGAAAAAGAAAAAGAAAAAAATCAAATATTTTTATAATAAAGCAAGAAAAAAAAATTTAAATAATTGTTAACCAACAAAATCTGTGTTTGTAGGCAGACTATTGATAATTGATGAAAACAAAATTGTATCTCAAAATTTTGCTTTTGTTCAAGACCAAATTTAATTGAAAATACACTCACAGGCAAACGCGGTCACACATCCAACCAAATTAAGTTAATGTTATAGTAACATACTGCAATTTAGGTAACTAATTTAAACAAACACATGCAAAAAGTGTACCGAAGAATGGCAGCTACATTTATTATACAACTAGGAGGGTATTAGGCAAAAAAAAGAATTTTTAAATTTTTAATTACTGGGATGCTACAGAGTCCAGCAGAGAAATGTAGTGGCAGTGATAATAGGACACAGCAGTTTGCGCAACAATGCTTGGAAAATGGGAAAATGACTACTGTAAAAGATGTCAAGACGAGGAAGAGGAGAAAGCTGTGGAACACCTTCTCTGCCTTTGACCTGCCCCTGTCCTGCCCTGGACGACCGACCCAAGCTCTACTTCAGGTAGTACTAACTGCAGGGTCTCACTGCGGTATCAACTACAGGAATCGCCAGAGAATTATGGCTTCGTTAGAAGTAGCAATTAGCTTAAGTGACGAACTCATCTTCTTCTTTTCATCTCCCTACTTCCCTTCATTCTATGCCCCTTGTCTCTTTGACATATCTTCCTTTATTTTCCGCCTCTACAGGTATCACTAAGCGACCACATCTGAGCACTTAATTGAGCTCCTTTGTGTTTTTCTTGTTGCGGCGCCATGTGTAACTTGACATACCTAAATTTTGAATTTCCTACGCCATAAAACTTTCATCTTCCGCTTTGCTGTATTTGTTGTTAATTTATTTTTTTCATTGCGTATTTATTTAAATTAACAAACAAACTTGGAGCAACAAATTTCAACATCTTTTGGCTAAGTCTAAAAAGGGTATCTCAGTAAGAGTGCACTTTTTCATTTAAAATAAAAACATGTTTTTTTTTTAGAAAATTGTGATTTTTTCTGGACTGTAAATAATATATATGCCGATTATATATAGAATAAAACATCGATGTCTGCAATTCGTTTAATGGGCAATGGAGCAAAATGAACTCAATGCAAATTTTTCGAAAAAGTCATCGCCGAAATTGAGATGACTCTGAACGGTATTCGTTACAGCAACGTGATAACTTAGTTCTTGTGGCCTCAACGGCTCCACCAGCAACACAGAGCTTGAAACAGACATGAAAAAATGGACTCTTACTGGGACTACCTTTTTTTCATTCGATACCAAATTAAATAGGTTAAAGTTTTAGTATTTTAGTACGAACTAATTTAAAAGTTTCGATAGAACTTCCTTTATATAGAATGTAGCAATTTGGTTCTGTTTTGTTTCATTTCCGAATAATCTTTTTTTGTTTTCATTGAGATGAAACAAAGCTTAATGTAATTTATATTTTTATTAAAAAATATATATTTATATATTGCCTAATATTTTAGTTGACAATAACACACCCAATAAAAAAAAAAGGAATAATAATACTAAAATTAAAAGAATAACAAATTTTACTACCACCAACGAGTAACAAGTAGCAATAACAAAAATTTTTAAAATTAACTAAATAATTAAAGCAACAATTACATTTCAAGAGGGTGCTACAACAACGTCAACAAATTTAAAATAAAGTTTTCCCAGTTTTTTTTTTTTTTTGTCAAAGGACACACAACACAAAGGAACTAAATTTTTGAACATATAAGCTAGAAAATTTGCCAAAATAGCGCTGCATTGGAAAAAATTGAAAGAGCATATATTGCAAACGCCCTCAAGTAAAACACCACATGAGCAGGGCGCGGAGGCAAGCTCAACATATCGGCCGTATGGTGGCAATATTAAGCCATATCCAGAGCCTAATAATGTTGCTATAGAAAATTATTATCAACAGCATAATCAGCAGTACCAGCAGCAGCAGCAGCCAAAACAACAACAACATTTAAATCAACAAAAAACTCATTTTGATAAAAATTTACTTAACAAAAGCAACAATATTTCTTTAAAACAGCAACAAACACAAGCTCAAGAACAAAAATCTTTCGCAACTTCTCTGCATCTAGATTCACTTAAAAATACAGATTTTCTTACAGCTGATACAAAAACCACAATCACGGCGACTACAGCGGCAAGACGATATTCTAGGTTTGATGATCCAGAGACGTTGGAACGACGCGTAAGTACATCAAGCACTGGTGGCGGAGGTGGTGGCAATAATAGATCATTAGCAGCATCAGCTTTAGCTGACATTATAACAGCTGATGTGGGAGGTAGCTCTACACAACAACAACAAAAACTTCCACAACAACATCATACATTTGGTACAAGAACGTATACAGATGGTAGAAAAAAACGTACAAGTATATATGGGCCAGATACTACAGGCAAATTAACTGTGATTAGTGGTGGCAATTCAAATCATGATAAAGGTGGTGGTGGTGGTGGTGGTGGTGGTGGTGGTGGTGTTGTCAATGTTGGTAACTTAGTAAAACGTCATAGTGAAACCTTTACAAACCCATTTGACTCAACATCAAATCGCTTGCAATCAGGTATGTTATGCTATTATAAAATAAGGATTTAATTTATCAGCTCTCAAAGATTTTTAATATATAAATTTGAGAAAAGGCTCGACTGAAAGTGTGTGTGTGTACGAACAAATTATTCTCTCATGTACTTCAGTATGTTTTTGTTCGAAATGAAATTCTAAATATTTTTGTGGTTAAATTTTCTTCCGTTTTCTTGTAAAATTTTATTTCCTTTTCCATATTTCTTTTTATCGGTTTTTGGTTTATTTTTTCCTACAGATGCAGTGAATGGTTTTGACAATGGAAAGTTTGGTGATGCTGACAGCATACAACAACAACGACAGCAACAGCATACAACAGATTCAATACAGGGTAGCAGTGGTTCATCATACAACACAAGTACAATTTGTACAAATCCACCTATGAGACAACGTTTACCGTCACAGTCCGGTTTCAGTGATTTGAGTGGCAATACACCAGGAATATTTGTCGGAGGTCTTGGGGGCAGTAACATATACAGTAATAACATACAAACACGCTGTACATTTAACACCAGCAATTTTAGTGGCGCCAGTGCTTCCAGTGTTAGTGGTGGTGGTGGTAGTAGTACTAGTAGTGCCGGTACTGGTCCTAGTGGAACTATTAATAGTGGCGCAGGTCTTACTTTTAGCGGTAGCGGTAGTGGTGTCAGCACTGCAGGCAGTGCTGTTAATAGCATTAGTGCTCCAAGCAGTGGAACTAGTGGGGGACCTGCAAACTCGGGTCCGCGACGTCAGGGTAGTTTTACGAATGTATTTTCAAAAATAATTGATGGCATGCCAGCCAGTACAATGTTTTCGAAATTCAAGAGTGTTCAAGCCCCTGTCAATAGCCAGGTGACGGTTATTGACGGTAATCCCATCAAACAATATTTTGATATTGGCAAGCAGACGTCATGCGCTGGTCCCGAGTTAGTTTGGAAAATACATGATGCCATTCGAAAAAGTGATAACAAGGTAGTCTTATATAAGCATTTCAATTTTAACTTTCATCTCCTTCTCAAAAAAAATTACGTCGTTTAACATCATGTGTGGTTTCCCACATATATTTTTATAAAAATAATTTTTTAACAGCAATAATACGCTTGTTGAGACATTTTTTAATATTTAACACTATCTGATAAAATGTAGGACTACCTATGGAGGCTTACCATACAAAATGATGGAGTGGTTCTAGAAAACTACAATGGCCACGCATTTATAAGCTTTTTCCGATCGAGGTGGCTTTAAAAATGCAATTAAATGGCAGACTATCTATTTATAATTGGTGTATACACTCCTTTATAACCCTACGATGTTTCTGCGGGGTAAATAAAAACTTCATGTGTACCTTACTACGCGAAGGAGGAAAAGGAAGTCCAAAGATATATTGGAAAGCCTAAGTGCACATGCTGTAGTCTAAAAGACTAATCCTGAGCACAGTTATCCAAAGGCTACACTGGACTTTGTCAGAATTGACTTTAAGCTCAACACTGAACTATTTATGGAACATTATAAGCTTGATTGCGACATAAATTATAATGATGTGGTACAGCGTGATGAATATCGTCTCTGTCAAGAGTGGAAAGCTTAGAGCACATTCTTTGCATTATCCACCAGTAGGAAAATGCGGAATGGGCACTTTACCGTAGAAATATAAATAAAGAGTATTCAGACAGAAATATTTGATATCAAAATAGTATTAAAGTATAAAATAGGTACATTGATATGTATTACATACTCGTATGTGTTAAAAGCCACACATGGGGGCAAACAACGTAACTTTTTGAATACTAAAATTTTTTTAAATGCTTAAATGCTTTTTTTCTAACTAAATAATGCCATCGACAAAGTCAATAAAATTGATTACTTTTTTTTTTTTAATTTACAAAAGAAAATTATTTTGTGTGGTTTTCAACAGAAGGATGAGATGAAGGTTTAGACAAGTTGATTTTATGTTGCAACAATAAATGATCTTAGGAAATTATAAATGTAAAATGTTGAAAAACTATATATATTGGCAACAGACAAATTTATTGAATTCCCTAATTTTGTATTTATCATTGAAATAATTTTTTATACGTCCTTATTCTAGGAATGCTCAATATTTGTATTTGAGAAAAAGGTTGCCGAGAAGCTGCATAAGCCGAGACGCAAAGAAACAATAACAGAAATATTAAAAAACTCTGTAAAAAATTTAGAAAGATTTCGGCATGCAAAGGTGAGTATAAAATATGGTTTTTATTTTTGCTATTTTGTGCCAAAATAGAGCAGTAGGTATGCAAATGGCCGAGAAATATCAAAAATAGAACCGAAATTTTAGATTTTCAATAATTTTTGAATCCTACAATTCGGGAAATTCAAATCGAATGGTCATAGACACTACTCCTTTCCGCAACCTATTTTCCTAGTTCCACCCCGATGCATTGCATGAGTAGGGGGCATCCCCTGAGTGCTCCTAAATTTAAAAAAAAAAAAAAAAAAAAAAAAAACAGACACAAAACCTAAAAACGTGTATATGTGTGTGTGTGTGTCTTTAAAATACCGGATATGGAAAACTGAAAATTATCTATATATATATATATATATAAATAAGTTGCATTGTGTTAGTAATTGATGTTCTCTGGAATGCGTAAATCGATTCAGCTGATCTATTTATATTCTTAATAATTGCATTATTCAACCAACATATGTGTCTCAATTTTTGAATTTCGCGAATAAATAAAATTTCAATTACTTCATATTTAATTTGTGTAGCCACATTTTTTAATACAAAATGGTACGTACGAGCAGTAATTTGGGGCGTCAATCACGTAATGCTATTAATGTTGTGGCATCTAGAGCATCTCAAAGAGACGAACAGCGTGCAAATAATACTTTGGCTGCTCGAAAAGCCATGGCATGTGGTAGGGCTCTGCGAAATCCAGCTCCACGTCCGTTTGTGCGACGTGCTTTGGAGCGTGCTGCATTCAATTATGATGCAAACTTTGATTACGTTTCTCATGGCAAGGTTTCCATTGAACCAATGACTACTGTTTGCAGTCATTGCAAGGCATTTAAGCTTAAACATGAGGTATCTGGATTGTGTTGTTCAAACGGACAACTTAAGGGGTAGTTCACCTTAAAAAAAATTTTTTTGACACCGATTTTAATGAAATTTTATATTACATTCAGTAGGTATGAGAATATTTCTATAACTAAATTTTTATATGAGGGGAGGGTGGTTCACCTTAAGAAATTTTTTTTCGACTTAACCGATTTTGATGAAATAAATTTTCATACTCTAGAAATAAATCATATGGCAAAACAACGTTTGCCGGGTCAGCTAGTCTTTTATATTTCTTAATATTTTTCAAGAAAATAAGTCCACTATAAACTTTTATTTGCTCGTGAAATAAAACAATAGTTTATAATTTAATCCTTGGTCGCTGCAGGTGCCATTTTTAACGTCTTGCTTTTGCTTTTGTTTTCTATATAGTCAGTCTTCAATTAAATTTCACTAATGTAGTGTGAAGGAAAAAGGAGGGTAGGCAAGAATCATACTAAAATAGTTTTATTCAATGATAATTATAATTATAAAGTTAATTTGGATATTCGTTTAATCAGTTTTATATATACTGAAGTAATTTTTTTTGTTTCTTATTTGAAACTTTTGTCTGTCTGTTGGCACGTTTTCATTAGTGAACAAATAACAAAGTTATTGAATCGTTACATTTACTGAATCGTTCGTTTGAACTACGTCCTACATTGCAAATATACCTTCAGCAGTCCTGATCCGTCAATACTAGAGTAATGCACAAGCATACTTGAAATAACTTACAAGCACATTTTATTATAAAATATTACACATGTTTGTAGTGATGTGCGGCTTTCAAGTATGCATGTGCATTGCTATCTCAAATTTAATGGTTATCTCTTCTGGATACGAAGAAATGGGACTACGGATAACAATTAAAATGCCAATTCCTGGCAAAAACAAGGTAGCATCGGTCAATACATCTTTCTCGTCTTATTAACAGCATAGTGCATAGTCCATGTGAATAAGTGAACGTACGTATGAAATAATGAGGATAATCTGGCATATACAGAATCAGCTTTGCACAAGTTTCAATTCAGGAATAAGAATTTCTTTAATTCAGGAATTGGGTAGCGACAATAGGTCACTACAATTTTGGCAACCATGCTAATAGAGTGGATGTGACATCGAACGACAACTGTAGCAGTTGCTAAGATGAGCAAATATAATAGACCGTGGGCTAACTCTTATTTTTCTACCGGCAATAGAATATCAGCGCAAAAATCCACATTAGTAAATTCTACCTCTTTACTACTCAATTTCTTCCCTGCATTTTTTGCCCCCTTGGTCTCTTTCTATCACTATCGCTACCCCTATATTTTTTTCCCTGCGATCTCGTTTTCATCTACCACTTTAAAGTGGCGTACTCAACCTAAGAATTAGAATCAAAAGTAGGAATGAGACATCCCGTCACTATGGGCAAAATCGACCTATTGTAACAATACTATAATGTACTAATTCCTCCGTAAGTCTAGTATTAATTCAGAATTTAAATACTTCTTTGGATGATTTGGCCATCATGTCATACGGTTATAGGTGATATTATTAATAAGGAAAACGATTATAAATTAGACCATAACAGCCACACAATATGTCTCTACTGTGCTCTGGCATCTTTGCACTACATAGCCTTCACAGGTCGTTTCGGCTGATTATCATATTTGCCAAGTGTTTCAATACTTTGCAATGTCCACTCATGAATCCTGTGACAATACGAATTCTCCACCGAGTCAAGCCCAGTAAGTCAAGTTCAAGCTAATTGAGTTTAATGTAGGAGTACAACATACAATTGTTGTTGTTTGATTCTAGATATATTTTTGATAATTTTTAATGTGTTAATTTTGATAATTGAAATATTTACAAAACTTTTTTTCTATTGATATTGAACACGCTGATCACTTTTCAATAACCATTTTTTTTTTGTCTTTTTCAGATGCTTCAGATTTATCACCCCATAGAAGAATCTTCAGAAACGTTGGCATTTGCAACTGAACCAATTTTTGCCAGTCTAGCAAACATAATTGCGTCTTTTGTAAGTAATTTATATACTCGACATTTTAAAACACTGATAAATTTGTATATGCTTCAATGTAAGTAAGAAGTTTGTGATTACGTTTGTAATTTCTTCACGGTATATGTGCCACCCTACAAATTATATATATTCTGTATCATTATAAATACCGGAGTCGAACTAGTGACGTCCTTCTGTCTATTCTGAAATCAACTTTCTAAAGTCTATAGATAACGTATAAAAAGGCTTAGGTTACCAATCTGTCAGTTGTTGTTGGCTTCAGGTTGCTTTAAAATTCAGCCCGATGGGTCGATAAATGGCGCAGTTTTGAGGGAAAAACTGCGAAAAATAAATCACAATGAGAAAATCCTTTGAAAAAATTAGTGCAGAATACAACCGAAATTCATTAATTTCTGTTTTGTTTTTCTGTGGAAATTTTTAAGCTGTAAATGTGCGTAATGTTTGTGCACATAATCACAAAACTGGGCAGTCGGTTTTATGTATGTGTGTCTTTTAAATGCATCGTGTGTAATATAAATGCAAATACAGAAATCTTATTAAAAGATAATTTTTGACTTTAGCCGTAAATTTTAAATCCTTTATTTGATATTAAATATTTAATTAAACATATTTTTTAATGTTTATAAACATTTTGAATTAAAGTAAATTCAATTAGATGAAATTTTTATGAAAGCCACTCAAAAATTTTTTAAAAGTTGTTAGTTTCCGGTGAAAAGCGTATTAAATTTCGTAAAATTACCTTTTTTTATATTTAAAAATTTAATACCTACAGTTTAAAAAAGAAGGATCGTGAATGTCGTTAATTTGAATTTCCTTAATAGAAATTAATTTGTAATTTTAAGTATTGGAAGAAATTTATGTTAGTCAATCTTTTCGATTTCCTTAAAAATTTATAATTTTTAAGAAGAATGCGCAAAACTGAAGTAGGAATATTTGGCTATAACAGTTAAGTATATAAATATAAGACTCGGCACAGCCGAATTTAGCTTGCTTATAAAGCTTCTAATTAGTTTTTTAGGAACTTAAAATAGCAAAAAAAATATTATTATTATAAACTTAGAAAATACTCAGGCATATGGAGAGACGACTTATACGTTAGGATTTCTATGCATAAGATATATGGGTCTGTAAAGAACTTTCTGATAAGAGCCGATTGGAGGCCTAAAGATATTTAGTTCACTATTGGTTTCAAACAGGAAAATAGTCACACTAGAGCGGGTCTCTAAGGCTGAAATTTCGAAAGAGTCACTGGTACGAGAGTGTATTCAACGTTATTTCAAGCAGAGGTTTGCGTTAGGGATTGCTTAAAGAAAAGAGACAAGGGGTAAAATTATATTTATACTAGAAGTTAGGCCCTTACGCCAGGATCGACAATAGTCGTAGGCTATCTAGCGTTTATAAATGAACCTTTTATCCATAAAAATCTCGTGTTTCATTCCGTGCGCTTAGATATGCAGATCATATTGACAGCGATTGAATAGGCTGCACGTCAAACAGAAAATCTTTTCGCATGTTCAAGAAATCATAACTTTTCTATGATATCCGAATATTCTTTATCGCTATATTAGTGAGAGAACCTGTTGTTATGTCAAAATATAATTAGGAACCACTGACTTGGCTTAGACAAGAAAAACTGATGAGTAAATTGAATGAAACATTTACAAAGTTTTTTTTTTGTTTTACACTTTTTTTTTAGTTTATAGCTACCAAGAAAGTAAAAGAAAATTCCAATTGTTTTTTGAGATATTGCCGTAAGAAAATGCACAGGTTCATCGAAAAAATCAACTTTTAATCAAAATTTTCATGAGTCATTAAATTCGAACAGCAGCTTTTAATAATTACGTCCTTTATTCAACAATTTAACAATTAAAATTCTATTTGCCAACGAATTTTTAAAATTTGTTACATAAAATAAATGTATTCCAGGATCGGTCACATTCACTTTTACGCATGTCAGTTAGAAGTTTTGAGAGCTGGTAAATGCAGCAACCAATAACCAGATGCATTGTAATTCTTACACATGGGGGACTACACAAGACCGGGAGAGATTGGGTAAAGACAGCTAGTTTGTTATAAAAAGATTGATCGAACTCCATATTGGAAACTTAAAAATTTTTTTTGCCAAAAGTTGTTTTTATTGTATACAAAAAACACATTTAGAAGAATATTTTATTTCGCTAGTGCCATAACTTCCTACATTCGCATTTTGTTAAGCTGCAAAAGATTTGCAAATCTATTTAAAAAAACTTATTTCTGTAGGTAATTCGTCAGTATTAAATGCAAAATATGGCGAGTAAAACACAAAACAACCAAAAAATGTGAAAAAGCTTAACCTATTTTTGTTTGTTTTTGTTTTTTCTTGTGTGAACATACGATCCTAAGTAGGTGAGTGTGTGTCAGCGTGAGTGATATAAAAATTTTTTTAAGAGTACGTGAATAAAAAAACCAAGAATATTACTAGGCATCCAAAAAAAAAGGAAAATTTTACTATAATGCAATTGCATTATAATTTATAATTTAAAATTTATTGATTACAGGAACCTACGCCGCATGACAATGTCAATCCCCCAAGTTCTGGCAATAATCAATCAGCACAACAATCACAAACACCAACTACTTCTACTACAAGGTCAAATCATGCCAAAGACTATACATTTTTGGATATTGAGTACAAGTATGGATTTCTACAGGTAAAAAAATTAATAAAACTCGTCATAATTAAACATTCAATTTTGTTTGACACATAAATAAAATCAATATTAAAAATATTTTTGTTTTTGACTAAAAAAGTCACAAGAGCGCAGGTTTTCATTGCTTAATTTTCGTTTTTTTGTCAGCGGCGTTCTTGATGGCAGAAATAGTTATGTTGCAAAAATGTTGTGTTGTGTCGGCCGTTGTATATGTCGCACAGTCACACATTAATGTTATCAGATTTATCTATAGAAATACGCACGTGCATTCCAAAAATTGTGAAGGCGAAAATAAAGTTAAAAAAAGAAAGATAGGTTCACTACAATACGAGTATATACAAGGTGGTCTAAAAGAAGTCATCCGATGTTGTTTGGCTCCACAGTCCTCCAGTCCTAATTCGTTCAATTGCGGCAGAAAAAACTCGGTTAACATGGCCCTATAGCGCGCACCGTCCACTGTTGTCATTTGACCAGCCCGATGACTCCTCCAGCGTAAACAGCGCACCATGCAGTCACTTTGAATGGGTGCAATGGCTCCGCGTGCATCACTCGTTAATTTTCCGTGCCCCAGAAGAAATAGTTTTGCTTGTTCACGTACCCGCTGAGGTGGAAATGAGCTTCGTCGATCATTATGATTTTGGTCGAAAAATCGTCCACTTCGATTATTCCACTTGTATTCTACATCTGTCTTTTTCACAAATGTCAAAACAGATTTGACATTGGCCGCCATTTGCAAAAATAAGAGCATCTTCCAATAGGGTGATTTCTGTTAGCGCACCTTGTACACTTTGTTAAAGTTAATTCAAACAATAAAACACCATGAATAAATATTAACGTCAATCTATTTTTCTATAACAAGAGTTCACAGAAAACACAATAGAACTTGCAAAGACAATGTAAGCACAAAGTTTCTGGAGAAGCAATTTAATATAATATATTTCTCAGTTTTCTAAAGTTGTTCTGCATAAACAAGGATAATTTTCCTAGTCGAACAAAATATGAAAAATATTCAAAATATTGAGTGTTTTTCATAAAAATTTTTGAGACGAGGTAATTGCTTGTGTGTTATAAAAACAGCACATAAATCTTTGAATTTAATATTACAGTTTTTTTTTAATTTAGAGAACACAGACAAACTATAAATATTTATAGAATATTGCAAAATAATTAAAATTAACCTATATTTTTTATTTTATTTTTTAATTTTATTGTGTTTCTCTTTGATTAATTTATTTAATTATTTAGATAATAGAAGCAATGGCATTTTTGCATTATTCTGGGCATATTATACATCGCAATATTTGTCCATCATCAATATTAATAACAAAAAGGGGTATCTGGAAACTAGCTGGCTTAGAATTTATCGGTAAGTATAATGAAAGATCGTCCCTCAATGTTAAATCTTGTAAAGAATTTCATAAGCAAAAAAATTGTTTTACTAAACATTTTCATACTTTCTTTTTAAGTTTTTTCCTCGTTTTAAAAAATATCGATGTGTAGAGGAATCACTGTTCTGCTTTTAAATATTTCTCTTTTTATCTTACTCGTCATTTTCTATCATAATAAAAAAAATAAAAACACTTTTTAATCCCGTTTGTAATACAGCACAATACGAGTATTCATTTTATTTTCATACTACTTTACAAATGAAGCCACATAAACAATTTAATATTTACTTAAAGGAAAAAAAGCTATTATTTATTGCTTTTTCAGAAAATATTAAAAAATAAATTACAATTCCTTCCTCTTATAAATTTCTGCGGTTTTGCTTTAATGGATCCCATTAACTTGTGCACAACATTTTGACCTACCTGTATAATTGTTGCAAATTTTTAACATATATTTGGTCTCCTGAACAACAGTACCACTTTTCTTTGGCTTTAAGAATAGCCCAGTATTGTTAGGAGGGTGCATGTTGTTTGTCACTATATCGAGCTGATGTCTTTCATACAACTCCATTGCAGTTTTTGAATAGTTAAAAGACGCTAAATCAAGCAAACATTTTACTGAAGATTGGTGGCGTTTAACTATAGGCAGCAATCGTTTCTGCAGGCATTTTTGTATTTATATAAATTTCTGATGTCATTGTTCAAGACACAATAAACGGCACGCTTTTTAGACCACAGCTGAAAATTGCTTGCCAAATCATTAACTTTTTACCAACTTTATCCATTTTTGTATATTTAGATTTTGAATTGACATCTCCACGTTTCATTGGAACACAAAAGATTGGACGTAGCAGCTGTGTAAGTCCATTTTTACATAGGTTTCATCGTCCATAAAGCAGTTGTTGAATTTTTATAACACTTTATCGTAAAGAATGCGTGGCCGTTTTATTGCAATAGCAGTCTGCTTTTCACTATGATTTGGATATTTTATTGCACGATAGCTTCTGTAGCCAACATCCATTCTTCTTCTTGCGGTCCTTACACTAGTGTTGTATTTTTTCACGATGATTGTCATAGACACCCGGATTTTTTTGCATTGAGCATATATTTTGTAAACTCTAGGTTTTTTTAGCAACTTTTTTCTGCTCTTTTTGCTTACAATCTGTCCTTAAGGTTTGGTTACATCTTTTTAAAATTTTATTTACGGTAATTTTTGGAGTATTCACGATTTTTTAATTCATTGCAACTGACCATGTCGAATTTGCTATACATTTGCGCACAATATTTTCTCTATTTGAACCCTGAATAACTTATCCTATTTTTAATACATTTACACCAATTTCGACTCACATGCACTTCAATTTTCATCTAAGAAACCAAGTACTTCAAAAATTACTTAATATCAAAATTCTACATGGTTTAATATATTTAAACTAAATTAACTGCTTTTATAATTAAAACATCACTAAAAGAAAACGAGATATAAAAGTTACGATTAAAGAAGGATAGTAGTCGAAAGGACGAAGATTGGTTATGCGGGGTTAATTTTCTATGGCTAGCTAAGCTTACAAATAAGCTATTACTGACTGAACTTTTTTATAAAATAACGGTGAAGTGTTGATACTATGTTTTTCTAAAATGCTTTCATAAAGCATTTTGGTGTGAACAATGCTTTATATAAATTAATAAAATAATTTCAATATGTGAATAGAATTATGTCATTAAATTTAAGAAATTATTTCATCTTATGAATTGTATTTCATTCAATTAACGAAATATTTACACTATTTATATTTTTCAATTATAGAACATAAATTAATTCGACTAACAATTTCATTCAATTTATTATTTGTTTGACTCTCAATGAAATTTTTCACTATATTAATATCAAGATTTAAAGAATATATAAATAAAATTAATTTAGCGAATGAGAAATAAATAAATATGTATGTGTGTACAAATGCATGTACATATATATTTTATGAAAGTTTTCCATTTATCATCATAAGTATCAACGCTATTATTGGTTGAAAACTATGCTGAAAGAATAAATTATTATTTTTCTACCAATAAAAACATTTCATTGATTCAATGATATATAAATATGTTATTCAATTAACTAAATATCACTAGTTTTATGGTTGAAAAATAATACAATTTTTCATAGGATTAATGAGCAAAATTCTTTCAGTGTAATTAATTTTTCATTGAAAGTAAATTCAAAGAATTTAAGAATAAAATTGATTCCATGTTTTTTTTTTTTTTTTTTTTTTTTTTTTTTTTTTTTTTTTTTTTTTTGTAGAAAGAATGAATGAGACTAATATAAATGAATTCATTACCTGTCAACCATGGACAACTCGTGTATCAAAAATGGCTCAGCCATGTTTGGATTATATGCGTAAGTTAAATTTTACTAGCTATTAATAAATTAAGTAAACAGGTGAGCGGTTATTTTTTAAAGTGGTATAAATCCAAATTTTAATAAAATTAATTATAAATAATTTTAGTAAGATATTTTACATATGTGCAAAAATTACCGTTAACTCATTTTTTTTAAAGCCGACGTATATCAGTTTTAAATTTTACAGTTTAGAAAACAATTGCAAGCTAATAGTCATAGTTTTGTTTGTTTGTGTTGTCTATCAATCATTGAAATTATTGTCATTTTTCGTTTTGTTTTCTTTGTTTACAGCACCCGAAACTCAAATACAATCGAAATGTAGTCTGCTCAGTGACATGTTTTCGTTTGGTTTAGTAATCTGTGCTGTTTTTAATAATGGACAGAACATCATACAAGCAGCCAATACACCAGCCAACTACATTAAACAGTTGGATACGGTGAGTTTCATTTATCCAAGTTGTTGTATCTAAAATTAAACATCTAGTACTACTCATCTGTTCACAAGCATTTACAAGTTGTTGTTTTTATTCACACGTAAAACTCAAAGTATAACTGTTGTCACTGACAATAGCAACAGGTTTGATTTAGTTTTTATTTCGTAATATTTTTTCTTTATTTTGTTTTTCTCAACTAAAGAATAGCGTTTTAAATCAAATGAAATTTTAGGTTTTAAATTCAAATTACAAGGAATTTAAAATATATAAACGACTCTACATAGAGATTCATTTATATCTTTTATTTTATTTTATTCTTTATTGAAAATGAAATTAAATTGCATCGTTCTAAGGTTTATGCGAGTTCCAATCGAAATTAAATTTCCGTGGTATTTTGTGTGTGTTTTTTTTTTTTTTTTTTTTTTTGGTTACGTGCGTATATTATATGAAAATTGATACATTCTCAAATATAAAGGCCGTCATACGCACGAGTAGGTTCGGGTTAAACATACCTACATTCCAAAAATAAAAAGAATTTTTTTTTGGTGTTTGCATACATATTTATAGATATATATATATATATATATATATATATATATAGACGTGACAATATATATGGTCACATATATGTACATACATATATATATTTTTTTTTTGATATATTTTTTTATATAGTCATGTCTCGTATAGTATAAGATACATGTAAGAAACAAAGAGAAAGAGAAAAAAAAAAATAATTGTTCATATCTATATTAATACATTTAAGAGAATTATAAATAAAGTCAAAGACAACCTTTAAATACCAATCGAAGATGATCATGGTTGTGTAGTAAATTCATTACATGTGGGTGCGTGAGTAAACCGTCGACAGCCACGGGCTGATAAGAAAAGGGGATCACCCAGAAACGTAAAGAGAACTATGGGGTGATCCAGGTTGGGTGGGCAACATATGAGGGTTATAACACCAACCCTTGCATGAATCACGCAGTGTGTACCTCGGTGTATTTAAGTTTTTTTTAGTTCGTATTAAAAGTATTCGGTGCGTTTAGGTGAAGTATGTTAGGTCATTTCCAGCTCGACCGTATCATTGTCAATGTAAGTGAATTATTACCTTTTTTTTTCTGTTCTAAGTTACGAGCCACGGCCGGTGGTGAACAGGTTGGAACCTTCACCTCGAGAACAGCTGAGCTAGTGAGGGTGACACCACCAGGCACAGGAAAATGGCCACACTGGCCATTCTAACCGTAACAAGTGATACTACATTTTTGAGCAAATTGCCTATTAAGATGGTAATAGATTTTTATTTTTTCCAATTCTAAGTGACCCATGTCATCATGAGAATATTTTACTATTTTCCATCTAATATCTTTTGGAACTACTAACTTTGGCCCATTGTCATTCTTACGGTACAGGCTAGAATTAATGAAGCAAAATTCGGATTTTATTTGCTTTTCTCTATCGCTCTTAAGTTCTCCTTTCAAAATCATCATGATTATACAAACATCTTTGCAAGGCAAGCAATTTCATGCACTTAAAAAACGAAAATATGCGCATAAAATATGCATTTATAACAAAAATGCAAAAATATGTATTTATAACAATATATGCAAAAGCGAATTGATGCCATTTTTCAATGAATAGTAAGGATAATAATTACTTTTTAGGTACTTTTTACTGATTTTAAGGGTACTTTTTGATATTTTAGTATTAACAGCATTAGAACTATGAAACTAGGCTCAAACGGTTCAGGTCAAATTGAAAAATCATTAAGGGATAAATTGTTATTTTTTATACATTTTAATGGAACTTTTTGATATTTTTAATATAAATAAACCTGGCAGTACGATATTGTGCTCAAATGGTCCCAAGCAAAGTGAAAAATTATTAAGAAGACATATGGTACTTTTATAATTTTTTCGTACTTTTTGGCATTTTATTATTAAGGAATTTGGCTTAAATGATCTAAAGTAAGGTGGAAAACCATGAATGGGAAAAAATGTGTCTTTTTATTGTTTTTATTGGTACTTTTTCAGTGTTTCATGCTAACAACACTAGAACTATAAGATTGGAGTCTAACGCTCTTAAGCAAAGTAAAATATAATTAACAGGCAAAACAGTACTTTTTATTGATTTGAATGGTACTTTTTGATTTTTTAATATTAACGAACCTAAAACTATTAGACTGAGCTTAAACGGTTCAGGACAAGGTGAAAAATAATTAAGAGAAGAAAACAATACTTTTTATTCATATACTATTATGGCACTTTTTGATTTTTTAACATTTCCGAGTTTAGAACTATCAGACCGAGCTCCAACGTGATCAGTAAATATAAAAATCAATAAATTGACAAAAGGGCCCTTTTTCTATACTTTAATGATACCTTCTAATGTAGTTCGTATTAAAAAATTTAGAACTGAGATTAAATAGCCTACAAAGAAAAAAGAAGTTTTAATAACGACAGTATGGTACTTCGCCGACGAAGTAGCGAGTTAAATGCATACAAATGTATACAAAAATTTTAACATTGTAAAATATTTTATTAAATAAAAAATATGTATATATGTATAAACATAAATATGTATTATAAATTAATATACATAAATAAAAAAATAGTACATTCTCATACCATTGTAATTTATTGAGACGGTGAATTCAATACATATGCGACCTTAGATGAAAAATAATGATGTGCACTAGAGCGTTGCACAGATTTTTAGTAGTCATCAATTTTAAGGCATTAAGGTCTATGCATTCATCTAAAATTTATAAATATGTATTAATTGAAAAAAATAATGAAATGTTGAATAATGAAATAACCAGAAATAACTGGAAACAGATTTCAAAAAATTCAACTATTTAAGACGTGTTTAAGTTTGTCTAATGCATTAGGTGTCATCCGGGAGTTAGCATATTGACTATTAATCATTTGCTGAGTTATTAAGCAAAGTTGATGCTGTCAATGTGTTCATAACTAATTTTTTTTTTTTTTTGGTTCAATGGAACCCACACATTACTAAAAAGTTGAGAACATCATTCTTCACGGCACTGAAATGTATGAAAAATTAAAGAGGTATTTTCTACATATATAGCACTTTATAGCTAAAAATATTAAATGCTCTTATTAAAAATATAAAAACACGTAAGATTAAAATCGCAAATAATCTTAATTACAGCTTATATACTTACGAGTATATTTAAATTTTTATGCAAAACGAAAAATACTGAGTTTAACACTTATTGTAAAATCACAAAATGCCAAATAATAGGAAATGTATAGTTGACGAACAAGTAACTTTATTTTTAAGTATTTCTGCATAATAAAAAAATTTCTTAATTTTTATATGCTTTTCGTCAAGAACACAAAAAAAACTGAGAATTTTATTCCAATTGGCTAAGGGTACTTAGTTAGTTTTAATACATTTCTTCACATTTACAACAAATGTTACAAATAACATCCTATTTTTACCTAAACTTGAATAATTTTTTCCGTTGTTTTGAATAAGTGTTTTTACGATGATTTTCTACCATTTTGATTAAAATTTTTTACAATTGACAAAATTGTCGCTTATTTTAAAGAAAAATTTTACTCAAATAAACTAATTCAACCATCATATATTTTTTACGAAAAACCGCTGTACATTTAAACAAACAATTGTTTTACTAAATAATTTTTGTGTAGTGTAAAATAAAAAGTCAGTGAATTAAATAAATTTTTTGTGTAAAATTCTACACATAATTTTTATTCAATATTGCCTACGATATTTGGTTCAGTGTGAATAAAAGCATGTACTTAATTATTAAAATATTAAAATTAATGAAAAATCTCATCTATCACATAAGTAAAATTTATATGGGGGAGTACGATTCTTGTTTTTGATATCAAAAGGAAAAATAAATGTCGGAATAAATAAATTCTATGCGTTTGCCAAACGAAACAGAATAAGCTATGGATGTATTCAGTTCTCTAAGACCAGTAAACTTGATTAAAATATAACCCACAATGATTCCGACATTCGTTGCTCATTGGGTAATGTGCTCTGTTTATAATACAAGCAATTAAATCGTTTGGAAAACGTGTATGAAAATAAATAAATTTTTTTTTACAAGTTATAGAGACGCTTTAATTATTTGCATTAAAAAAACAACACATTAATTTTTTAATTTTAATACGCAGTTAAATTTAATTTAATTTTAAGGTGCTCTGTTGCTCACAATCTGGGGCTCTCAGTTTCAATTCCTGTATATACCCTGAGTTTTTGGCTGTATACAAAAGATCCTTGGGTAGCGGTATATATAGACATCTCTTTTAAAAATAAAAATACTTTTGTTGTAATATTTATTACAAAGCCTCTTTGGTGAATTGATAACTTTCAGAAAAATTTTTTTCCCTCACCAAAATCATTTGCCGATTTAAAAAAAAAAAATTTATCACTAAGATAGAAAGTTTGCTGTTATAAGGGTTTTATAAATTAAAGTAATAAACTATTGATCTGAAATGAACACACACACACACACTCACACACACATGTGCATTAATGCAATGAAATCTCTTTAGTAAATAATAGGCTTAAGTCATTGACTAGCATTTAAATTATATTTGTGTCACCTAAAGTATTATCTGGTTCTATTATAACCAACTGTGTTGTTAAAAGCACGAGTTTTTGCTTACAAGACCTCTTAAAAAGAAGAAAATAAGTGATAAAGATACGAGTATTTCTTTTTTTTAATTACATACAGCTAAAGAATAAAGTTTGTTTAAAATTAGAAAAGTTAAGTTTATTAAGTTTCTTAACTTTTTAGAGTAGTTTTATTTCAAAAACTTTTTGATATTACACATTAAGTTCAAATATCTATGTGTGGATGTTCGTACCTACACGTACTTTAAAACAAAACTTAAAAAGTCATTTCTTTGATTTTATTGCATTTAACTTTAAAGTAACAATTATTGTGCACAATTCTTTTATGACAAACAGCTTACATCTTGCTTGCATACTTTAATTTAAAAATAAGAAACTGTTTTTGAATTAATATCCCCACAAAAACACTTGTTGGTAACTAACTTCTCTAAGTGGGAACCAACCATTCATCGTCTTAATTTAAATCACATAATTTTTGCCATTCATTTTGTATGAGTTACACATTTACATGCACGTAAACATTTATACACACACAAACATATATACAACTTTTCCGCTTTTTATATTTTCTTGTTCTTTCATGTTTTAAACATTTTCTGTTTATCATTACCATTATCATTAACACGCATCCTACAAAGTTATTTAATCAATTATCTTATACGCCTCTCTAATTGTTAATGACTTTTAAAGAAAAAATATTGCTTACTTTCTTATATACAAGGTAAATTTATATTTTCATTTTATTTCCTTTACTTCTATATGTTTTTCTCTTGTCTGCGTATTTTTATACACTTACTTACATGCATCTGGATTTGTGTTTGTATTCATATTGCATTGTGATGCAATGTTATCCGCCCACATTACAGTTGAATAGTAAGGTATTACATTTAATGCCTAGAGTTCCAGTTCCACTTCAAGAAGCCATATCACGTCTTGTAAATACAGATCCAACCGCAAGACCAACAGCCCAACTGTTACAA
>OX377613.1:37276480-37433235 GCA_947397855.1 Thelaira solivaga
GGTATGTTAAGAGTTCAATAAATATTACGATACTGGATTATTGTCAATAAATATTGTAAATGCATTTATTTGCTAAATATACTTAATACTATTCTGAGAAACAAATTACGTTCTTAAATTTGCTTATGACATGCTTAAAGAAAACTTCTTTGCTGCACTCTGGTTATTGCCTTTAGCTAATGACGATTATCTTGAAAAATAATCAAAAGGATTATAATCAAACATTTTTATCAAATTTCCATTGATTTTTTCTATGAAAAAATCTTTTCAAACACAATGAAATGGAAATTGTTTAGTTAAGTTGGTGTTAAGTGTAAAACACGAGTTGGGTTTTACATGTTTCTTCAAAATTTGTTATTTTGCAGAAAGTTTATACTTGTTCACAAACGATAGATGCAATTAAGTCTGACAAAGAACCTGTTTGTTTATACTCGTATTTACAACTTATAATTGTATATAATAAAATAGAACATATTCTAATTAAAATGTTGTCGTTTAGAGTGTAAAACACATCTCTTGTATTTTTGTCTTTAATAACAAAACTGGTTTTTTAGCGTGTAAAATTGTATATTGAAGAAAACCATGAACCATGATCTAATTAAATCTATTTTATGAACTGCAGTCTTTAGAAATCACTTGTGTCTATTTTAAAAATTTTACAAGAAACAAAATACAATTATTTAGAAAAAAAAACTTTTCTGTTACTAATTATTTTCTTTTTATCAATAAGCTGTTGTTATAAAATAAAATAAAAAAAAACTCTTACATACAAACTCAATTTATGTTTAATGAACATGGAAAAATAAAATATAATAAAATATATATAGTGAATTCCACAAATGTAAATTAAAGTCGCAACAGTTTACAAAATGTTAATGCAATTGCATTCGTTTGTTATTTACTTCCGCTTCCGGCTAAAAGTAAACAATTATGATTCTTGCTCTTCTTTGTTCTGCATGTTAAACGAAAACAAAAGAAAAGCAACATCGCTTGATAAATTTTATGCGAATACTTTTACAAAACAAAAATAACTTTTTTTGTAAAAATTTAGCCATCTTTAAAGAACAAGAAGACAAACAAAAAAGTTTTTAAGTTAAACATATTTCGTGAGAATCATTTTAACTTAAAAATAAAATTTAATCTTGGAAATAAAATTACAGAAGAAAAATAATAGAAAAAGGAAAATTAAGTAGGTAAATTTTATAACACAAATTTTTTAATAACTGGTTTATACAAAACTTTTTAAAAAAATAATTTTTAGTGTTTTTTTTTCACTTAAACTTAATTGTTTTTAAATTTTTACTTTAATTGAGCTTTAATTCCTCTCTTAATTCCTTATACATATAATAGATAAATTTAAATTAATGTCAAACATTGAACAATCATATGAGTGTCTCTTGAGAAAATACTTTGACAGCAAAGTGCAATTAAAACATTAAAATTAATTGAATGATTCATTCCAGTGTTCCATCAGTCATAAAGTCTTGTGTGCTGATTTTATAACACAAACGATCAACTCGTGTAGAAATTTTATATGAATTAATATTTTTAAAGGAGTTGATCGATAGTGTTATTAAAATAGCACAGAAAATTATACTATTTCTGCTGCGCTTGATATTTTGTCATAAGTACTCAATCTACTCTGCTGAGTCAAATTCGAAATGAGGGGTTACCCATAGCAGATAATTTTTTTGTTATTTTTTTTTTTTATGACTACTGTGTAATCCCCTATAAATATTGTAATTGTTTAAATATAAAAGTTGATTTATTTTCTACTTTAAATAAATAATAAAAAAAATACTTTTCAAAGAAATTTTTGATTTCTGTAGAATCGTTTATAAAACAAAAATATTTTAGTAGGAATTCAATTAGTTTGATGAGCGTATCTGTGTGTGCAGTAGCGTAAGACCTAAAAGGGTGCTACGGTTTTAACTCGTTCGTACCTTTATTACAAGCAAATAAGTTAAACGATTAGAAATTGTATTTTAATTGCTCTAAAGGTGCAAACACTTATACCCTGACTAGTAAATAAAATGAACGAACGAAATATGCACATGAGATACGAATAAAAAAAATGTAAAAGTTGATTAATAAATATCACAAGTATGTATAGACGATTTTGGATCAAAACAACTGAAAATTGTATTTGTTTTGCAAATTGGTTTTAGTTTATATGTGCGGTTATCCTCAAAATTAAGTAACTAACACGACATTAAGAATAAAATTAAAATAAAATTTAAAGAATTTTTCTATAACAAAAAAGGGAGACATTTTATTCACAATACACTGAAAGAAAAACCTACGTCAATACAATGATTTTTTACGTTGAAGTTAGGATTTTGTCATCGATTTTGAACTAACGTAATGTTTTATTCCTGTTATGATAAATGTCATGAATAGAAAAAAACTTTTTAAATGATGATTTTCTTACATGCAATGACAATTTACGTAGCCAAAATGTTAAGCGGCATTAATACAATGAAAATATTTCATTTATGTAATGAAATTTTATTGTTCACGGAATGAAATTGTCATGAAAAAGTTTCATATATATAATGTAATGATCCATTTTCATGGCTTTAACTAAATTTTTTCATTCATATGATTATTTTACGTTAATAAAATGTACTGTACCCTTTATCATATTATTAACACAATTTTTTCATTCATATTATGACTAGCACTATCATAATATGAATAACTTCGTTCAATAAAAAAAAAACAATTTATAATTTTTCCATTTCTCATTTTATTTTATTTTATTTTGCAAATAAATATTTATATGAACATACATGAATATAATATATTTGCACATATTTAAGATGATTAAAAAATATTACAATTCAAACATTTAAGTAATTTAAATTACTATTGCAATACAAATTTAATATAAAATGTAATTTTATAAAATATGTACTCGTATGCACATGTAAATAATATTTAAAAAACATAAAAGGTTATAAGCAAAATAAAAACTAAATTAACAATTTTGTTTACAAAACAAAAACTGTTAGTACAGTAGGAAAAACTTTTAATTTAGACAATTCGTCAGAAAGAACACAATTTTTTTTTTTTTTTTGTTTTAGAAATAATATAAAAATACCTTTCTACAAATATCCAAAATTTGGCTGATGCTAAGGGATACTAAACATTAAATATATGGAAGCTTTTGAATGAAATATCAAATGCTCTTTGTAAACTATCAAAAAATTACTTACTTGTATATTAAATGTTTTTATGTCTCCCAAACGTAATATAAACGGTTGAATGGGATTAACTTTTTTTTAATAAAAAATCTATCATCTGATAACTGCATGGTAGCATTCACATAGATAAATTACTTATGTGAGTCTCTTAGAGTGCACCTTCCATATTCTTGTCAATCATTCACATTCTTTCTTAAAAATTTATTCGAGGGATGTATTATGCTTGATGAATAAACGTTGTTGTTTATAATAATACAAAGTAGATTGATAGAATTTTCGTTTCCCGAATGTTAATTTTTTCATAGCATTAAAAATGCAAAAAAAAAAATTAAAAATAAGCATATGAAAAGTTTCATATAGTACTATAACGTAATGGTGGCAACGTAATGGTTTCATTCCCTTAACGACATGTTTTTCTTTCAGTGTAGCAGAAGAGAGAAATGAGAAAAAACTCAGGGGAACTTTTCATAATTCATAATTTTAACAATTAACAATTTTAAAATTTTGCACCAATTTTTTTTTTTGCCACAATTTTTACAATATTTTATTTTAAAACATTATATCTAGAGAAGACTTAAAGAAAACTTTAAATTTAAGCAAATATAACAAAGCGTTTTTAAGTAATGCTCACGTACGCCATGTCACTATCTAGAGAACCAGAACAAAAACGAAATACTCGTACAGATTTGAAATCAGCACTATAAGATACTGTTACGTTTTTACCCTATCATAAAAACGTTTAGTTGATTAAGGTTCGTATTGTAAAATAAAAAGAGATTAGAAAATAAAAAAATAAAAATATATTCAATTTTTTTATACCTTCCACTGTGAGTGGAAGGGTAATATTTATCTACATCGTACATGGGACACCCAATAAAATATTTATATTCTGCATCCTTATGAATAGCGGAGTTGAATAAGCAATATCCGTCTGTCTGTTTGGCTGTGTAGTCGTTGTAATAAAGTTTCTGAAATCCTTGGCAACGTCCAAAAAAGTATAATAAACCAATCGTCAACTGTTTTTGTCTCTCACTATGTGTTAAAATTCAGCCGGATCGGTCCATAAAAGGAGACAAACACTGTGACTACCTCTATTTTTGACCATTTTTCTGAGGGAGTTTTTGGGATATGTTGTCTTAACTACGAAACAGACTGAAAAACGTGATACGCAGTTTTGTCAGAAATGACAGTCGTAATATCTGTGCAAAAAATTAGAGCAAAAAAAAATACAACCTATATTTTAGGTTTTCATTAATTATTGCTTAGTTTTTAAGCTGTAAACGAGTACATATGTACGTAATGTTTGTACATAAAACTGTTGAAACAAATTACTTTGTTTAAAATTAAAATTAAAATAATTATGTTTTTATTTTTTTTTAAGCTTTGTAAAAATTATCAAAATGTGAAAAAATATTTAGTTAGTTCAAATAAAATATCTCAACTAAAAACACATTTTACAATAGGTTATGGGCCATTGTTGTTTTTAAAGGAGATTTAAATAAATAAAGGAGATTATTTGTTCAAGGAAATCATTTTCATCATTTAACGAACTAAAGTCAAAATGAGCGAAAACAAATTTTATGGAATGGAGAAGCTTAATCAGGACAATTATTATAATTGGAAATTCAAGATGAAGATGTATTTAATCAAGGAAGATCTATGGTACGTAATTGAAAAGCCAATTGAAAATACAGATGCATGGAAAAAGAAGAATATGGAAGTTTTTGCAGTACTTAGTTTGTGTGTTGAAGATTCTCAACTTATACACATTCGTAATGAATCTTTAGCCAAAGATGCTTGGACTAAGCTACAAAATCAACATGAACGGGTCACATTAAGTTCAAAAGTTCACTTAATGCGAAGAATATGCAGCATGCGATTGGGTGAAGGTGAAAATATGGAAATTCATATAAATTTAATGATGGAATTATTTGATAAATTGCGTGCTATTGGAAATCAAAATTTCTCAGAGGACTGGCAAGTTTCGATGATTCTAAGCAGTTTACCTGCTAGCTACGATGGTTTAATTACTGCTCTTGAAGTACGACCAGATGGGGACTTAACAATGCAAACGGTTAAAGGAAAATTATTGGAGGAATATTTTAAAAAATTATCCCGTGATGATACAATTAACATTTCTGCATTAAAATCTAAAACTTTTAATAAAGTTGATGGAAAAACCTGCTTCTTTTGCAAAAAATCTGGACACCTTAAGAAAGAATGCTATAAATATCAAAAGTGGAGCAAAAACAAAAAATCTGCCAATATTATTGAAGAAGTTAATGATGAAGAATTCGTTTTATTAAGTAATTTATCCCAAGGAAATCAAGGTGCTTGGATTATAGATTCGGGTGCAAGTTGCCATATTGCCCATGAAAAATCTCTATTCAGCAAAATTAATTACAGTGATAATGCTCAATCTATTTGTGTTGCGAATGGAAACAGTTCAAAGGCTAGAGGGAAGGGAATGTGCAAAATCAAAATTGGTAATATGTCTTTAATTGTGGAAGATGTATACTATGTTCCAGATTTTAATTCAAATTTACTATCAGTTAGGAAAATTGCTGAAAAAGGTTATAATGTAAGTTTTATTAAAAATGTATGTATCTTAGAGAAAAATTCAAGGGTTGTTTGTAAAGCATATATTAAAAATAGTTTGTACACTCTTAATGCAACACCTGATCAAGTTTTCTCAGTTCATAATTGTAATAAAGGTTGTATACACTATTGGCATCGGGTTCTTGGTCATCATAACGAAGAAGGTATAAGAAAACTACTAAGAGATGATTTAGCTACTGATATTGAAATAAGTGATTGTGGTAACCATATAGGTCCGTGTGAAACTTGTTTACAAGGAAAATTTACAAGAAACCCTTTTCCGAAACAAAGTTCCTCAAGATCTAAAAATTGTTTTGATCTTATTCACTCTGATGTTTGTGGTGCTATATCTCCTCCTACGTGTACCGGTTATAAATATTTTGTAACATTTATCGATGACCATAGTAGGTATTGCACAGTTTATCTTTTAAAAACTAAAGATGAATTTTACAGC
The DNA here is from genome assembly GCA_947397855.1 of Thelaira solivaga. Taxonomy (NCBI): domain Eukaryota; kingdom Metazoa; phylum Arthropoda; class Insecta; order Diptera; family Tachinidae; genus Thelaira; species Thelaira solivaga. The sequence continues at coordinate 37,282,739 of OX377613.1, forward strand.
AAGTTAGTTGATTTTTGGAATTTCATAAAGAATCAAGTCGGATATTATCCAAAATGTATAAGATCGGATAGAGGTGGAGAATATATGAGTGAAAATGTAAAGAAATTTCTCTCAGGATGTGGAACTAAAGTTCAATATTGTGTGCCATATAGCCCACAACAGAATGGGGTTGCTGAACGAAAGAATCGAACTTTAATTGAAATGGTAAAATGTATGTTAATAGATTCAAAGTTGAATAAAAATTTTTGGGGTGAAGCTTTAATGATGGCAAATTATATACGAAATAGATTGCCCTCGAGAAGTATTTTAAAAACGCCTTTCGAGATAAGATATGGAAAGAAACCTTCACTAAAGCATTTTCATACATTTGGAACTTTATGCTATGTGCATGTTCCTAAAGAAAAAAGGAGAAAGCTTGATTTGAAGTCGATACGGAAAATATTTATTGGATACGATTTTAATTCAAAAGGATATAGAGTTTTTGATCCATCTACAAATAAGGTACAAATTTCAAGAGATGTTGTTTTTATAGAGGCCACAGATGCGAATGATAATTTACATAATGAAATTTCAAGTGTTAATAAAAATATAGTGTATTTTCCTTTTAATAAACATGAATGCAATACAGAATCTTTAGCAGATATTGAAGAAATCAGAAAGGAGTCAAACAACTGTGATGAAAGTAATATTTTTGAAGATAGTGTAGAAGAATCAGAAAACACCGTAGTAACAGAGGATCGCTTTAATTATAATAATCAAATTTCTGATTCTGAATTGTCTGGCATTGGCGAAACGTTTGAAGATGCTATTCAAAGTCCGGAACCAGTTCGACGAGTCTCTAGTAGAATTAATAAGGGAGTACATCCGAGTCGATATCAAGTCAATTCTGTAATGCTCACACCAGATCCAAGTAATTTCAATGAAGCCATTTCAATTAAGGAGGAGAGGTTAAAGTGGATTGAAGCTATGACGGAGGAACTTAAATCCATTGAGGAAAATAATACATGGATGCTTGTTGATCCGCCCACTGATCGTAAAGCAATTGGTTGCAAATGGGTGTTTAAAAAGAAGTTAAATGAAAAAGGAGAAATAGAAAGATATAAAGCAAGGCTTGTTGCGCAAGGATATAATCAAAAATTTGGAGTTGATTATGATGCAGTATTTGCTCCAGTTGTAAAGCAAGCAACCACAAGAATATTATTTTCAATTGCTGGTAAAGAAAAAATGCACTTACATCATTTTGATGTAAAAACAGCATTCTTGAATGGGGATTTGGATAAAAAGATATACATGAAGCAACCACCAGGTTTTACATCAAAAGAAAATCCTGATAAGGTATATTTACTTAAGAAAAGTTTATATGGTTTGAAACAAGCTGCTCGTTCTTGGAATCAATGTATACATAATGCTTTAATTGAGATGAAGTTTAAGCAAAGTATAATGGATCCTTGTTTATATATCAGAAAATCTAAAGAAGGCATTATTTACATTTTAGTATATGTAGATGATATGATTGTCGCAAGCAAAGACTTAAAATATATCGAAGAAATTTTTATCAAGTTAAGTTCAAAATTTACTTTATCAAATCTTGGATCCATAAAACATTATTTAGGGATGGAAGTAAAACAAGATAAAGATGGTAACTATTTAATAAATCAAGAATTTTTTATAAGGAAAATTTTAAACGATTTCGAACTTCAAGACTCAAAATATTCAGATATTCCATTGATTCCTTCGTATAACAAAATTATTGATTCAGAAAAATTATTAGATAACAAATTATATCAAAAGGCTATTGGGTTTCTTTTGTATTTATCAGTTAATACAAGACCAGATATTACTGCAAGTATTGCTATTTTAGCTCAGAAAACTCAGGCTCCATCTAAAGAAGATTGGAATGAAGTAAAGAGAGTGATGAAATATCTGAAGGGAACATCTCAACTATCATTAAAATTAAGTAGCTCTACAGAAAATAATCAATTACATGGATATGTTGACGCAGATTGGGCTGAAAATAAAACTGATAGAAAATCTCACAGTGGCTATGTATTTTATTTAAATAATGGAGTTGTTAATTGGTCATGCCGAAAACAAAGTTGTGTGTCACTCTCTACAGCAGAAGCCGAATTTATAGCGCTATCAGAAGCTTGTAAAGAAGCAAAATGGATACATGGATTACTTCAAGACATGTACTACAGTGTAAATACGCCAATTGCGATTATGGAAGATAATCAGAGTTGCATTAAGATGGTGCTAAATGAAAAATTTAATGCTAGATCAAAACATATTGACATAAAATACCATTTTGTAAAAGATTATTGTAATAATAATTTTATAAATCTTAAGTATTGCTCCACTGATAAAATGATAGCAGATATTTTTACAAAGCCACTTGCTAAAAAACAGTTTTTAAAATTACGAGCAAATTTAGGACTTATATAAATTATAAACAAAGAGGAGGAGTGTTGAAACAAATTACTTTGTTTAAAATTAAAATTAAAATAATTATGTTTTTATTTTTTTTTAAGCTTTGTAAAAATTATCAAAATGTGAAAAAATATTTAGTTAGTTCAAATAAAATATCTCAACTAAAAACACATTTTACAATAAAAACCATAAAACCTTCAAACGTATGCATGTGTGCTTGTGTGTGTCTTTTGAATGCCTTGAGTGTAATAGCACTACGAATACAGATATGTTAATGAAAGAGAATTTTTTGATTTTTGCCTTCAATTTTGTTGTATATTAATATTAAATATTTAATTAAATATGTTTGGCTTAAATTTTTTTTCAAAACTAATATAAATTATGTTAATTTTGCACTCCTATTGGCTATATTTCTTAGAATTTCTTTTTTTATTAATTTAAAAATTGACATTTTATTGTTTAAAAAAAAAGCTCATCAGAAAGGGTTTTTTCTTAGAACTCCTTAATTTTAGTTTTCTGAACTGAAATTAATTATTTATTTTAATATTAAGAAAAAAAATTGTATTTAAAAAAACTATTTTTATTAATATTTCACATTGTTTTTTTATAAGTTTAGTTGACCTTTTTTATTCAAACGGCTAGTTTATTAAGTTTGAGTTCGTATTATAAAAATTTATTTTTATTTTTACATTTTGCTCCAATAAAAAATAAATAAATTTTTATAATACAATCTCAAGCTTAATAAACTATCCCTTTAATTTTTATATATATATATTTTTTTTTTTTGATACTTAAGAAGAATGTGGAAAGTGAAAATTAGAATTTTTTACTAACACAGTGAAGGGTATATAAGACTCGTCATATCCGAATTTAATATGTTTTATCTATTTTTGTTTTTTAATAACAATAAAGCAAATAATATATAATTTTTTTATACAAACTGTTTATCCTTTAATTTAAAAAAGAAAACAAATTGTCACTACTTCAGTGACGTAACGAAAAATATGTTCGGCGTCGAACGACCTAGACTTTTTTGTAGTGGAAAAGATGAAGTACAATAATAATAATAAATATGGTTTTTTCATAAGATTTGCTGTTAAAAATAAGCAAATCAATTTCTTAAAATTTTTTAATTTTTTAAAAGATTATTTGTTATAAAAAAAAACCATTGGTATGTCAGACTTAATTGTACATGAAGTTTTTGAGTAAAAATTATAAAATTTCTGTAAAGTAACAAATTTTGACAGTCATTAAGAAAACATGTTAATTTAAAAAACATGTCCTGTATATGCAATTTAACCTAAGCATACGGTAATTATTCTCAAGCAATTATTCTTTTTTTTTATCTCACAGATTTATTTTTAAAATGACAGCTTCAAACTTTTATATTACATAATTTTTTTTTTATTAACATGGCTTTTATATGTTTTCACTAAAATAATATTTTTTCTTTCTTTACTAACATTTAATTAATTTCAGTGATCCGGCGGTAAATGCCCTAAAGTTCCTAGATGTGGTTAACAATAAGGATACAACACAAAAATCACAATATTATAAAGTCACATTAATGGAAAGCATGCCCCTGATACCGAAGGTAAAATATATAAATACACAAAAAGTACAACATAAAAAATAAAATAAGCAAGAAAGCAACATAAAAAAGAGCAAATTAAAGAAATAAAAAGGAAACACGTTAACATACATCACGTTATGTAATTATGTGTTTGGTTAGGTTTATGAACATAACAGCGAACCAACAAAAAAAAAACTGGAAGCAAAAAACATTTTTTCTTGCTAAAGCAGGATATTAAAACAGAAATACTAAATAAAATTTTACTCGTACTTGCAAAAGTTAAGACAAAAATCGCAACCATTAAAACATATTGCACCACATACGTTTAATCTAAAAATCTTTTTCATTTTGCTAAAGGTTTTCTGATATAGCAGCTCTAGTTATATATAGAACATAAGCGAGAGGAAATTTATAATTTAAATTTTGTTCATTTAACACAAAATAGCATTTTGTAAATATTTATTTAACCCTAGAAACGAAACGATTAACATCAATTTAGTTTCATATAAAATCCAATTGCTTTAGAAATTAAAAGAAAATTTTTTGCTTTTTGTTTTAAATAGATTTTTTAGCAGGCAGCAAAAAATTTTCTATCGACCTTATACCATGTTCACACCTAGGTTTTTGAGCGTGTTTTAGCGAAATGTTTTAAAATAAAAACACAACCGTTTTAGGTCAACTGATTTTATTTTTTGATTTTATTTAATTCTAATACAATAATTAGCTAAAAACTTCTCAAACCCCAAATATTAATAATTTCAAGTAACAAGTCTCTAAATATTAAATTACTTTTTTTTCACGAAATATTTTTGACGTGTCGCATTCTATTAATAAAAAATAAACTGCCGAAAACCCACTGATTATACTCTAAATGCAAATGCAACCCTGTCCTTGAAGTGTTTTTGAAAGTGTTTTTATCAAAAACTCGTCGTTTGAGATGTTTATTAAAATATTTCAATGTATGGTAAAACCTGGCAAAATTGGCTGGTTTTAGCTCAAAATTACGAATGAGTCGTTAAACATGTTCAAAAACCTTAGTGTGAACATGGTATTATCGTGTTTGGCGTATCCGTATTTCGGCTCAGCCAATTTTGTAACTGAGGTGATATGCAATTAAAGGATTATATTTTATTAAACAATTATGATTATGATAATTAATTTTACAAATGTTGAAAATTTCTCTTAATCGAATAAAGCACGTCTAGCTGTTATAAATAAGTAGTTGTGTATATAATAATCTGAATAAAAAAGCCGCGACTACCTCTTCTATAGACCTAAAATCATTCTGCATGAAGAAAGGCAAAAAATGAGGTTTTTAGGAGCCCAAGTGAACTTGTGGCTATAAAAAAAGTGATTAACAACTATCATATTTAATATTAGGCTATTCGGAACCTCACGAGAAATGACAGTAAATTCTACATAAAACTGTTAAAGAACCTTGTAAACATAAGTAAAAATGGTGTATCACAAAAGCATTCTCTGCAAAGATAGTATACATATATATATTTTTCACGTTATGCGCAATCGCATAATGAGAATATAACATTTATAAAACTAAGCTCAGAACGATTACTAATTTCGTTAAAAGACTTTGATTGCTTTCTTTGGCATTGTTCTTTATTTAAAAATACTGATCAAGTCGAAACGGCTAATAATGCCCATTCAGAGTTAAATGTCTCCTAATAAATACAAATACTCTTATATACGAATACAAGTAGAAAAAAGTTATTGTGTAGCTTCCTGGTTAAGTTTTATTGTCATAATCTTAATATTTCCATTCATTCTATGGTTTTTCTATATCTAATTAAGAGAACTTAATTTAAATTGCAGAATGCAAAATGCTATTTTGCATCTCTAAAAACTCTTGATTGTTATTAATTTTTCAAATACACTTAATTATAAATACCTATGAGTAATATTTATTGCAAGAATCCATAAATTACTCAAAAGCTTTATTTATTCATATGGTTTTAATAATAAATAACTTCTTTAAAGGGTTTTGAGGCGTTTCTTCTATAGAAAAAATTGGTCTAATTTTATTAGGGAGATACTTAAAAGTCAAGTTGGACTTCTTATTATTTTAACGATGAAAACTAGTAGCTATTTATATAATTTTATTAAAATAATCGTTTATCGTGAAGTCTTGCACACTCTTTGAATATTTGGAAATTTGTTTCGTATGAAAAATTCACAGGCACACTGAACCAAAAGTAGTAGGTAAATAATGCAAAATGGTAGGTCACGATGAAGAAACATAGGTTATTATACAACTAACAAAAATTTTACTTCTTTTATTAAAATAGTTTTATAGTCTGATTAAAGAAATATCGTACATATTTATGAGTAAAAAGTTTTGTTATTTTGGACTGCGTCATATTAACGATAATTTATTTGTTTTGAATAAAAAGTTTGTGTTAAACTTCATTTTTATTAGTTCCTATTAAATTCTACACCCCAATTTTATTAAATGTAATGGAGTTTCATTAAAATTTCGTCTGTATCTTAAAGCCCAGTTGGAAATTTAAAAAATTACTACCACATTATTTAATACAATTTTGCATTACTTATGATTATTAGAAATCGTAAAGACTCCCATATATAATTTAACAAAATTTTATTAAAGTAATAAATAAAAATTTTAACATTTTAAAATATTTTATTAAATAAAAAATATGTATAAAGGGTGTCCCAACAAGAACGCAAGATTTAAATTTTAAATAAAACACAGATATTTAAAAAAAAATCGTGAAACTTTATTATATCGTAAAGTAGACAGAATAAGGTTATATATTGAACAACATATCGGACAGATGGCCGCCGCGGCTTTGCTGGCACACACGCGATCTTTTAATGAAATTTTCAATGACCGTTTTGCATAAATGCTGCGGTATTTCATTAATGCAGCGTCCAATTTCCTCTTTTAAGGCTTGAGTCGTCGTCGGCTTATTCGCGTAAGCCATCGATTTCAAAAAACCCCAAAGAAAAAAGTCTAATGGTGTTAAATCGCACGATCTAGGCGGCCAATTCTGGTCTCCAAAACGCGAAATAACACGACCGGGAAATGACTGATGCAGCAATTGAATTGTTTCTCTGGCTGTATGACATGTGGAGCCGTCTTGTTGAAACCAAAAGCCCTCACATTCATTTCTTCAATTCTAGGCAAGAAAAAACTGGTTATCATTTGACGATACCGAACACCATTGACTGTTTGCGCTTGACCTGCCTCATTTTCATAAAAAAAGTCCAATGATTCCTCCAGCCAAAAACCACACCACACAGTGACACGTTGAGGATGCATTTGCTTCTCGTGAATCACTGGAGGATTTTCCTCACCCCAAATGCGACAATTCTGCCTATTGACGAAGCCATCAAGATGGAAATGGGCCTCGTCACTGAAGATGATTTTATCGGCAAAATCAGAATTTTCATGTTGTTTCTCCAAAACCCAATTAACGAACTCCCTTCGCTGTCCATGGTCAGCTGGCTTCAGTTCCTGAGTCAATTGAACTTTGTATGCATGAAGATGCAAATCTTTCGTCAAAATTCGCTGCATAGTGGATTTGGAGACACCAATTTGCTGAGCTCGGTGTTGAATTGAGGTGGATGGAGTTTGAGCGACATCATCACGTACAGCTGCGACATTTTCCGTCGATCCACCTGGTCGAAGGCGCGTTGTTGTCTTTACATCACTAACAGACCCAGTTTCGGCAAATTTATCCATTAATCTCTTTACAGTTGACTCTTTTGAAGCATTATTGTGACCCCAAATTGATCGCAATTTGCGAACTGTAGCCGCAAAACTTTCACCATTTTGGTAAAACAATTTCACAATAAGAATGCGTTGTTCATTCGTCTAGCGCTCCATTTTTACTAACCTCGTACCTTCTACTAGCAAAAAATAACAATTGTTCAAATGTCAAACAATGACACTTCGAATGGCGCCAAATTTAAATCTTGCGTTCTTGTTGGGACACCCTTTATATAAACATAAATATGTATTATAAATTAATATACATAAATAAATTAAATTGTATATTCTCATACCACTGTAATTCATTGAGACTGTGAATTCAATACACCTGCTAAGTTAGCTTTAATGACACGCAGAGTACATGTATTGTCTGATGAAAAAGAATTATATTCACCAGAGCTTTGCACAGTTTTAAATTTGGTTTGAATTCCAAGTTTTATGTTCGACTTTTTTGAAATTTTTTTCTAAAATTTATAAATGTGTATTAAAATATAAAATGTAGAATAATGTATAGAATGTATACATCAAGTATGACAATCAAATGATTAGTCACATATACATCAACGTTGATTAGGAATTAGCATTAGAGTACGTAGTTCAGAATATGTTGTTGTAAAAAAGATTAAATGATCTATCAAATGACAGTCACTGTTCTTGTAGGGTTATTGAGATCGTATTATAAAAGTTTATTTTTTTTTATCGATATTTTGTTTCAATAATAAATAAATAAATAAAAATTAATATTTATTTATTTATTATTTAATATGACCTCAAACTTAATAAAGTAGGAATTTCAGTTACATAAATTTTTGAAGTGATTGAAAATAAATATGGTTAATTAAATATGATATCAAACTAAATAGTCATTTAAATTACATTGAAATTTCTATCGATATCGAATGCTGAAACTTATGTCAGGTGTAGAAATTTCAAAAATTAAAATATAATTTTAAAATGTAATTTTACTTAAAAAGAAAGGAAATTGTCGTTGGTCTTACTATAGAAATGATTTTTACTTTCAGTATTGCTGAAAAAATATCCCAGAATCCAAATAATTTACTAGACAACTCTGTATTAGTTTCAGGGAATTAGTTTAAAAGTTTTAAGTAACTGTTCTGTTTATTTCTCTCCCTCTCTCTCTCTCTCTTAACACAAAATATTTGAAGGAAACTTGAATATTAAAAACCACTCTGAAAGCATTTTCTATGTTCTGCAACAAGATAAATCATTTAAAATGCAATTAATGGCATTTAATATTTAACAATTTCTTAATGTTTCCACAAATTGATATCAGAAAATAAAAGTGCTCATTTACTTGAAGAAAACAACGCTTAAAAATAATTAACTTATACAAGACATGATAAGTTGATTCAAAGAAAATTATAAGTTTGTTCAAAAACAGGAAATCAATAAACATATTTTAAAGGAACTTTTTTTATGTTAATAAATTTTTGTAATTAAAATATGATAATTATTTACAGAACATTTTGAAAACAAAATTGAACCTTAAAATTAATTTTTTTATGTGTGTATGTATTATTGTATGTGAATAAAGAGTGTCCCAGTAAGAGTGTATTTTTCTATTTCAAAATAAAACCACGTATTTTTTGATAGAGTTCTGAATTTTTTTATTGAATTGTAAAGAAGACATGTTCCGATTAAGTATAGAATGCAATATCTGTCAAATAGCTGCCACAATTCCGATGAGAGAGCTCAGAAATTCTTTGTGGTTTGTTCACATCAGAAGTTTTATCAGAATTTCTGGAGATAATTTGTTTTGCAAATCGCTGCGGACATAAATAGACAAATTAACACTACCACATGTCATTCCCTTTCATGCCATTCAGTTGAAGCCATAATAACTTCATTATCATTTTCCTCTAACAAATTCCGTTTACACTTAATTTAAATAGTGCACTCTTATTGAGACACTTACTGAGACAAATGCACTTCTGTATATGAATATGACTTCAATAAACTAATTAAAAGTTTCAAAAAAGTGTATCACAATTTTTAAGGCAAATACAAACTCTGGTTACTTCAAAGATTTAAAGATTTTTTATTCATTAATATCATTTTCTCAAAAACCAAAAGAAATTCTGCCTTCGTTTTTCTTGCAATGAAATATCGTCACAAGTGTAAAAAGTTGGAAATCTATAGCATTCCTGAATTCATCTATTTGGTAACTGGATGAAATGAATGCAACTGAAGCTGCTAATACACGACAACAAAATGCACGTGAAATCAAATAATTGAGCTAATAAGCTCGCACCACATAATATACCATGAATGTGCTATTTACATTATTAACCTCATTAAAAAAATGTTCTGGCATAAATACTGATTGCGCCTGCATACTGTTGCGTGTATTGGCCGCTTAAGGCATCATTAAGGCTAGCAAAGCTTCTAGTTTTAATTTTTTTTTTTTTTTGTAAGAAACTTTAAAAAAAAAACAAAAAAAAGTATGTACGCTCGTGTTTATAAAAAATAGAAACATAATTCTAGAATTAATGTAATTCGCACAAAAGCTAAAATTATTCTCAGCTAAAGTTTCTTTTTTTTTAATTTAAATATCAATTTCTGGAGGGAAGTTTCCTCTACGCCTTTTCTTTTGCTGCTCTTTATGCACACATTTTAAATATTTTTCTCATTAGAGCTTTTTTTTTTTTGTTTTATCTTTCATCGTATTTGTGGCATTATTAATTAAATTTATATTATTTAATTTTAGAAATTATGGTGGCAAAATCTCTGGCCTATGTTGCAGTCTGAAATTAGCAATGGAGAAGTGCTGGCAGCAGTTTTACATCCAGTGCTAACTTTACTGCAGGATTCTTCTAAAACTGAATATGAAGCTGTTATGGCACCAACAATGAAGTAATTACATTAAATATTTAATTAATAATTATACAACAACGTTTTTTTTCCTTTCACACACAAATAATCTAGCTGACAAGCTTGTAATGTGTGTTAGTAAGAGTATCTGTCTATCTATGTATGTATGTCCGTGTCTGCTTTTGGATTTCCTGCAATAAACTTAATTAAAAGCTTAAGTATAATCTGACCGAATTAATATCAAATTAAAAGATGAAAGATTATAAAGCATTTAGTTATTTGACACCCATAATATGCTTGTATGTATGTAACTTATTTAAGTTTTTTTTTTTTATATCAAAGCAAATGAAAATGAAAATTGTCATGACTGCAATACAATAACAAAGTGCAATAGTCTGGAAATCATCGAGTGCAAACTCCTTTTCGCCTGGAATTTCTCTGCCTTTTTAAAGTAACCTCATATTAAGTTTTACTAGTTGACTTTTATGACCTCATGAACATATTGGCTATAACTTGATTTTTCTGAAAGACATGCCATTTTTATCATACCTATATCTCGCAAACCAACTATAATTTTGTTTTCCTGTCTTCGGTTCAATTGTAGCTACAAGCTATTTGAAAAAAGTGAAGAACAAAATAACCCGAAATATGTAACTAAAGGGTGTCCGAACAAGAACGCAAGATTTAAATTTGGCGCCATTGGAAGTGTCATTGTTTGACATTTGAACATTGTTATTGTTTGCTAGTAGAAGGTACGAGGTTAGTAAAAAATGACCATGGACAGCGAAGGGAGTTCGTTAATTGCGTATTGGAGAGACAACATGAAAATGCTGATTTTTCCGAGAAAATCATCTTCAGTGACGAAGCCCATTTCCATCTTGATGGCTTCGTCAATAGGCAGAATTGTCGCATTTGGGGTGAGGAAAATCCTCGAGTGATTCACGAGAAGCAAATGCATCCTCAACGTGTCACTGTGTGGTGTGGTTTTTGGGCTGGAGGAATCATTGGACCTTTTTTTTATGAAAATGAGGCAGGTCAAGCGCAAACAGTCAATGGTGTTCGGTATCGTGCCTAGAATTGAAGAAATGAATGTGGAGGGCTTGTGGTTTCAACGGCGCCACATATCATACAGCCAGAGAAACAATTCATTTATTTAAAATTTAAATCTTGCTTTCTTGTTGGGACACCCTTTACATTTATTTAGTAACTAAATAAATGCCCCTTACACTTCATGAAATTCTAAACGGGAAATTCTAAATTACGAATTATTCATTTAAAATAGTTTGCAAGAAATGTTTGTTTTGAGTTTTTAAAATTATCGAAATAAATTTCAATAATTCAATTTGTTTCTTACAAAATCGTCTAAAAAATATTTGAATTGTTTTGTAAAAAAAAATCTAGTTGGGCACCCTGTGTAATCTACCCTATCAAAACTTTTTAAGTAAAGCTTTGATTTTGCACTATGAGTTCAACTTATCGTTGAGCTTTTTTGAATATTTTGCATAAAAATAAATAACAGTAATAATTTTTGATTTGTTATTGTTAATGGTATATTTAACAGAGATTGAACAAGGTTCGGTAGCAGCGAATTTAATTTATTTTTAAAATATCAATTTACAATTTCTGTAAATTTTCTAGAAAAATTTTAAAATACAACTCATTTTCACTTAATTTTTACATTAAAAATATCTAAAGTTTTTAATTAATTATATTAAAATGAAATTAGTACAAGTTACCGATAGTTACAGTTAAGATTTTATAAGTCAAATATCAAGTTTTTGGTTGAACATTAAATTCAAACATATCGAATAGTATGTCTTTAATAATACACCGACAATTGGATCCAAGGTTTTACCCAAAAAATTCTAACTTTAACTATCGAAAATTGTAATAACGAACCTAAGTGTCATTATCAGTGTTGCCATTTCAGCCTCTTTTAGGCTAGACTTAGCCTTTATGATTTAGCCTCTAGCTTTATTCCTAGACTTTTTTCATTTTCAATATAGCTTAAAATAGGCTTTTTTCTTTTTTGCAATCTTTTTTTTTTCGGATAGTAAGAAAAAAATGATAATTTTTGGCGAAAAAGATTTTTTTTTTGCACTATCCGCAAAAAAAATTTCAATTAAAGCCAATACGTTTATATATTTAACGCGAAGGAAATCAAGTCGATATCTTGAAAACTAAGCAAGTTATGACCAAAAAGGTAACCACTTCTACTACTGCCTCTTTCCGGCCTCTCTTTAGTACAACTGGTTACCTTTTTGGTCATAACTTGCTTAGTTTTCAAGATATCGACTTGATTTTTTTTGCATTGGATAGATAATTCCAAATTTATTATGGATAGTGCGAAAAAAAATTTTTTATAATTTTTTAAAAAATAACAAGTTATGAAAAGAATATTTAAAACGACTTTATTTTCTGTAGTTCTCTTCTTGATTTTTTATAAAAATCATAATTATTATTTTGAATTTAAGCAATAGTTTTTTAAATTTTTTTGTGAGCGATTTATTTTTTTTAGTCATTATTTTGTTTATACTAGTATATATAGCATTTCAACGTCATATTATTATGAAACATTGCTAAACAAATTTTTTATATTCAAAAGTATATGAAACAAAAATTTCCTAGTAAATAAAAAGGAAGTTCATTTACCACAATTTTTCATCAAAAATTGATTTTTGTTTGTTTTTCTTTTTAATTTTGAAGAGGCACATCATAATGTCGCCAAAAAAGTCAATAAACACAAAGATATTTTTGAAAGTCAGCGCAAAATGTATTATGAAATGACGAATGTAGTGGCAGTGGCTTAAACTTGAACTTTTATACTTTGATCTTTTTTTATAAATTTGTTTTGCTTTGAAATGGTTAATAATAAAGCTTTGAAATTAATAATATTCATAAAAAAGGTTGAAAAAACATTATTAAAATTAAATATCTTTAGCAAAACAAAATTTTACATTTGCTGTGACTTTTATCTTTAAATATTTGAATTTATTTTCAATTTAAGAATCATTTTAAATGGATCTAAATCTATACAAGCAACTGTTACATTACTGGAGAATTTGCATTTGATTATTGAAAAAACACCACCAGAGGATGTCACTACGGATATTATGCCAATGTTATTTTCATCCTTTGATAGTTCCACCATACAAGTGCAGGTAAGTTGTTTTATATATGTGTATAGCACATATACTACTCATATGTACATACGAGTATGTCTAAATATACATAGGACCTTACACAAGCATATAATTTCGGTTATCATGCAAAAAGCTCCAACTATCATTTTGAATTTAGGTTTGTGATTAAAAACACAAAAAGGGTAAAACGAACATTGAATTTCCATAGCAAAAGAAATGGAATTGTTTGTGTTTAAATTAGAGAATCTGTCACTAGTTTTACAGACTTCTTCTGTGAGTTTATTATTTATAATTCATCTCAACACAAAATTAAGCTTTGATTTCATAAAATTGTGTTTTGTTGTATTGCAATACTCGTATCCGTCTTTTTTACTTTACAAACTTTAAATTCTTCACATTTGAATAATTCGTTGGCTTGAACAACTTTCTGGTAGAGCTAATTATAATTAAGGGTACGATTTTTTAAGCGTAATGCTTAACAACAAATGGTATGAAAAATATTTTTATTTTCATTTAATTGAAAATTCGTTTTATAAAATACGACGATGTTATTCCATCAAATAAATACAAATTTGTTTAATTTGCTTATTTGTAAATTTCTGATATGAGAATAAATGACAGTTAGGGTATTTAAAAATAAATGTTGCATTTCATCTTGTAGACATTTACCTATTTATAGTTAAAGAAAAATTTTTATGCAAAGCTATAAATTTCAGTATTTCAACTAAAAAGTGTTTACAAATACTTTGCATTCCACTTTTTAAATAGAATATTTTTCTTGATATTATTTACTTGTAACTCATATTGAAAAACATATTTTATTTTTATGTGCATAATTTTAAAATCATTGAAACTCTTGATAGTATTTCATTTTACAAAATATTAAAATTAAATTTTTTGTTATTTATTTAATATTAGAAAGAAATTCTTAGATTAAATTTTTAACGAGTTATTAGTGACTTTGACCGTTAGCCCCCAGCAAAAAATTCTTGATTTAGAGGCATTAGCATAGCATAAAAAATAAAATCCTTTATTTGATGTAAATGGGTTAAAGATTTTACCTTCTAAAAAAGATTTCTAAATAATCGGACTTTGGCAGGTTTTCTCTTCAGAGGAAAGTTTTTGCCTATAAGATTTATTAAGCGAAGCCAGTGGGTCACACATCCTGGAGTAAATATTAGTTGGAGCTCAACTTTCTCAGTTAATGAATATAGACCTCTGTGCTGCCGTCTTGTAGCTGAATTTTGTTTTCAAGAAAATATACTCGCTATCCAAAATATTTATAATGAAATTTAAATACAAAGAAACTAATTACAAAAATTAGAAATTATTTAAATTTACAATTAAAATCCCCAAAATCACCATTATTTATTCTACTGCAGAATTTGGGGGCTCATTTTTGTTTTAGAGAATTATTTCTTTGAAGACTTAAGTAGTTTCTGCAGGCCGTATTTTTAAATTTCTGTATTGTTATTAAATTATTCATTTCATAACTACCAACTTAGAGTCATCTTTAATTATAACTTTGCTCACAGCGTTATCAATTTAGTGTTTTACTAAATACTTTTTAACATTTCCTATACAGAAAATAATGGCATTTTAGTTTCAGTGCTTTCTTACACAAGCAAAACGAGAAGAACAAAATAAGCAAAACAAAACATGATTTTATAAATTGTTTCATAAAAAAATTTTTTGTTGCAATTATTACACTGTAGAAGTAAGTCACTCTTCAACTAATAAATTTCTTTTGTGGTCTACGCATGTGTTTCATCAATTTTAGTAAAATAGTTGAATTGAAGAAATTTATTCATGTTAAATAATTCTTATTCAGATTTACTAAATATTTTTAATAATTTGAATAATTTTTTGCTATTCATATTGAAAAATAATTATTTATTTTAATAATCTATTTATTTCACTTCATTAAAAGCCCTGTAGTAAAAATTTACTTTTAGTGAAACACAATTTTACAATGCATGTGTGAAACAGAATATTTATATATAAACATAATAATTGAATATTTTGCTGCTTTAATGTTTTTTATAAAAAAGAATTAATCTTTCAATATTTCGTTTTAGATAACGCAATCAGAAAAAATAATACAATAATAGAAACATTATATATAAATTCTTTTCTGTTATAAAAAAAAAAAACAATAAAAGCTAAATTATTAATTATTATGTTTTACACTCTAAATGTATTATAAATATAATAAAATTGTTATATATAATAAACTTGCATTATATAATAAAACTTAAAATTTAATAAAATTATCATATTAAAACAAATAATTATTCTTCATCATAAGTACAAAGGAAATTGTTAAAATATTAAGAATTTAATTTATTTTCTTTTAAATATTTAACTTCACTATATTTTGTAAATTAAGTCATTTATTCGTCGAAACAATAATTGTAGAGCTTCAAAAACAAATCAAATTGTATTGCAGAAAAAATTATTATATTAGTGTATTTTATAACGCATATAAATTATAATAATTTAAAAGAATACATCTTATATTAAATATTTATTGAAACATATAATCAATGATTTAGCAATTCTTTCGTCAATCATTTAATCAGTTCAAAAATATATATTCCTTTTTTTTTGTTATTACAAAGTATTTTTGTTATAAGTGTATTCTATATATATTTATTTACATTTTGAATATAAGTAAGTATTTATTATAAATAATATATTTTTTTAAGTTAAGGAATTATTTTAAGCACTACTTAAATCATTATTTATTGAAATATTAGAAATTCCTTTTAATAAACGACCAAACTAAAATTTATTATTTTGGATATTCCAAATTAAAGACAACAAATATTACAAACATCTAAAACAGATTAGAATTTAATTTTAAAATAATTTGCAGATAGAAATGCTTGCTTTGGCTTATATGATGCGATCTTTAAATATGGAATTTGTTTTTATATAAAATGACCACTCTGCATTTGAATATAAATGCATAAAAATTAAAAAAGCAAATCATAATTTATAGTTTTTAATTCTGGGTAATAGTGCTAAGACCGTTCCAGCTTATAATCGAGACGATTTGTATCTATTATTTCGGATGTACATTTTGCATTTATACAAGGTGGTGTAAAATAAATCACCCTATTGGAACATGATCTTATTTTTGCAAATGGCGGCCAATGTCAAATCATTTGTGAACTAGACAGATGTAGAATACATGTGAACAAGCCATGGAGCGATACACTCCCCAAGAACGCGGAATAATCGAAGTGGAAGATTTTTCGAACAAAATCATAATGGGCGACGAGGCTCATTTGAACCTCAGCGGGTACGTGAACAAGCAAAACTATCGCTTCTTTGCCACCGAAAATCCACGAGTGATGCACGAGGAGTCATTACATCCGTTCAAAGTGACTGCATGGTACGCTGTTCACGCTGGAGGAGTCATCGGGCTGGTCAAACGACAACAGTGGACGGTGCGCGCTATAGGGCCATGTTAACCGAGTTTTTGCTGCCGCAATTGAACGAATCATAACTGGAGAACATGTGGTTCCAGCAGGACGGAGCAACGGCACACATTTCATTTTCATTTAGAAAAAAATGAGAGGCAAACAACATCGGATGACTTCTTTTGGCCCAGCTTGTACAAATGCTTTTAGTTTCCACCCAGTGGCTTTCAACTGAGCAAGAATCGTTTCAATAATTTTTTCTGCAGGATCTAACATGGCAGAATTATTCAAAGTAGCGACAAATCTACAACAAACATTAAAATGCAAAAACTACAGGTGTCTCTATTCTCTTATGTGTCAATCGCATATACTGCTAAAGGAGAAAATATCAATCTCATCGTATTTATTAAAGTCTTTTTTAATTCAGTAGAAAAAAGACCTTCAAAAACAAAATAATACTGAAAATAACGGCTTATTTTTTATTGTAATACAAGAAAATAATAAAAAAATTAAAGATTGAAAATAAAAATTACTTAAGTTGTGAGCAAACCATTGACAGATGAACCAAAAATTTTGTGTGTTATAAAAGATTAAAAAAAATTTTAAATGCATAAAAAAAGCATAAAACGTTTAGTAAAACTAGAAAAAAAGAAAAAATTCTATCCAAAAAAGTGAATTATAAAAACAGTGCTTCAAAGAACTAAATAACTAAGTGATTGTGAAATTGAAATAAATGAAGCCGTTGCAAATAAAAGTGAAATTTTAATTCAAAACAAAGTGGTATTGTCAATTCATCCTACCAGAAAATGTGTAAACTATCAAGAGTGCTTAAATCAAAAAACTTACAAGTGTCTTCTACCTTCAATGGTCTTTTAAAAAATCACGTTTTAATCATCTTAAACAGCAATATTCAAAACTTCCTACAAATATGCTGAAAAACTTTGACGCACTTTATGTAGATGTTCTGGGACATGTCTTTGACCGATAGTGGGCAAATTTGTTGGTACACCTGAAATTGTGGGTCATAATTCATTCAATAGATGCTCGATATGTTATCCAAAATGTGATAAAATATTCTGCTGCAATTTCAGAGCTACGATTGATACAGAGTTTTGTAATAGAAAAAAAACTGAATAAACACAATGTTAAATTAAGGTATAAAATATCTAAGAAATTTTTATGTCAATCCGATCATTCATCTATCTTAGGAATCCAACTGGGATTGAAATAAAAAATATATATTGTACAATGGCAGCTTTTCCAATGGAGACTTCAGTTCTTTTAATTCAACTTTTACATTCCTGCGATCATTCATTCACCGTCAATCATAAGGGTGTGTGCTTGTTTTTTAAACATGGCGGTCACACGTATACGTTTTGTAAGAATTTGACAAAAATCAAAATTAGTTTGATTTTTGGTCAAAATTTGCTGGCCTGCACAACTGTAAAATTCGCTGGTGTGGCACCACTTCTATAATCATTATTTTTTTTTTGGTAAGGTTAAGTGCACATCGCGGAAATTTTAGAAAAAAAAATAGAAGAAAGAATTTTTTTACAGTCATTCATCCAAATTGGTTTTTTTTATTGCTAGTACCAATGTAAAAGCAATAACAATTTTTTTGCGACATAATCTTATTTTTTCTTTATGTAAATATAATTTTTAGTTAAGTTTTTTAATATATATTGCAACATTTTTATTTATTGTTCAAAAATGAATGCAATATAAAATTAAAAAGTAAAATTTTTTATTGTACTCGTATATTAGGGTGGGTCGATTTGTATGGAGGCAGAACAATCGCACAAATTACAAAGAAAATCGTATTCTAGGGATCAAAATAAGAAACTTTTGCCGAAATAACCATACCTCTAAAATGTATTTTGATGTCCCGACTTTTGATCCGATGCGTCAAATTTTGAAAAATCTCACTTTGACCCATTTATAGTGCCTCAATCGAGTCAAAATGTATGACCGACGCCCACTAACTTTAGAGAGCCGACCCAACTATGCCAGTGGCACACCCCCTGCAACCACCCCTGAAGGGTTCCCCATACAAACATTTCAAAAAATCACCATATTTGGCACTTTACAAGAAAATATCAGCGAAATGGCTGTTTTTTATTTTTGGAGTTTATTTTTCTTTTTAGAAATTTAATTAGTCAGAATGAAATGCAAAAATGAATTTTACTTAGTAATAGAAAAGAAAATAAAAAAAATTATTGACCCTTTGGGTCAAAAGTCGGAACATCAAAATACATTGATCAATAGAATAAGATTATAATTGTAATTTGTGCGATTTTAAAGTCGACCTGCCCTATTGTATATATTTATTTTGTTCTTAATCCTTTATATAGGCTACTATTAAAAGAATTTTCAAGTGGCCTTCTATTAAAGGCATTCAAGGCAGACTTATTTCTAAAAGACTACAAATATTCCTTCTTTTAAATGCGTTTTAACAGGTCTTTGCTTGAAGGCCGTCTTTTAAGATTTACTTACAAAGGCTTTGTTAATGACTTGTTTGTTTAACACTAGAGTAGAGTCGCTAGCACTTGAACCAGGACTCTATTGCGTTATTACTTGGAGTTATCGGCACTTGAACCGAAACTCCCCAAAAGAAATGATTTGATCAAAAGTTATTACTTTCTTGAAGTCTTGATTGACACTTCCTTTTTACAGAATTTTACAATTCTTAAATACTAAAATAATTACTTATAAAAATAAGCATAAACGGTAGTTAGAATAAACTAAGCTTAATATGTAAAGAATTTAAAATCAGCAAAGTATGTCTGTTGTATATGAGTTCAACGAATTCATAAATACTATATCAAATTACTCTATTTTGAGTGCAATGAATTTTAATAACAATAAAAAATAATTAAAGAATTTAAAATCAGCAAAAGCATGTCTGTTGCATATGAGTTCAATGAAATAGTAGATCAAGTTACTATTTTGAATGCAATGACTTTTAATAACAATATTAATTAAAGAATTTAAAATCAGCAAAAGCATGTCTGTTGCATATGAGTTCAATGAAATAGTAGATCAAGTTACTATTTTGAAAGCAATGAATTTTATAAGCAATATGCAAGTAAGCAACTTAATACATTCTTGCTGTAAGTAAAAGAGTTAATTCGTTTATGTGTTAACATGCTGCCCGCACAAATGACGGAGTTGAATTCATAACTTAGCAGACATTTCTTACCAATTTATCATGGCAAATTAAAAGATTTCTAAATTAATGTATGTGTAAGTTTTATGACCTTGGTTAGGTTAACACTCGGTAATCTGATGGCGAGGAGCAGGAATTGGGATGCTGCTATGTTTTAAGCCTCGATAAATGCATATGTTACTGATGGCTATTGTTACTACCAATGTAATCGCTACGTATCCTACAACTATCCCGTGCTTACTGTGGTTGCCTTCGTTTGCAGGGCGTGTTGTTTTGTATACTTCGGCTAATTCTTGTTGGATTAGGTCGAGTTCTTGTACTGTTGGTTTGAATTGCGTTGTACTGGTGTTTATGCTGTCATACTGTTTCGTCCAGCCAATTACAGGAGTAAGGCTAGTAGGCGATGTTCGTAGAGACGTAATAATTTGTTGACGACCGTGTATGGTAATTAGGTCATTTTTGATTACGCAGTCAGGATGTAGAAAAATTAGACCGCTGGCTTCTAATGTAATTTGCATGATTTCATTCCCGCATACTGCATTCAAAGTTATGGTATCTGTTGTGGAAAAGACATATTGATTTGGATGGTATAGCTGCTGCCATGTTGCGGTCTCTTCTAGTTTATGGTAAATGCATCGTGGATTAGGTTGGTCATTTAGTAGATCAACCTCACATTTGTTGATCATTGGGTTTCGTGTTTCTTGATATATTGCTGGGATATTCGGGCAAATTAATTTATTATCACCCACCATCCAGCAAGTGTCAACTTGATGTTGTGACATTGGGAAGAATTTGTCACGATGTAAACTGACGGCGATTAAATTTGTTGATGTTTCTACAGCTACCAACGTTTTATTGATTGTTGCCATAATTGACGCAATGTGTAATAGTTGAAACTCTTGTGGATCAGTAAGGGGTAGATTGATGGTGAAAATCACGTGGTCTTGTACAATGATTCCATTGACGTTGATGAGCTTGTATACTTCTAATAAATTGTTTTGGTGGATTGGCAGCTGCAGATGCGCTGGTAAATGGGCCCTTATCTTATTAATTTCTTCACTGAGCTGTTGAGGAGTGAGTAAAAGAGGATTAATTTTGTTATGATGGCTATCAACTAAAACATCCATGATTGCAGAATGTATGCGTTGTACGTTGTTGGTGACTATGAGCATCTGAACTGATAGCATGAGTATGCGTTGTTCGACTTTAACATTATGGAGTTGATTACTAGTTTCGCCAAATTTATCTTGCAGGTTCAGTTGATATTTCTTGATAATGTTGATAGTAGAGTTGATTATTGAGGTTTGGTTTTTCAAAAGCCTGTCTAAGTGTTCGTCGCTCTCTGTTAGTTCTTTAATTGTTTTCGACATTTGCGCTTCATAGTTAGAGTCTAAAACGCCAAAAAGTGAGTTGGCAATATTTCCAACTATGTCGATTGCTCCTCTTTTCCTTCTTTTTATCTTAAACAAACTGAATTCTGTATGCAAGTCTTCTTTTACATGATCAAAATAGCCTAACAATGTTTGGCATGTTACATTGTTTATCGTACTGCCGCATAAGTCTCGAAGCATTTTTGTTCCATCAGTTAAAATGTCCAATTGATGTTGATATGGTTCAAGATCGAAGTATACAATCATCTTCCAGTTAACGGACATAAGCTGTACAACATTTATTGGTTCGAAGTAGATACCAGGTTTGTTGCTGAACTTTGTTATGTTGATGTGGATTCCCATGACTGTCGGAAGAACGAGCAGTGCAAAAATGGTAAGTAGCAAGGTCGAATTTAGGCGTGATCGTTTTGTGGGTGGTGCTTCGCCGGTTAATTGATTTGATGTTTCGATTTTATTTGCCGAACAACTTGTAGGTAAGGATGATACTTGTGATATTTCCTGAGGTGGTAAATTCGGTTCTTCTTCCGCTTCGGGAAATAGCGGGGCTAGTCTATGAATTGGTCGTTTGAAGGTTCCCCTTTGTGTTTTTACGTCGCATACTCTTACTAAACCGTCGTCTCCTTTATAAATTTTTGTTATTCTTCCCAGGGGCCATTGTAGAACTGGAATGTTGTCTTCTTTGACAATTACCATCGTATTTGGGCGAATATCTGTAATTGGCCCCTTCCATTTGTGCCGCTGTTGTAGCTCGTTTAAGTACTCTTTGAACCACCGTTGCCAAAAATTATGCTTGAGTTGTGAAACCAGTTTCCATCTGGTGAGCAACCCTGCCTTGGGAATTTGTGATTGCACATCGACACTTGATGTGAGTTCCTCACCTATTAAAAAATGACCTGGAGTTATGGCATTTAGGTCGTTGGCCTCTGAGGAGTTCGGAATGAGGGGTCGAGAGTTCAAAATAGCTTCGATTTCAACCACAACCGTCTCCATCTCTTCATATGTTAGCGATGCGGCTGAAACATTCTTTAGTAACAGCTGTTTTGCTGATTTCACTGCAGCCTCCCATAGCCCGCCAAAGTGTGGTGATCTTGGTGGGATAAACTGAAATTCAATTCCTTTGGTGCTACATGCCTCAAAAATTCGCTCCTGTGCTGAGTTTGCAAAGATAGCTTCACTAAGCTCATTCAGTTGGTTTCGGGCTCCAATAAAGTTGGTTGCATTATCGCAATACAGTGTTTTGCAATGGCCTCGCCTTGCTATAAATCTCTTCAGTGCCCCAATGAAAGCCTCCGTTGTTAACTCAGTAACTAGTTCTAAATGAACTGCTTTAGTGGCGAAACAGCAAAAAACTGCTAGATACGCCTTTTGTGGACGCTTGCCTCTTGTTTTGAAGTGTACAAATAATGGTCCACAATAATCGACTCCTGAATTCAGAAATGGTCGGGCTGGTTGCACCCGGTGTTTTGGAAGGTTGCCCATGATTTGGGTGAACATATTAGGTCTGGCCTTTGTGCACCGAACACACCTTTGAACAATTGCCCTCATTAAGCTTTTCCCTTTTAATGGCCAAAACCGCTGTCTGACTTGTGCCAACAATGCCTGAGGCCCGCAATGGTAATTTTCTTTATGGATTTTTTCTATCAAAAGCTTAACTAGAGGATCTTGGCTTGGTAAGATCATCTGATGAGTTGCATCGAATTTTTGTGTTGAGGAGCTCAGTCGACCACCTACTCTAATTATTCCTTCTTCATCTAAAAACGGAGTTAGCGAGCTTAGAGGGTTCGTCCTGGGTACAAATTTCTCCTTTGTGAGTACCCTTTTAAGTTCCTCAAAGTCGGATGCTTGTATTTGACGAACAATTACCTTCAGGGATGCGTCAAGTTCAATAGGTGAGAGCTGGATGTGTTTTGGTCGAGAATCCTTTGGCCGTCTTATGTTCCTTAGAAATCTTACCACATATCCAATAACTCTTTGCACATGTGTGAAGGAATTTTTTGATTGTATTGAATAAATCCATACGTTTTCTTCCGTTGACTGTTGAGTAGTCAGCATGGTTGTAGTGTTGTTGCTATTAGTAAATGATTCTTGTTTAATAGGCTGTTGCCATTGCGTTTTATGCTGGTAAAGAAACAAAGGTCCATACAGCCACATGTTGCATGATGATAGCTCCCGGGGTTTTATTCCTCTTGATAAGATGTCTGCCGGGTTTTGCTTTGATGGGACATGATACCATTGATGGGAAATCGTTAGCCGGAGAATTTTAACAATGCGATGAGCCACGTACACTGGTAAATTTCCTGGGTGATTATGTAGCCAGGCAAGTACTACTTGAGAATCAGTCCAGCAAAAGGCCCTTTTGCTTTGCCAACCTAAATCTGCTTGTACCCTTGCCAAAAGTTCGGCAGCCAACAGTGCCGCGCATAGTTCTAGCCGAGGTATTGTTTGTGGTTTAACTGGTGCTACGCGTGATTTTGAACATAGAAGATTTACCTTGATTGTTTTGTTCTTTTGTATGATTCTGACATAGATTGCTGCACCATAAGCCCTTTCCGATGCATCCGAGAATGCGTGGATTTCAACATTCGTGTCTTGAGTGCTAAATATATATCTAGGAAATGTTGCATTGTTTAAATTTACTAGGTCTTCCCTGTAGGCCTTCCATTCCTTTTCAAGGTTGGTGGGCAGTTGCTCGTCCCAATCCAGTTTCGTTTGCCATGTTTTTTGAAGCAGGACCTTCCCAATTACTAATACTGGACCAATCAGCCCCATGGGATCATATATGTGTGCCAAGTCGGAGCTCATGGTACGTTTCGTTGTTTGGCTGTACTCTGGTACATTAACCGTGATAGAAAACACATCTGATTTGGGTAGCCATAAGATTCCCAAAGTTTTGGTTGATTGAGTTTCATTTGATTCAAAGGTAAGATCAACTTCTTGGTCTTCTGCTGCAATTTCGTGCAACAATTTTTTGTGATTCGCACACCATTTCTTTAATTTCATGCCAGTTTTAGCCAAGATAGTTATTAATTGTTGTTGTTTGAGTAGTGCTTCAGGAATTGTATCAGCTCCTATTAAACCATCGTCAACGTAAAAATCGCTTCGTAGAGATGATGCTCCATAGGGATATCTCCCCTGATATTCCTCTGCTAATCTTACCAAGCACCGTGTTGCAAGGTACGGAGCAGCCCTAGTGCCGTATGTTATTGTGTTTAGTTGATACACCTGAATCGGTTGATTATCATTTTCGCGCCAAAGAATTAGCTGGAAGTTTCGATCTTCGTGATTAATCCAAATTTGTCGATACATTTTTTCCACGTCTGTTTTAAATACGTACTTGTGCACTCTGAATCGCAGCAGAATTGCAAAGAGCTCGCTTTGAACAGTGGGTCCACGATACATTATATCATTCAGAGACAATCCCGAGGATTTGTGTGCTGATGCATCAAAAACGACCCTTAACTTGGTTGAAGAGCTGTCTGGTCGTAATACGCAATGATGTGGTATGAAATACTGAGGATTGCTGACGTTGGAGCTGTTGACCTTTGTCATGTGTCCCAGTGACTCATATTCTCTCATAAATGAGACATATTGGCTCTTTAGCGTGGGATTATCCTTCAAACGTCGCTCAATTGATTCAAGCCTTTTGTATGCTAATCCCTTAGATTCTGTTAACATTGAAGAATGAAATTTTAGAGGGAGTTTGACCACAAATCTACCATCGTCTGCTCGAAATGTGTGTTGCAGAAAGTGTGCCTCACAATGCAGTTCGTCTTCTGTAAGCTTGATGTCATTATCTGAAGATTCCTCGGTTTCCCAGAACCGACTGATAGCTTCTTCCAATTCCTTTGTTGTGCACATTCCGCAGACTGCACTATTGATGGTTGATGACTCGATCTTACCAGATATTACCCATCCCAAAGCTGAGTTCTGTAGCACCGGAAGATTATCTCCCAATTTGATTTGTCCATCCATAAGCAAGTCAAAAACAACTTCTGCTCCCAGTAAGCAGTCAATTTGGCCTGGTTGATTAAATTCTGGATCAGCTAAAAGAATATTCTGTGGAAGCCCCCAAGTTTCAATGGCAAAATGATGAACTGGCTGATCAGAGACAATTTTTGGTAGAATGTGGGCGTCTACTTCCGCAGCGTAATTATTTAGTGTTGATTTAATTTGAATGCTTGTCTGATGGCGCATCTTTGTTTTATTGACTCCGATGCCTTCCACGCTTAAACATATTGGTCGAGATCTGCTGCCCAACCTTTTCCATAATCGATCCGTTATTAGGTTAACTTGTGAGCCAGAGTCCAGGATGGCCCTACACTCAATAGGCTGATCATTCGTGGCTGTTAGTTGTATACGTGCAGTTCCCAGCAAAATATAGTAGGGATCCCTATTTGTCTGGTTAGAAAATAGACTGACCTTATTAGAAGTTTTGGCATAAGCAACTTCTCCACTTAAAGGTGCTGGCATTGGTGTTGGTATGGTTTGTAAATTAGTTTTGTTGTTGGGCATTTTTAACTTCGAGTTGTGTAGGAATGTATTGTGAGGCTTATTGCATTTAGTACAGTAACGTGCTCTGCATTCGTTGCCTCGATGCCCAGGCCTTAAGCAGTTTACACACAGCTGTAACTCCTTTACCCATTTCCATCGTTGATTTAACTCAGCATTAGTGAATATTTTGCACGCATAAATGTTGTGGATCTCCTTTTTACATATTTTGCAGGTTTCAGATGCTGTCACAGACGCACAGGTTCGTGTTGTTGATTTTTCGCCCTTCACACGAGTCTCTAAAGACTGAAATCTGCGTTCCAAAAACTTTAGAAGCTCATCAATGGTGATCAGCCGTTTGTTATCGGACAAACTTTGCTCAAAGGCATTGTGTAGTTCTTCGTCCATTTTATGTAAGACAATATGGGCTAAAATAACATCCCAGTGTATCACTGGTATGTCTTGTACCATCAGTCCATGAATACATTCTTTGGTAACGTCATGAAGTGATTTTATAGATGACGCAGACTCTCTTTTAGTGGACGGTTGCGACATCAACTTGTTTAGTAAAGTGGTTACTAGCAGCCTTTTGTTGTCATACCTGTTGCAAATTATTGACCAAGCAGCAGCATAATTGATTCCTACTGCAGATAGGTGCTTGATGAGATTCCTCGGCTCGCCTTGTAAGGATGCTGTAAGGTAGTGCATTTTCCTCGCGGCATTCACGGTTGTGTTGTGGACTAGTTCCGAAAAGATGTCCTTAAACTCTACCCATCGTTGGTAGTTTCCGTCAAATGTAGGAATTGTAATTCGTGGAAGAGGGTTCTCAATATCCCTTAATGTTGCTGTTCGGCAAGGTGGAGACTCTGGGTCAGCTTGCATGTGTTGCTGTAGCTCAATCATGGCTGATTCTGCCCTTGATTCGAGCTCATAATATGTTTGGATAGTATATTCTTCAATGTGGTCATCATCAGTTGATGCCCACAGAATTGCATTGTTATTGCTTAGGTCTATCATATATTTCTCAATGATAGTCGCCTTTATGTTGTAGTACGATGGATGATGTTCCACCTGTCGTTGAGCAAATATTTCATCAATGTTTCGATTTAGGGCCTGAATTAATGCTCGTTGATTCCGAAGGATTTTTCGGACGTCAGCTGATGCCGCCTCGTGATTTACCTCCTTTTGTGGCTGTTCCTGTGACATTTGTTGACTGCCACTAGGTGCCAACAGCGTCATTGCTCCTTGCTCGAACAACTTCGTATGTCTCACTACTAATTGTGTAATGGTGTTGTAGTAATCTTGGTATTCGTCATCGAGGAGCTTGTCTTCCATTGCCACGATTTCCTCATGATTGCGGTGAAATTCTTCCGCCAATTCTGTCAGGTTTTCCAACCTTTTCGCAAAATATGCTGTCGTTTTCCGCTCCTTGGAATCCTTGGAAAAGTTTCTGACGAGCCTTTCAATCTGGGCTCCCAGGTCCTTCTGGTTATGCATCAGTTTTTCCCATTCCATTGCGCAGTAATAACTTTCGATCACGTCGGGGTCACCAAAATGTTAATGACTTGTTTGTTTAACACTAGAGTAGAGTTGCTAGCACTTGAACCAGGACTCTATTGCGTTATTACTTGGAGTTATCGGCACTTGAACCGAAACTCCCCAAAAGAAATGATTTGATCAAAAGTTATTACTTTCTTGAAGTCTTGATTGACACTTCCTTTTTACAGAATTTTACAATTCTTAAATACTAAAATAATTACTTATAAAAATAAGCATAAACGGTAGTTAGAATAAACTAAGCTTAATATGTAAAGAATTTAAAATCAGCAAAGTATGTCTGTTGTATATGAGTTCAACGAATTCATAAATACTATATCAAATTACTCTATTTTGAGTGCAATGAATTTTAATAACAATAAAAAATAATTAAAGAATTTAAAATCAGCAAAAGCATGTCTGTTGCATATGAGTTCAATGAAATAGTAGATCAAGTTACTATTTTGAATGCAATGACTTTTAATAACAATATTAATTAAAGAATTTAAAATCAGCAAAAGCATGTCTGTTGCATATGAGTTCAATGAAATAGTAGATCAAGTTACTATTTTGAAAGCAATGAATTTTATAAGCAATATGCAAGTAAGCAACTTAATACATTCTTGCTGTAAGTAAAAGAGTTAATTCGTTTATGTGTTAACAGGCTTTTTATAATATGTTATTATAGAGGCTTTTAAGAATGCCTGCTGTAGATAACGAGTGTGGAAGGCCTTCCTCGCAATGATAGCAGGCCTTGTGCAGAAGGCCTTGTGCCTCTAAAAGAACCAGTAAAGAGGTTTACTCATTCCTTCTTTTTACTGCAGGGATGTAATGCACTCATACACTTACACATTTAAATTTTGACGTTTACCAAAGATAACAGCAGTACCTTGTTAATTTTGGCATGAAATCTAATGCCTATGAATATTAAATTAGCCTTCATTACTTTTAAAAAATTACTTTTTATAGGTCTTACCTACAGGGAAAATTCTTTTCTCCTCGCCGTGAGTTTTTTTGAAGAATAAATATGTCCATTTTTGGATAATACCCGTTAGCTTCAGTTTACAAACCGTTTTGAAATATTTGTCATATAATTTATCTTGGGGTTTTCTTCCAGGTTGTTTTATGTAATTGTATTCCTGAAAATAACCAATTATTTGTAGATACTAAAAACAAATAATAAAATGTATTCTTACTAATGATGTGCAGTGAGGCGCTAAGATTATTGGAAGCTTCGATGAAAAATTCTGTTGGAAATTTTGGAACTATATTATTTATTGTTATTCCTTAAATCAATTACATTATACATAACATTATTTTCTAAGGTTAGACCTTAATAATTCTGAAATAATAAACTATCGACTTTTTCTTCAGCTGTATGATTTTTTGAATTAATATATTTTGTTTTAATATGACGTTTAAAAGTATAGATGTTACTAAATAATTGAAAGCACGATTCTTCACAGCACTGGGACATACTAAATATATGCAGAAAGTGAATGATATAAAGGGTGTTTTTTATACACGTATAGAACTTTAAATTGCAATAAAACAACGATGGATTATTTGATTAACATGAATTTTATTTATCCGAAAGATAATCTTGTGGAATTACATTTTAAATATGATTTCTGGCATATGACTGCCACGGCTGGCTCGGATGTAGTCCAATCTGGACGTCCAATTTTCGATGACTTTTTCCAACATTTGTGGCCGTATATCAGCAATAACACGGCGAATGTTGTCTTCCAAATGGTCAAGTGTTTGTGGCCTATCCGCATAGACCAATGACTTTACATAGCCCCACAGAAAGTAGTCTAGCGGTGTTAAATCACAAGATCTTGGAGGCCAATTCACAGGTCCAAAAAGCAAAATTAGGCGGTCACCAAACGCGTCAGTTTTGTTTGTTGACGTAGCTATTCAACCAGAAGTGCGCTTCATCGCTAAACAAAATTCGCTTATGAAAATCGGGAACAACGGCAATCTCGTTTTGGGCCCATTCGACGAATCTACGCCTTACTTGATGATCGTGATCATGATGAATTTCCAAGCCAAACTGAGAATAAATCACTTGACAGCTGTTAAATCGATCAACATCTTGAACAGTAATGCCAAATTAAAGTTATATACGTCTATAAAAAACACCCTATATTTTCAATTGTCCTGTTAAAACTTCTATTAAAAAAAAAAAAACTTTTTTATACTTAAGCACTTCACCTTTTCAACTTAATATATAAAATTCGACTGTACGTGTGTTTGACATTGTACTCCTACTAAACATCTCGACCAATTTAATTGAATTTCTGTGTATGCCTTTGGTTTACGCCTTGTCTTGCACAATTCTTTACTATATGAGTACGATTCTTAGAGTAAGAATATGTTTGGCTTAACCTAACTTATATTTTAATGAAAAGAAAAATTTTCCACGCCCATTACTACAGCTGCTTTTTAATTTTTTTCAAATCGGAGAACGGCTGGACCAATTTGACTAATTTTTTATTATAAATTTTTCTTCTCTTTTTAATTTTTTTTCAATATAAATAAAATTTGAAAGCAAAACAACGTTTGCCGGATCAACTAGGTGTATATTATAAATTTTTAGGAATATTTGCAAATATTGTAAAAATTTCAAGTAAAATTGACAAGTCACTATTATAACTGTTTATCTTTTTCTTTAGTCACATAATTGATGATATTTCTTCAATTCTACGGGACTATTTATTAAATTTTACGAACCTTTTGTTAATTTGAAAAATTGTATTCATTTTAACGAAATTTCTTTACATCTACAGCAATTAATGTTTTTATATATTTTTTTAGACAAAAACTAAAAATATATTCAATTTAACGAAATGTGTTAGTTAAATTTACTAAAATTTCTATTAATTAATATAAAATTTTCTTTTTGGGTTTTAACAAAATTTCTTCAAATCCATTAAAAATTTATTTTATTTAACTAAAAACTTTTATCAAACATTACACAACTTAACTACAGGATGGCTGACGAATTTTGCTACATTAAGAAGCCCAAATAACTTTTTGTAAAATTTATGTAATATATTTTTTATTAATTCATTTGAAAAATTATACAGTTTTATTATGAAAATTCATTAAGTTTTGAAAATAATTGAATTCAAATGACCTCCACGCTCGGTGACACATGTGCAACATCTTATCGCAGTTATTCATTACTGCCTGCAGTGTTCAATTGTTGTTCGAATGTATTGCTTTAAATCATTGAAATTTTACGGTTTTGTTGTGTAAACTTCCTCTTTGCAATAACCCCACAAAAAAAAATCAGGTGCAGTAAGGTCAGGAATTTGTGGAATTTCATGTTTTCATCCTCTGCCACCATTTGAATGATCTTCTCGCAAAATTCCAGGCAAATCGGCAATTCTCTTGTGTTCAACTTACTTGTTACTTGAATTTTATATGGAAAAAGATTTAAATCTTTATACAAAATTGTCTGCAATGACTGTCTGCTGACACCCATTTGAGCAGATAAGCACCTTGTCGAAACTCTGGGGTTGGCTTGTATGGCAGCAGCGATAGTGTCCTGTGTCTGAACTGAGGGATCTCGAGGATAAGCCCTACTCGCGATTGTGACAGGCTCGGAAAAAATATTCACGATCCTCATTATAGTCCATCTGTTAAGAGGAGTGCCGCCAAACGTGCACCTATACTCCCTTTGCACGGAAATTACGGATTCTAAGGCATAAAAGCGGCGCACTATCCAAATTCATGTTTCGTTGTCCCAATTCTTCATTTTTATTAAATCTAAAGATCAATCTATAAAATAAAAAAAAAATGGAAATGGTTGGTTATACAGAAAAAAAGTTTTTACGTTTTTTTTTTTTTTTTTGGTAGCAACTTTCATCAGCCACCTTGTAATTTCATGTGTTGTTTATACGACAAGGTTTTACTATTCTTTTAACTAAATTTGTCAATATAATTAAATTTCGTAACTAAATCAAATCAACAGGTATAACTTTATTAAATTTTAAATGAAAAAAATCTTCTGATTTAAAGAAAAATTCATTAGCTTAAATAAATTATATTCAATTTGATAAATTACGTGTCGAATTAAACAAAATTTCAATAAATTTTACTTTTTTTTTAATTAAAGGTCAACAGAATTTTTTTTCGTAAATTTAACTACGATTTTTGGTACAGTGCAGGCTGTGAATAACATAGGTTAGGTTAGGTTAGGTTAACAGGTCGCCCGAAAGAAATAAAACAGAGCTGGGCTCACTTGGGTCCTCTGACGTGGTCCCTTTGTGATACCTGTATAGAGATAGTGATAGCAGAGTGAAGGGGAGGAAAGAAGATAGAGAAAGAAAGAAAGAAAGAAGTGAGTGAGTCCGTCACACAAACCAACCACTGCTTCTAATGAAGCCATAAAGCGTGTCGACACTTGCATTCGACAGCGCAGTGAGACCCTGCAGGCGTCGCTCACCGAAGTGGATCATGCACCGCTCTTCCAGGGCCGAACACTGGCAGAGAAGGTGCTTCACAGTTTCCTCCTCCTCCTCGTCCTGACAACTTCTACAGTAGTCATTAAAACGCAAACCCATTCTTCTAGCATGGTTGCCAAAGTTGCAGTGTCCCGTTACTACCGCCCTGCAGTTTCCCATTGAAGTCCCATGTCCACGCACCCAAATGAGGGTGATCACCGAATGCTCTGCCATTCTATTTAAGGATGTGCGCCATTCTTGGACCAGTTGGGATGTCGAATAGACACCCGCTAAGGACCTGATTGCAGTCCGACTGTCGGTATAAATGCGAATATTCCTGCCAAATACTCCATGATACCACAGCCAGTCTGCTGCTTGTTTTATAGCCATTGTGAATAACATTCATGAAGGCAGTTTGCTTAAAATGTGTGGGTTAAAATTTTTTATCTGGTTATTTTAAAAATAAACATTAAAATTAAGATTTTTTTAAATTAAAGTATTGTGTCCGTGCTTGTAAACATTTCAGTGCTTTTAATACTTTTAAATACTCGTGTTTTTCTGGGTTTCATTTCAAGGTTTTTAGCTGGAAGCATATAAAAGTAGTCATTTGCATTAAATTACCTTCCATTTCATAAACACAAAATACATTAATAGACTATTTTTTGACGTCTGCAAACTTTTTAATTATTCTCATGATACAAACAAACATGTTTTTATGAAATTTTTGTATTAAACCCAGAAATTATTTTCTATTTTGGTGCTCAGTGGGGAATCTTGAAAAGAGTTTTTATTTTCACAAAGGATTATTGATTTTCATGTTTGACTAACTATATCTGTTTGCCATATCGGTAACAATTTTCCAAAATTTTTATTATCACTTTAGAATGCGGCGGTAGTTGCTGTGACAAATGTGTTTGACAGTATTACTGAGGCGTCAATTAAACGTTTGGTTTTACCAAAAGTTAAATCAGTTTTCGAAAAGAATCTTAACGATCCGAAAATTGTACAAAATGTATTGATTTGCGTTGAAAGTCTAATGGACAGAATGGATAAGCAAGAGGTGAATATATAAAAAGTTTTAAATGAGTTTTTAAATTTACTTTACCCGCCCCCTTACGTTTTGCTTTTAATATATAATTTTATTAACAGGTAACGGAGGAAATTTTATCAATACTCGCTGGTGTGGAAATACCAGATCCAGATTTAATTATGCGTTCTGTGCGTAAGTAAAAATACATTCCCAAAGCATTCACGTGTATTAAATGTCTTTATTTGGCTGCTTCATCTGTATCGCTATCGCTTACATAATTTTAACTCTTATTTTTAACGAATAAAGGTAAAAAATACTTAATTTTTTTATATTTTACTTGCAGGCATTTATCAGCGTATGTTTTTCGATGTTTCGTATAATTTAACAACTGAAGCAATTGCCAATAATGTGTTGCCCCTTCTGATACCACACACAATAAATCCACATTTATCTCTGGAACAATATTGTCTTTTGCTTGAGGTTAGTACGTACTGATGTCTTTCTTTTATTTTCACTCTTATTTTTAATAAATAAAGGCGGTAGGTGGTGGTCTTGAAGCAGCAGTATTTTTTGTTTTCATATTTTAACTGTGATGCACA
Organism: Thelaira solivaga; assembly: GCA_947397855.1. NCBI lineage: Eukaryota > Metazoa > Arthropoda > Insecta > Diptera > Tachinidae > Thelaira > Thelaira solivaga. Next base: position 37,316,557 of record OX377613.1, read on the forward strand.
CAAATAATTTCATGCCATTCACACACACACGCACACATATACGCATTTAATACAAGCGTGCGTATGGTTAGTTATTGATGTACATACATACGTACAGATAAAACACTCGATTAGTATCAGTCGTTTCATATTCGCAAAGCCATAAATTAAATTGTGTTACATTAAAGCAACATGTGCCACACAGTAAGGATACGCACAGTTTTATGTTGAGCAAGTCATAAATTACATTTTTATTTATAACGGTTAACGTGGGCGGTGAAGACGTTCCCTGCAATAGCCTTTGGAAATGATCACTGGTCTCACTACAATATATTTGGTGAGTAGAAAAACCGCAACTAGTGCAGCCTGGTTTATACTAAGTGTACAACTTTGCTTTCGTCGTCTTGCAATAGATGGCTGTAGCGGTAAATGGTAGTCGAAATAAATAGATAGATCGAAATATTCGTCGATTTGTGTCTGCATCATAAAGTTATTTTTGATTAAACATGTCAGCTTACGAGCCAAATTCTCGTCATTTGCGGGAAGTGGTTTCAACGCTTCAAGAACGGTGATTTTGATGTCAAAGACCGGCATAACGGTGGAAGAAAGAAGGTTTTCGAAGATGCAGTATTGGAGGCATTACTTAATCAAGACTCGTTTCAAAGGTAACAAGAATTCGCAGGTTCATTGGCAGTGACACAACAAGCTATTTGAAAATACCTGAAAGACATGGGAATGATGCAAAAACAAGGAAATTGGGTACCGTATGAATTAAAGCCGAGAGATGTTGAATGGCGTATGTTTGCTTGTGAACACCTGTTTGCAAGGCAAAGACGGAAGGGGTACCCCGCCCATGCTTCCACGTCTACGACCAAACAGAATATTCACGGTTCAAAGGCTATGCTCTGTATTTAGTGGAAGCATCTCGGCGTAGTGTATTATGAATGGTTAAAACCGACTGAAACAATCACAGGCGATCGTTATCAAACGCAATTAATACGTTTAAGCCGAGCATTGAAAGACAAACGGCCGCAAGTAATTTTACAGCATGACAATGCTCGACCCCATGTTGCGAAAGTGGTCAAGACATACTTGGAAACATTGAAATGGGAAGTCCTACCCCACCCGCCGTATTTTCCAGACGTTGCTCTCTCGGAATATATCTTGTTTCGATCAATGGCACACGGCCTGGCTGACTAATACTTCCGGTTTTATGAAGGAGTAAAAAATAGGATCGATTCGTGGATCGCTTCAAAAGATGATTAGTTTTTTCAATGATGGACAATACTTTAAATCAAGTATACCTAATTCCATCTTACAGAGACTGATATTACTGGACCTGAGAATCTGCCTGGAACTCAATATGTCCCGCCGTTTCTGACAAGATGGATTTTAAGTGGTCAAGAGTGAACGGTCAGCTTGCAGAAGCGATTAAATACCGTTGGACCGGAAGCTATTCATATAGACCAAGATTGGTTCTTGATTGCTATAAGCTTCTCGATGCTTTAGCAGAGTTGAACTGTTTTCTCATTAACTGAAACTGTTTTAACAGGCAATCTAAACTAGTTCATTCTAAACATATAAACCAAATCATATTCATAATCTATATAACATGGGTTTTTTCAATAAGACAAATGAAAAATCAATAATAATAACGAATTCGAGTGAGAGTATGTAATAATGCATATGATATATAAAATAAGCTGATTTAAATAGAGTAATTCATACACAATTAAAATTATTTCATATAAATTACAAGCGACTAGTACCTGATGACATATTTTGTCACTGTAATGGTTTAATTTTTACCAGTTTTCATTACCTAGTACAAATCGTCTAAGCAATTCTTTTCAATTCTTAATGAATAGTAGACTTAGGAAGTATTTTTTGCATAAGAGTAGTGTCGCAATAGGTCTATTTTGGTCCCAATGAACACGTGTCTTGTTCTAATTCTATTCTTACTTTGATAAGTAACTCAAAAATGTTTTATATGCAAAGTTTTAGTCAAATTTTAGGAAAAGATTGTTATAAGAAACCCACCGAGCATGTATAAAATTAAAAAAAAAAATAAGAAATTTTTAAAAAGTATGAGAATGCGAGTATGTGTAGCAAATTCAAGCAAAATCCAAAAAAAAAAAATTAAATACGTATAAAAGTTAAAGAGTCTAAATTTAATAAAATGTCCAGTTTAAAACTGTTTCATATTCACTTTTTCAAAGTTCTAGGAAACGTAAGAATAATATGAAAAAAATAAGCATAACCAAGCGAAATAGGGATTCATACATATAAAGAGTGATTTTTTTGCTATTATCTTTTTGGCAACACTAGTTTTGACAGCTCACGCACGTTTTGTATCTTGTGTCACTGTCAAACATCTTCAGTTTGGTCTATAATTTAATCATGAATCGTCTTACAAACGAACAACGCTTGCAAATTATTGAATTTTATTACCAAAAGAAAGTTCATCGCGCGCTTCTTCCATTTTATGGTCAGTTTAATCGACCTACTGAGCTTCTATTCTGGTTATTGTAACAAAATTTCGCACCAAATTTACATTGTTGGACATTAAACCACCAACACGCTTACGTAGAGTGCGAACTGAAGAAAATATCGCAGCCGTATCGGCCAGTGTTGGTGATGACCGTGAATTATCGATTCGGCGCCGTTCGCAGCAATTGGGCCTCTGTTACTCCACTACGTGGAAAATTTTGCGGAAGGATTTGGGTGTGAAGCCTTATAAGATACAACTGGTGCAAGAATTGAAGCCAAACGACCTACCACAACGCCAAATTTTTGGTGAATGGGCTCTTGAAAAGTTAGATGAAGATCCACTTTTTTATCGAAGAATTGTGTTCAGCGACGAGGCTCATTTCTGGTTGAATGGATACGTGAACAAGCAAAACTGCCGTATTTGGAGTGAAGAGCAGCCAGAAGCATTGCAAGAGCTACCAATGCATCCACAAAAAACAACCGTTTGGTGCGGATTATGGGCTGGCGGCATCATTGGGCCGTATTTCTTCAAAGATGATGCGAATCACAACGTTACTGTGAATGGTGAGCGCTACGGTGCGATGATAACAAACTTTTTTTTGCCCAAAATGGAAGAGCTTAACTTGCATGACATGTGGTTTCAACAAGACGGCGCCACATGCCACACAGCACGCGAAACAATGGACCAATTGAGAGGCGAGTTCGGTGAACAGTTTATTTCACGCTTGGGACCAGTCAATTGGCCGCCCAGATCGTGCGATTTAACGCCTCTAGACTATTTTTTGTGGGGCTATGTTAAGGCTAATGTCTATAGGGACAAGCCCGCTTCGATTGACGCACTGGAAGCCAACATTGCCAACATTATTCGTGAGATACCGGCCGAAATGTTGGAAAGAGTATGCCAAAATTGGACTAAGCGGATGGACCATTTGAGGCGCAGCCGCGGCCAACATTTGCATGAAATAATCTTCAAACATTAAATTATATCGACCCAACTATCGATCCAAATAAATATTTCTTGCATTTTTCTGAATTTTATGTGTTTTTTTTTTTTTAATTTCCGATAGTTCTTATAAAATCACCTTTTATATTAATTTTTTTTTTTATTACAAATGTATTTAACATAAGACTTAGTTGAATTGAAACCATTTCAAAAATTTAAGAGATTTTTCGACACAAAAATCAGTAAAAATACGTGTTGTAATTAAAGGGTGGTTCAATTTTAAGGGCCGATGTTGATTTTGAATAAAACACAAATTATTTAGGAAATTATTGTCATTTCTTTTTATTATGATAATATGATATGGTTCAATTATGTTTGGAACAAAATATCGGCCAAATGGCCACCGCGACTTCGACGGCACACCTCCATCCGATGGTCCAAATTTTCTATGACGCTGAGGCATAATTGAGGTTCTATGCCGTTAATGTGCCGATTTATCTCATCCTTTAGCTCTTGAATTGTTGCTGGCTTATCGACGTACACCTTTTCTTTCAAATAACCCCAAAGAAAGAAGTCCAACGGTGTCAAATCACATGATTTTGGCGGCCAATTGACATCGCCATCACGTGAGATAACACGGCCATTGCATTTGTCGCACAAAAGAGACATTGTTTCGTTAGCTGTGTGACAAGTGGCTTGACCGCCAGCCCATAAACCGCACCAATCAGTCACTCTTTGTGGGTGCACTGGTTTTTCGGCAATCATTCTTGGATTATCATTCGCCCAAGTGCAGCAATTCTGCTTATTGACGAATCCACTGAGGTGAAAATGTGCCTCATCACTGAAGAAGAAAAAAATTACAAAGTGCACGATATGCATTTTGATTTGAACGCCTATTTTCATAATAATCCTGAATAACTTTAACGCTTTGCTCGATTGTGTCTCTTTCCATGGTTCAAATTGAGTTAGTCTGAAATTGAGAAATGTCAAATGAAATGCAGAAAAAAACTTGACGCTTACGTGTGGTCCACATTCAACATCGGCCCTTGGAATTTAACCACCCCTTTACAATCTAAAGCAAATAGATAATATGTGGAATACTTCCATCTTTCATTTGAAGGAGGACTATCTTAAATAAGCTAGAGAATATGCTGAAGTACACTGTAAGAAGAATTCATTATTTTTCAAGCGATAACAAAGTTTCATTAAACTAATGAATTTTAATTGATTTAAAGAAATATTTTATTAAATTAGTGAATATTTCATTGAATTAACGAAATTTTGCATTAGTCGAATATTGGATTTATGAAAAAAATCCTTACAGTGTAGATTAACGCTTGTGAGCATATTATACAGTGAGAAAAAAATCATATGTACTCATACAAATTCCAAAGCAATGAAATCTGTTGGTAAATGATTTGCAGACTTTTAATTAGGTAATAAAATGAAGAAAATAAAATTAAATAATACATTGACCAATATTATACATCTTTCTTTAGTTCATCAGCCAGAGAATATAAAAGCAAATAACCGAATTTCCATGCTTAATATCAAATATAAGAGATCATCAAGTTAAATAGATTTCATTTTATATTGAAAATTTAAACTTGGAATATTTCGTACACTGAAATGTTATATATTATAGATAATTCTATTCGTTAGTATTTCAAATCTTATGAATGTTATGTTTGCATATATTTAATTATGAGTGCCCCTAATGTTTATTAATAAATTTTTCTTGAAGGCAATACAATCATTTCTGGAAAGTATTGACCGACAACAACGCAATCGTTTTAAAATGGAGAATTTATCAATGTCATCACCAGAACGGCATCGCAGCCTCCGGCATCAATATTCAACCGACAATATGAATGCAATACCACCATTTAATATACCTAATTTACGTATTGACCAACGGAAAACTTCCAGTGCAGAAGATATGGCAAGGAAAAATTCTGGTGGTAAGTTTTAAATTAATTGAATTTTTATTTTTGCTCTTTTTTTGTTCATTATAATTTCGTATTCATTGAATATCACGTATTTATAAATGATTGATATGCATGAAAGTCCATAAATTAAATACAAGATTGCAAATTTTGTTGTTAATGTTGATACTAAAGGGTGCCACAAACGTACTTGAAAAATACACATACTCGTAATTACAAACATGTGTAAAATTTTATACTTGAAAATGCTTGTAAGCCATTCAAGTATGCTTTTACCATTTCAAGTCATATTTCATTAAAATCCATTAATAATTAGGAATTTAGTTTTAGCAAATAAAACAATAAGCTATACAATTTTTTTTATATTTTAAAATAAAAAACCCCATTGATAAGAAAATTGTGTATAGAAGGGATTTAGATTGTACCACTAAATTGTGAATAAATTTAGATCTCATGAATCTATAATATTTCAATTAAATATGACTCACTTTTATTTTTATCATATGCATTAAAATTTAATTTTTAATTTTTAATGAAAATTTAAGAGAAAACATTTTTTACAAAATTTTGTGAACACATCAGACACTACAAGATATTGCTGCTAATATAATTTAAAAGTTATTTTATTTTTTAAAGTCAATCAGATAACTAGTTCTCGAGTTATTGCATATTATATGGCGTAACTTCGTTTTTTTTTTTTTTTTTTTAATAAAAGTAAATCTCGTGAACGTAAATAAAATTATACAATTTGAATCACTATCACTTATTATTATTTATTAATAAATTTCACAGATTCATATATAAACAATTCATTATTAATACATTTTGATTATATATAGTTCAAAAATTAAAAAGGAATAGTTCGTTCATTTAGTTCATTTAGTTCATTTGATCTTTTGTATCTTTATTACTTATACTTTTGATTGTCTTTATTATGTTCTTTATTATGTAAAATTTTATCGAATAGGGGTTGAAAGGAATTTTTTACGAAAATAGAAAGCAAAATAATAACCAAAATTCGAAAAATTTTTAAATTTAGTTTTAGTAATTTAATTTAAAAAGTACTGTAGCCACTATGGCTAAAAAACTTAAGGTTTAATTTTAAAATAGCTTAAAATTGAGTTTTTTAGCACGCAAATACATTTTCTTTTTCTCAGTTTATTTGTTTTAAATACCATTTTTGTAAAAGAAAATAATTGGAAACTTTTGTTCCTTCGTCTTTGTTTTCGTTTAGTTCGTTCGTTCATTTAAAATGAAGAGTAAGCAAATGAACTATAGCACTTCAAAACACGGACTAGTTCGTTCAGTTCAAATAAGTGAATAGCACTCGTACAATGTGAATAGTTCGTTCGTGTACTACCTAAGACTATTAATTAATGTCACTATTTACTTTGTATCATTTAAACAAAATTTAAAGAAAATACATATGTATTGTAAATATATACATATTGCATCAGATTAATTATTTACAAATTAAATTTCACTATTTACATCTACGTATACATTACATTCATTCATAATTAAAGTACAGCATTTTAAAGCAGATTCTAAGAATCAAAGTTTTCACCGTTACGTACCTATATTTGTTGCTTCATTGGCGCTGATTAGTAGTTTGCCGAAGTAATGTTTTTGAATATCATTGAAAATGGGACAAACTCCCTAAAAATGGTATGTATCTTCAATTGGGTCCGCCATCGAACATTTTTTTTCAACTAGTGCTTATTTCGTGAATGGTAACACTTACCTCATGTCTGATTTGACAGATAATTAGTTTTATCCTTCCGCTGAAAGAATATGGTTGTGTTTTCGCTTCGCTAAGTGGGACTGCGATCGACCTACCGATTTTGCCAAAAAAAATCATCTTTTCAGATGAAGCTCAATTTGATCTTGGCGGGTATGTAAACAAGCAAAATTGTCGCATTTGGGGCATACAGTGAAAAGCCGACGCACCGAAAACGAGTCACTTTTTGGTGCGGATTTTGGTCCAGAGGCATAATTGCGCCATTTTTCTTCGAAAATGAGCAAGGAGTGGCCGTTAGTCAATGGCGATTGTTATCGGGCCATGTTGAACGAATTTTTGTTCACAAAAATTTAAGAGGAGGATATTGGCAACATTTGCTTTCAACAGGACGACGCTACGTGCCACACAGCCAAAGCTACACTCGATGTTTTTAAAGCATTTTCAAAAAAAAAAAAATTGAGTACAGAACACATATCGTGATGAGAGTTCTTTGCCCATTTATAAATTCTTCCTGCTCTTTTGTTCTTAGACATAGTTTGGCAATAAGTACATAGAGGTTGCTATTCAATGGGGAAATATTTAAGTTTTGAGCCATGCATTGGCCCAGTATACGTTCAGAGATACGACAGGTCTTGCGAGTATGTGAGGTAGTCTATAGAGGCTCATATTTAATATATTATACAAGGAGACGAAACCAGTTTCTAATTATAGCATATAGTTTGGTGTTGATGCAAGTAAATATAACATTTTTTTAATAAAAAACCTGAACAATTTTTCAACAGAGCCATATTTGATTTAGCCCCAATCTTGTGCGGTATAAAACATTGTAGACCGTGCAGCAGCATGGAATATTTTAAGTTTGTTGCATTTTTTGCAAGCTTAAAGCCAAAAAGCTTATTTTTCAAATGTTTATTAAAAGATAAATTGTATGCGATATTGACACTCAAATACTTATAGCTGTTCACAATTTCTACAGTTGCAGCGCCTATTGCCAGTTTAGTATACTTGAATCAGTATATCGAATATATCAAAATCATTGTAGACCTGTGTTATTTATATGTCACGAACACAACGCCGTTTTTCGTATAGTAGCCTGAAGGTTTTAACATCTCTCCTAGCAAATAATCTTCAGTTTCAGAAATCGATTTCGAAGGAGTAAATTTTAAGACAGATTTGTTTGCTATAAGGTTTTTGCAGTAATTTATCAAAGAATTATACTGTACAACATAAAAAATACAGGGTGGGCCAAAAGAAACCAAGGGGTGTAAAAGTTTAATAATTTTTTTGTTTATTAACTTTTTTTTATTTTTTCTTTCAGATTATATAATATACAAAATGGAAATTTTTTTACACTAAGTATGAAAAATGATGTCTCTTAAATGACCACCGTTTTCAGCTTCGCACTGATGGGCTCTTTTTAGAGCATTTTCCATAACATCTTTCAAAACTTGTCTCTGGCTTGTTCATATACACTCGCTCCTTCAAAAAACTCCAAAGAAAATAGTCGGGTGCTGTCAAATCTGGCGATCGCGCTAGCCAAATAATTTCCGAATTTCGAGAAATTATTCGCTCTCCAAAAATTTGACTTAAAAGTGCCATTGTGTCTCGGGCAGTATGGGCAGTGGCTCCGTCCTGCTGAAACCACATACCAGGTCTGTTTTCAAGAGCAGGACGTAAAAAATTTTCTATCATAAAACGATACCGCTCTCCATTTACGGTTACAGCACTTCCATCTTCATTCTCGAAGAAGTAGGGCCCAATGACATTTTCAGATGTGATCCCACACCATACTGTACACCTGATGGGGTGCAATTGGCGTTGATGAATGGCTCTTGGATTTTGAGAACCCCAGAACCTACAGTTCTGCTTGTTAACAAAGCCATTCAAATGAAAATGAGCTTCATCACTCATAATCAAATTTTCAATAAAGTTGATTTCATTTCTGGCCAACTCTTGAAATTTAACTGCAATATTTAGATGTTGCCGATGATCTGCGGGTTTTAATTCTTGGACCAATTGCACCTTATATGGGTATAACTGTAAATCTTTTTTTAAAATGCGCCGTTGTGACGTACGAGACATTTCTAGCTGAGCAGAACGCCTTCTGCCAGATGTTTCTGGTGCTTCGTTAACACTTTGCTGTACTCGTTCAATATTTTCCGCAGTGCGACTTAAACGTGGTCTACCGGTTCGAGGCAAATCTTTTACGCTGCCATGTTGGTGATGACGATTAACTAAGCAACGAATCATCGCTTCAGAGGGCGAAATTCTGACGTTAAAATGTCGACGATATGCTCTTTGCGTTAAAATAATGTATCTCTGGTTTAAATAATAAAATCCTATTGTTCTGGTTCTCTGTTCAGTTGTGAACCTCTCCATTATAAATTCTCCAAGTGTTGTCTATATAATCTGAAAGAAAAAATAAAATAAAATTAATAAACAAAAAAGTTATTAAACTTTTACACCCCTTGGTTTCTTTTGGCCCAGCCTGTATAGCAGGGTTCTGATAATTGATTATGGTAGAGGAGATCAAAATAACGTACACGTGTATAGGCGTTTTGAAAGTTTACTTTTGGGCTTATAGTAAAATGGGGACTAAAATTTCCAATTTTTTCAGAGTTTAACTGTGAATCAGGGTAGGCAACCATGCAAATTCTGAATTTAAAACACTACAAATAATACATTTGTTTAACTTTTAATCCTCTAACTCTTTAATTAGTAGGACTTTTTTGACTACAAATTTAATAAGAACCAAAATGCCCAAAGTTGAAGAGTTACATTGTTAAAATATTCCAAACAAAATTATTCCTCTTAGAATTCTATTATAAGTATTTGAACACACCAATGTTGAAATTTTAATATTAACGCTACAAACAAGTCAAAACTTAAAATGTTTTATTTTTTACTACATACGAATGTACAAATCATTAACTAATGTGGTATAGCGAAACAGACTACGCGACTACAAATGTCGTTCTCTACATTCATCGACACGTAGTCAGCTACATATCCATATAAAGGGTATTTTTTATAGACGTATAGAACTTTAAATTGCAATAAAACAACGATGGATTATTCGATTGGCATGAATTTATTTATCCGAATGATAATCTTGTGGCATTACATAGCGCGGATGTAGTCCAATCTGGACGTCCAATTTTCAATGACTTTTTCCAACATTTGTGAAATTAAGTGGTCACCAAACGTGTCTTTCAATAAATCGATTGTGGCACGAGCTGTGTGACATGTTGTGTCATCTTGTTGGAACCACAGCTCCTGGACATCATGGTTGTTCAATTCAGGAATGAAAAAGTTAGTAATCATGGCTCTATACCGATCACCATTGACTGTAACGTCCTGGCCATAATCGTTTTTGAAGAAGTACGGACCAATGATTCCACCAGCCCATAAAGCGCACCAAACAGTCAGTTTTTCTGGATGTAACGGTGTTTCGACATACACTTGAGGATTAGCTTCACTCCAAATGCGACAGTTTTGTTTGTTGACGTAGCCATTCAACCAGAAGTGCGCTTCATCGCTAAACAAAATTAGCTTATGAAAATCGGGAACAACGGCAATCTCGTTTTATGCCCATTTGCAAGCGTTGTTCAGGCGTGAGTCTATTCATGATGAATTGCCAAACCAAACTGAGAATAAATCACTTGACAGTTATTAAATCGGTTGCCATCTTGAACAGTAATGCCAACTTAAAGTTATATACGTCTATAAAAAACACCCTTTATAATACGTCCTCAAGTTGAACAAAATATGCATTTAAGTTACATAATTTTTTGAAGTGGGTGAAGATAAATATGGTTAGTTAAATATGCATAAATACGTTGATTTGTCTAAGATATTGCAAACGAACCACAGAATATTGCGGGTTGATACACGTATCGTTTTAAACAAGAGGTCATCTAGGCTTGTAATCTATCGCCCAAGTACTCAGAAAAACCTTTGCATTATTTTTAAAAATTTTTTGAAATTCTCTCATTCCCCAGTACCCTTCTTCTGAGGGATTTTTACCATTACCCACTTTGCTGAGGTACGATTCCCGATTTTGGCCAGGAAAATTCCCAAAATCAAAATGGAATTTAATCTGTAGGCTCTAAACTTTCTGGGAGTGTTTTAACATTTTCTGAAAAATTCGTAGTTTTTATTTTATGATGCACAACGGAAACTGCCAAAATCCTTGATTTCAACAGTACTGGGGTGTATGGAAATTTCAAAAAAATTTTAAAAATATGTCAAAGTAACTTTTGAGTATTTGGGCGGTAGGTTACAAATATAGATAATAATATTTAATGACGTAAGACGTATTTGATAAATATACCGTTAATACTGAAAATATATTTACAAATACTAAAAAACATAATGGGGTACGTTAAAGCATATTTAACGTGGCATATTTATCTTCACTCATTTAATTTTTTCTATGGTTTTGATATTATAGTAGAATGTGTAAAGTGAAAAATATTAATATTTCGCTAACACAGTGAAGGGTATATAAGACTCGGCACTGCCGAATTTAACTTGTTAGTAGTAGTTTAGCGGAGATCATCTCTATTTGTAACCTACCAACCAAATATTCAGATATTACTTTGTATATTTTAAAATTTTTTTAAGTTTTCATATACCGCAGTGCTGTTGCTCTGAAGGGTTTTGGCAAATTTCCGTTTTGCATCATCAAATAAAAACAACGAAATTTCTCGTAAATGTTAAAACACTTCCAGAAAACTTAGAACTTACAATTTTCATTCCACTTTGATTTCAGTAAGTTTCTGTTGCAAAATCGGGAATGCTACCTCGCCAAAATGAGGAATGATAAAAATCCCTCAGAGGAAGAGTACTGGGATATGAGGGAATTTAAAAAAAAATTTTAAATAGTCAAAAGATTTTTCTTAGTACTTGGGCGATAGATTACAAATCTAAGCGACCTCTCCTTTAAAATGATATACGTCCCATCTCGTAATCTTCTATGACTCGTTCGGAAGTTACTTTGGATTAGTTTGAAATTTCCATATAACCCAGAGCTTTTACTCTAAGTGATTTTAGCAACTTGCCGACGAACCATTAAATATTGTTAGATAAGGCACATATCATTTTAAAGGGCAGACTGTCTATATTTCTAATCTACCGCCCAAATACTCAAAAGTTACTTTGACATATTTTTAAAATTTTTTTTTAAATTTTCATATTCCCCAGTACCGTTGTTCTTAAGGATTTTGGCAGTTTCCGTTTTGAATCATAAAATAAAAACTACGAATTTTTCCGAAAATGTTAAAACAGATTAAATTAAGTTTTGATTTTAGAAATTTTCCTGGGCAAAATCGGGAATGATAGTTCTGCAAAATGGGAAATGGTGAAAACTGCTCAGAAGAAGAGTACTGGGGTATGAGGGAATTTAAAATATTTTTTTTTAATAATATAAAGACTTTTCTGAGTACTTGGGCAATAGATTACAAATTTAGACGACTTCTGCTTTAAAATGATATGTGTTACAACCCGTAATATTATATGGTTCATTCGCAATCTCTTAGAGAAATCAACGTACTTATGAACATTTGTATCTATATATGTACCAATATTTTTTCTGAACATAGTTATAAATATGTCATAAATTCCGAAAAGATATTTACAAACACTTAAAAACATAAGGAATTACGTGAAAACATATTTAACTAACCATATATATCTTCACTCACTTCAAAAAATTATGTAACTTAAATGCATACTTTGTTCAACTTGAGGTCGTATTATATATAAAAATTTATTTATTTTTTATTAGAGCGAAATATCTATAAAAAAATTAATTTTTATTATACGACCTCTACTTAATAAGCTAGACGTTCAATAAAAAAGGCCATATACTCGTAAGCTTACAATTAAAAATTATATAACAATAAAAAAGAAATGACAAATATTGATAAACCTAATTTTCTTGGAATACCTATTTTTTAATAATCTTAAATAAATAATTAATTTCAGTTCAAGAAACTAAAATTACCGAGTTCTAAGAAACAATCCTTTCTAAGAACCTTATTTTTAAAAGCAATAAAATGTCTGCAGGCACACAATTTTTAAATTAATAAAAATAGAAATTCAAAAAAATCTATCCAATAGACACAAATTATTTATAATTTAATTTAATTTTGCAAATATTTGTAAAAATTTTGTAAGCCAAACATATTTAATTAAGTACATATATGGAAAAAATTCTTTGTCACAAAAATGTCTTCATCACATACACTTTTTTAGGTTTCGTGTTTGTGTGTACAAAACAACAAAGCAAAAGCAGAACAAAAATTATTGAAAATTTTAAATATGGGTTATAAATATTTTTTATTTTTCTCGGCCATTTGTTGACCGATCTTTCTGAGTTTTGGCACAAACATTGCGACTGTTGTTTATGTTAAAATTGTGTACCACATTATTTTGTTCGCGGTGTATTTTGGACAAAGTACGTAACAAAAATTTTATAAAATAGATGCAGTCGCGATTTTTGACTCATAGCTGAGCTATTATTGAACCTATGCAGCTGAGTTTTGGTTCAGACACTATGAATGTGATGTTTAAGAAAACTGCGTACTCCTTTTTTTTATTTTAAATAAAATACCAAAAAAAACTAAGCAAATATTTATGAAAATCTAAAATTTCGGTTGTATTTTTGATTTTTCTGATCCATTTGATTTTGATTTTTGCACAGATATTATGATTGATATTTCAAATAAAACTGCTGCCACGTCTTTTTGTTCGTCTCGTGTTATAGACAAATTACGAAAAAAACGCTCCAAAAATGGTCCAAAAATGGATATATTCTTGATTTTTGACTCATAGCTCCGTTACTTATGTACCTATCCAGCTGAGTTTTGGTCTAGATACTATGAATATGATGTTTGAAAAAACTGTATACTACATCTTTTTAGTTTAGATAAAATACCCAAAAAAACAAAGCAAAAGTTAATGAACATCTAAAATCTATGTTGTATTTTTGATACTCCTCGACCATTTGTGGACTGATTGCTCCGATTTTTTGCACAGACTTTATGACTATTATTTCTAGTAAAATTGCATATAAAGGTTTTTTTTCCGTTTTGTAGTTTACACAAATTACGCAAATAACGCTCCGAAAATAATCAAAAAATAGAGGTAGTTCCACTTCAGACCTTATAGCTCAGCTATGTATTTATCAATTGGGCTGACTTTCAATACGAAACTTATAACAGGAACTTCCAACAAATTGACATGCTAAAGTTTTCTGTAGGTCTTCTAGGGACTTCAGAAAGTTGTTTTCAACATACACACGGCAGACGGACATCGCTAAATCGACTCCGATACTTACAAGGATCTAAAATATATAGTGCTTATTTCGTGAATGGTAACACTTAGCTCATGTCTGATTTGACAGATAATTAGTTTTATCCTTCCGCTGAAAAAATATGGTTGTGTTTTCGCTTCGCTAAGTCGGCCTGCGATCGACTTACAGAAGATGCCGATTTTGCCAAAAAAAAATCATATTTTCAGATGAAGCTCATTTTGATCTTGGCGAGTATGTAAACAAGCAAAATTGTCGCATTTGGGGCACAGAAAACCCGCACACATACATTGAATCCGACGCACCCAAAACGAGTCACTGTTTGGTGCGGATTTTGGTCCAGAGGCATAATTGGGCCATTTTTCTTCGAAAATGAGCAAGGAGTGGCCGTTAGTCAATGGCGATCATTATCGGGCCATGTTGAACGAAGTTTTGTTCACAAAAATTGAAGAGGAGGATATTGGCAACATTTGGTTTCAACAGGACGGCGCTAAGTGCCACACAGCCGAAGCTACACTCGATGTTTTTATAGCATTTAAAAAAAAAAAAGTTATTTGACGGACCCTATATATACTTTCTAGGGTGTTTCATGTACGGTGTAGAAATTACACACGTAATGACAAACTTATATATACCCTTTTCACTTTTTTGTGAAGGGTATAAAAATAATATGATTTTCCTTTAATATTAAAGAACTGTTAGCTGTAAAATAAAAAAATTCGTCTCATTTTAAATTGTATTGTAGGTGGTGAAAGTAAGTCTTAGTGGACGTTTCAAAATAATATGTGTTTTCTTACAATAAATTTATATGATACCAACACGAGAATATATTGTAAATATTATCCATTTTCTTATTAAGAAGGGAAAACAGGAGGTTTCTAAACCTCACTTTCTAACCGCATATTCTCAAATTAGTAGTGTATTAATGACCATCATCAAAATCGTAGTGTGAGTATGTTCCATGCGAGTATATTTTTAATTAACTTCCTTAATAACAGCAGTTTGTTTAGTGTTGTGTTATTGTAAACAAGGCGATAACAGTGTTTATCCTACTGCAAAGGTACTTTTTTTATAACCGTCTGTTGTTGTTATAGACACTTACAAATAAGTATAATGGATTTACAACATTACAAGTTTTAGTTTGCACGTGTGCACTTGAGTACACAGAAACCACATTTCAACTGCAAGCACTCAAAAATATACATACAAACATACATATATTCATCTATTCTCCCAACAAATTTCAAGTAAATTATATGAATAAAATAACTTTGTATTTTTAACAAAATGTAAAATTTTTTTTGGTGCTTGTTTCCGATTATTTTCGATTTTAAATTTATTACTTTCTCTGATATTATAGTGGCAAATGTAATATTAGTTCAGTACGGGGAGTACTGAAGGGACAGTATAACCATATGGACCATTTCTATATTCTTTGGAATGTTTGATTCTAAATAATTTGTTTTTATTTTTCATTTAATCTTCAGGCTAATTTTTTTTTTTTGTGGAAGAAGCTTACTTTCGCAAATAAATTTTAGTCCTGAATTCAATATTTTTAGTCAACAAACTTAAGCCCTCTTGCAATTAACAGAAAAACTTCAATTAGTAAATATATTTAAAATTTTGAATTTAAACACAAATTTTAATAATTTAATTTTTTTTAAATTCTAATCTTAATATATAAAATTCGACTGTACTTGTGCTTGACATTGTACTCCTCCTAAACAGCTAGACCAATTTAATTGAATTTCTGTGTATGCCTTTGGGTTACGCCCTGGAAGGTTCAGCGTCACAAATCCGCACGGCAGGTGGCGCTGCAATCGGCATCTGACTGTTTTTACCCAGTCTTACACGGTTGTTTATTCTATGAGTACGATTTCTTAGAGAAATAAGATCGAATATACAAAAATTTTAAGGCTAAACAACGTTTGTCGGGTCAGGTAGTTTAAAAATAAAATATTAGTGGCCCGTTTTAATAAAACAAACTTTCAGGAAATTTTCATTTCATTATGATCACGCTTAAAATTCCTATCAGAAATGTGTGATAGAAACTAGCACATACTCTATGCTGTGATAGATATTTCTATCAACAATATATATCAAATATCAGATCAATTGAGTGTCACTGTTCTTGTATTGTACTTTTAAAAGGGCTGGATTCAGTCTGCCAGAGAAGAATATTGACATGACCTGCGGCACAATCTTTCGGTGTTCAAGCAGCAAATCAAGACTATAATTTTACGTAGAACTCAATCCAAATGGAAGGACAAACGGACGTGAAATACAGCGAGGAGGATCGATAGTAATTTCAGCAGATTTTGCAGCAATTGCGGAACGTAGTGGCAGCGTTGATAAGGATAATAGATTTGTCATCAAATGACTACTGTAGAAGTTGTGAAGACAATGAAGAGTAGGAGTAAACTGTGGAGCACTTCTGCAGGGCTTCACTGTGCTGTTGACTGTAGGATCGGCATATTCTTCTTCTATTTCCCTCTTGCTTTTCATTTTCCTACCTCTTGTTCCTTTGACATATCTCTTTCGCTAAATCTCTTCATTTTCATCTTATACAGGTATCACAAAGAGACCGCATCAGAAGACCCAAGTGAGCCCGTTCCTCTTTTTGTTATTAAGGTACCCTGTGCCTAATTTAAGTGAGCACAAATAAAACCAATTAGCTTTATGGACGAATGCCAAAAAAACAAAAGCAGAAATGTATTTCTTTTATTGATTGAATTAGTTTTTTTCTTTAAATTTTTAAGCGGTATCTGTATGTAACAAAGTTCGCAAAGAAACGAAACGAAACAAATGCACACGTTTCGTTTTGTAGTTTTTTAGAGTATTATTATGCAAACTACAAAATAAAACCTTTTGCATTCGTTTCGTTTCTTTTTGTGTATCTAATATTTTGTTTTCGTTTTTTCTTCTATATCTGTCACAATTCTGTGGTTGATACTGTTGTTATAATCCAAATACATAGAGAAGCATAAGTGCAATTACGCTTTTCAACAGATGTATCAGCAGGTGTGCTTGTAAAACAATGCTTGTTATTGGAGAGACTTTAGCTATCGAATTTAACTTGTTTATATTTTCATTATTTTCTTTTCTAACTGTGTGCGCTTAAACTAATAATACAGTTTGTTTTGATGTCTAAAACAAATACAAAATTAATCGCCACAAATGTTTTCATTGTTTTTATTTGATTTTACTTTACTCATTGCAAAGAACAAAACAAAAAAGCGTTTTGTTTTGTAAATTTTTCGTTTCCTATTTCTTACAAAAAAAAATAAGCTTTTTTGTTTCGAAGAGAATTGTAGTACCATTGTAAACGTTTTGTTTTAGAAAAACTAAATACAAATGAAAAACAAAAATAAATGAGTATTGAAAAGGGGCAATAACAGCTGATTGTAACGATTCTATGAAATAAATATATAAACATTTGTTACGCAATGTTTACGAAAACCAAAGAAACACAAATAGAAAATTATTATTTATGTATTTCCATTTAAATAAAATTAATTTTCTGTTTGTTTGTTTGCTGTAAAAATTTTTGTTTTTAAATAGATTTCTCTGCAATTTGGTACATATAACCGCTATACTTCAAGGAAAGTCGACGTATACTTTTGAACCGACCATTTTCGCTTTTACGCCTTTATAAATAATATGATTTAAAGTGTTTTTTTAGTAATTCAAATAATTTTTTTTAAGGGATTTCTCTATAGTCTCAATAAGCAACACATTCATTAGTACTACTTGTTAAAACATTTGAATTACAACTTTACATTACGTTTCTATATTAACCTAGTTGCTTTAGATTTTCCTTCTCATAATTTTAATAAATTTTTAAGTTTTACTTTTACTCGGTTTAAACTTTTCAATCTGTGACCAATAAATATATTCTTATAAATAGTAAAGGAATCAAGATTTTAAACTGGTCACGCTCACTCTTTTGTCAACTTTACTTTTTAATAGAAAAAATTTAGATTGGCCTTTTAATATAAATATTTATTTCACAGATTTCTTTGAATTTGTATACAAAACCCGAAACACTTTAAGAAGGGTTGCCATGTAATGCTAGGTGGACCACGCCCACTTTTATACCTAATTTTAATTGAATTTTTTAATTGTTAAAATTCTATTTGTCAACAAATTTCTATATAATTTGTTGAATACTCTCTCCATATTTGAGAAAGGGTTATTTTTTGTACTAATCAGAAGGCAGATTTTTAACATTTTGTTTTGAATTTTAATATATTTATTATAAAAACGTTTAGTTTATTGGGGTTCTTTATTGTAAAATAAAAACACAATTAGTTCTCTTTTCTCAATACTTATTGTAGAAACACACTTTATTCTTTTTCACACACCTTGCTTGCAGTCTTATGTCTCAACCAGACTGTCTACAAACTTCTAGAAGATACTGCATTCTTCGAGGTGTATCATATATAGAACAAAAAGGCAAATGTAAATTCTTAATCTAGCAAATTCAAGAACGTGATATCTATCAAAGCTTATACACTAACACAGATATAAATAACACACATTTCACACACAAGTATTACACTATAAAATTCTATGCACTAACACAAATACCGAATTGCTATACTTATACATACATATATACCATTTCTTATGAAAAATAAAACACAGTGATTAAACAGAAAGATTTTTCGTAACAATATGTACATGATCTCATTGATCTTATGAAATATATTCGACCATGTTCTGGAAAACGCGCGTTCCCAAAACGAAAACCGTTTTGCAAAAGCATGTTCTGGAAACCGTGCGTTTTGCTTACGTTTTTGTCATAGAATGTGACTGGGAAAACGCCGGCTTATAAGTAAACAATTGACACACAATTGACAAAATCAAAGTAAATTTTTTTAAATCATATTTTTTAAAGGAAAAAGCCAATTTTATTTTAAATTTTGGTTGAAATAAAAAAAAAACATATTTACCATAATTTGAATTGTGCAACATTTTATTTTATTTTAAACTCTTTGCTTATGCAAAATTCATCATTTCGCTTGAGTGTATGCTTGGGGTTTGAAAACGCCAAAATTAAGCGTTTTGCGTTTTTCAGAACATGGGTGATAGTAACTCCATAAAGTTCATTTTATAGCCAATGTATTCAAAGCTTAAAGTTTAAAAAGAAAAGTATTGCAGGAACTCTTTTTACTTTTTTACGTAATTCAAAGCAAGATTTTAGAGAGAAACTATGCGGTATTACTCGAAAATCATCGTGGCTGCCATGTAGATTGGTATGTAGCGCGCTAACCTATCAATCTGACGATCAACCGTGCTTGTTTAAAAATTTAATCTTAGAATTACTTTCTAATATCATATAATAAATAATAATAATAATTGTAAATCAATATTTTTGAGTTATAATGCTATCAGTATGTCGTGTAAAATTGCTGTACACAGAAAATCGTTTTATTATTGTAGAAAATTTCGTTTGAAAAAGCTGAAATATTTTCCATGGCCAAACTATAATACATATATTACTCGTTTCGTCAATCATACAAATACACATTCCAGTCACATTTCAATTAATCTATTGACCACAAAATTGCGTACACATATCATATGTACGAGTATACGTAAATATTTTGCTTGCAAAAACACATTTATATTTGTAAATTTTTATTTATTTTTTGCAGGCTCTGGTATGTTGGGTGGCTGGTGGTTTGGTTGTTCACCTTCTTCACCGGATAGTAATTTTTTACGTGTGGCAAATGCATTTCCCAATCGTCGTTTATCAGACAATACATTAATGACACCAAAAATACGTGTTGCACCATCGTGCGCCTCATCGCCAGGTGGAACACCCGGCAGTGGCTTGCCAACACGTCGACATTCAAGTATTGGCCCACAGGAGAGACGTGGTTCAACAATAAATCTATCACCTCCCACGGTAAGTTATCGTTTGTTGTTGCAATCGTATACCATTTGTTATTATTTATTGAAGTGTTTATTTATTTTTGCTTGGTTTTGTCTTTTCTGTTTTTATTTTTGTTATTCTTTTCTATTTTTATTTTTGACATTTATTATAATTTTATTTATTTCAGTTAAAGGTTGCGTTTTTATTGTTGGGATTCTGTTTTGCAGAAAAATATTACAAAAAATGTTTGCAATTTATTTTTTATTTGAAAAAAAAAGAAAAATACTATTAAAACTTTAAGTCGTGATTGATTTTCGTATTAACAGTTAGTAAACAATAGTTTTCTAACTAGAAAAGTATTAATGCAATGAAAAACTTAAAAATAGCCTAAAGCTACTAAAACCTTTAAATAAAATTGTGTAAACTGTTTTTGTACTCGGGCATGCTTAAGTTAAGTACGAGGGTTGCCTTTTATATGTCGGGATTAGAGAACAAAAACAAATTTTAATCATCGAAAATCATTTTATTGTTTTTCAAAATATTCCCCATGAAAATCTATACACTTTTGCATGCGTTTGAACCAATTTTCGAAGCACTTTTGCCACTCTGATTAAGGTATCTCCAAAACATGCATTCTGAATGCAGCAAACACCCACACACTCGACTGCTGTTTACTTTCGGGCTCATATGCGTAAATCCACGATTCATCACCTGTCACCATGTCATAGACGTGTTGCGAAGCACCGCGATCGTATTTTTCGACCAATCGACACGAGCCTCTTTTTGAGGGCAAACAAATTTTTGTTTACAGTTAAATGTTTATGCAATATTGAATGTATGCTGGTCCCACTAATGCATAAGGTTGTCTCAATCTCACGATAGGTCACATGACGATCTTACGATATCAGTTCGCGAACAGCATCAACGGTTTTCGGAACAACAACTGATCTTGGACGACCTTCACGAAATTCGTCATGGAGTGAGCTACGACCACGATTGAATTCACCATACCATCGATAAACACTAGTCCTTGATGGAGCTTCATCGCCAAAAATTGAATTAAGTTCATCCATGCACTGTTGCTGAGTTAATCCACGTCGAAAGTTGTAAAAAATAATCGCACGAAAATGTTCACGATTTAATTCCATGTTTGGGCCGAGATAAATTTTTTAAGTTACTGTAAACAACACAAATAGCGCTCGTATGTCAAAACGTTCTGAGTACGTATAACCTCAAAAATGTCCAACTTTACCATACAGATGTCAGTTGCCAGGTTGCAACACCAGGGTTGCCAAATCCCAAAATATAAAAGGCAACCCTCGTATTAAAAATTGTCATAAATTTCTGTAAAATGGTAAAAATAGTGTAACTGTGCTACGTTTATCGAAGGTAGAGCAAAATACAAAACCACATACAAATATGAACATTATTTGTATCTCGCACATTAATTTGTTTGTTGTTTTTGTAAGAACATGCATATGTATGTATGTGGTTTTGGCCAGGAGCAACCAAATACATATCTTTCCTAAGGTAATTTGGTGGGTTGAATTCAAATCTGTAATTCAAATCATTAGTTTATTTAAAAATCAATGAATTTTCAAAAGTGAATGACTTTATTTGGTTGGTTCGGTTTCATGTATCCCAGCATGCTTTTGTCCCAAAATCCTTGATAATTTCTTTTTAAGAAAACTTTTCACGATGCTCTTGAAAGATTTCCAGGCTGCACATTTTTTCTCTAATAAACATTGAGAAAAATTGTCATCATTCAATAGCTTCCTGATCTGAGAGCCAACAAATATGCCTTCCTTAATTTTAATAAAAACCGCTAGCAAATATTTAAATGATGCGCTTTGTCCAGAACTTTGACAAAATGCTTAAAAAGGCCTAATTTTATGTGCAGCGGAAGAACAAGCACGTCATTTGGATCAATTAATGGTTTATTTGAAATGTTTTGTTTTCAGTTCCTTTTGCATATTCTGTTCTGCAGTAATGATGACATGTAGCGCGACTATCCCATAGACAAAGGAAACAAGAATATTTTGTGAAACTTCTTTGCATACCAGTCAACAAGTCAATGACCAGAACAGATTAATTTACAGTTATTTACGATGGCCTATACTGTATATACAAACAAGTTTAAATCACACACCTTAAGGTCACCACAAATCTTCCATTTATTATCGTTATGTCAAAATTTCAGTCAGAAATTTGAAATTTTCCTTTATATTAATGGCATAAGCAATTGGTATGGATGTTTTTCATTCCCATTATACCAAAGAAGAGCCTTTAAACTGTACTTAGAGCCATCAATAAATAATCTGCATTCAGTTTTGTAATATGGCTGGTTAATTTTTAGAAATAAACCATCAACATCAATACAGTATAGAATAGAATGTTACTTTTCAGAATATGCAGCCAACTCCAAGTTTCTATCTCTATAGATTGTTACTTTTGTCCCAACTGCAAAATATTTCTACTGCTGCATGCATAAATCTAGTACTCCTAATTCTGTGTCTTGCTTCATTAAATTTAAACCCCGAATTAAATCAATAAGCTGAGCTTGAGTTACTAAATGGCGCTCATCAAACATACAAACTACCACTGCTGGTGAAAGATGTTTCGAACTCACTACTCATAGCACTCGAAATGACTCGTAAGGGATATTTGGTGAACGTTGAACTAGTTTGGAAATCGATGGGACATTCGCGTAAATAGATTTTTTATATTGAATCCAACAACTTTTGTTAAACAGAAATAACAATCGGTTTTGTGGTTTGTTGACTCTCTCCAAAGTACTGTAATTGAAAAATCAAAATAGATCTTCTTGGCATTTGACCACTTGTATAAAACAGTTCTTCAACTATTGCAAAACATTGTCGGTGTCTACGGCTTGTCCAAGATTCTGACATTGCATATCCTTTTTTCTCAAACCAAATATTCACCTACCTTCGTGGTCGCTAATAGACAGGAGGTACTATACATAACATTGGTGAGCGCAAACTATGCACACTTAATTTAGAATTGGAAAGTGTTGAAAGACTGGTAACTTCTTTTACGAATATAAGGAAAACGGACTGGGAATCTAAAGGAAATATCCTTAACCAGATGTCGCCGAGCCTTAACCCCTGAAAAGAGTTGAGGACTAGATAGCGCTGTGTCACAGTTGTCGGAGATCTTCAAGGAGGCCACTACAAGGTCTTGCAGACCTTCTATACATAAATAGAAGAAGGAACAGACCACCTAGGTAGTCACCCACCATAGAAGCATTTAGAAGAAGATTCAATTAGGCTAAGAGAACAGGCAACTGGTCAATCTATAAAGCTTCTGTGAACAGTTTTAAAAATGAGGTGAGAAATGCAAAGCGTAAGTGCTGAAGAGACTTTTGTGAGAACATCAAGAGCTCTTCAGAGGCTTGTCGACCACGCAAGATTCTCTCCAAATTCCCAACGGTACCTGAATATATCCAAAAGACTAATGACGTGTTGACTACTAATAGCCACGAGGCGCTAGAAGTGTTGATGGATGGAGGGATTATTGAATCCTCGCTAGGGACGGCCGGGATAACCAGATCGGCCGTAAGGAGCACACCTCAAGGAAGGGTTCTATCATCGCTTTTATGAAACATAACCATAAATGTGTTACTCAGGATGATGAATTCCATAGGATTCAAAACTATGGCATACGCGGCCGCTGTTGCAGTGGCGATATCAGGAATCTGTATGAATACGTTATCCCTGAGGGTAGAGAGAGCACTTAAAAGCATTGCTAACTAAGTGCGGTTAAGTATCAATTCCACGAAGACGGAACTTGTACTATTGATGGGTAGATACAAGGTTCCTGTATTTAAATTGCCAAGGCTGAATGGCTCGGACTTGTGTCTTTCTGCCAAACTACCTGGGAGTAATCCTGAGTGGAAAAATGTCATGGAGGGCTAATGTTGAGACAAGGCCTCGAAGGCAAATGCGGGTATATAAGCCTGTAGGAAGGCCATAGGGACGAAATGGGGCTTAAATCCTCGCAATGTTCACTGGCTATTCAAAATGGTGATTCAGCCCATTTTGTTTTATGGAGTCGTAGTGTGGTGGAAAGCACTAAGCACGACTACCAACCGATCCAGATTCGAAAGGGTTTTTAGATGCATGCCCACCTTGATTGCAGGGGCCATGAGATCAACGCCCAATAAGGCACTCTTCACGATGCTAAATGGACTGCCAGTTGATCTACAGGCTGAGAAATTAGCACTAGTTGCGTCCATGCGATTGCATGCGGCGCGAGAGTGGAACCATACATCATGGGGACATTCGAACATAATTGGTACTTGGAGAGAGATCCGCCAATCTCATTGACTATGTCACTCCAAGACCATTCCTACAAAAGGACTGCGGATTCACGATTTCGGACGAAACGGGAATCTCAATGGGATCTTCTCCTCTTAGAGAGGATCTGGTTGTCTTTACCGATGGGTCCAAGAATAGGAGGAGGAGTCTGAAACTGCCCGATCAATGCAGCGTTCTATAAGCTCCTAGCAACGCTCCCTTGTGTGTAAAGTAAAGAATATACACATCAAATTTTAACATCAATCTATGTATTTATGTGTATATCAAAAAAGTTAAACTAGTTTTGATTTTCGCCAAATTCACACGCAACGTGTACATGCGACTTTCATTTTAAAAAAAACACACAAATGCATAGATTGATATTGAAATCTGATTTGTGTATCCCCCTTTAATACCATTACTATTGTACTCCCCCTAAACGGCTGGACCGATTTAATTGAATTTTGGTTACGCCTTGGAAGGCTTATTGTCAAAAATCCGCCCACCAGGTAACGCTGCAGTCGGTAGCTGGCTTTTTTATGTACTACCTGTTGTTACCCGGTCTCGCACGGTTCTTTACTCTATGAGTACGATTTCTTAGAGTAAGAAGACCGAATATAAAAAAATTTTAAGACAAAACAACGTCTACCGGGTCAACTAGTCTTAATATATAAAATTCGACTGTACGTGTGTTTGACATTTTACTTCTCCTAAACGGCTGAATTGATTTAACAGAATTTCTGTGTATGCCTTTGGGTTACGCCTTGGAAGGTTTTGTGTCTCAAATCCGTCCGCCAGGTGGCACTGCAGTTGCTTTTGGCTTATTTATCCACTAGCTGTTTTACCCGGTTGTACACAGTCCTTTACTCTATGAATACGATTTCTTAGAGTAAAAAGATCGAATATACAAAAAACCCAACTTAAATTTTTATGAAAATTAAAATAGATCACGCCGACTTGGCAAATTTTTTTATAATATATTTAAAATAACCCAATTTTTTTTCTCTGTTTAATTTTTTTTCAATATAAATAAAATTTTAAGGCAAAACAACGTTTGCCTAGTCAGCTAGTTATTATTATTAATATTTAATATTAAAAATTAATTATAGGATTAAATTTGTTAACGAGCACTGATAACTTTAACCATTGGCTATGATTATTGTTTTTAAATATTCAGTTAAGTTTGTAAGTCATATTGGATTAAATAGGACTCGTGCTGTTAAAAATTCATGTAATAACAATTGATCCTTGACAACAAGAACTTGTTTCTTTATTCGCACTAAAAGTTTGGTAAATTTTTCAGTGGATTCACTACAAAAGCATGCATAATTAGATCAGAAATATAAAACGCAGTTCATCTAGTTAACCGTATAACGACAAACAGACCATCGTTTTCTATCCCCTGGTATTTATGCTAATGTTTAACCCAGAAACAAAAATAGATTTGGAATTGCCAACTTTACTAAAAATAACAATAACAAAAGCAATTTTGGGAAAAGAAAAATCGTTTTGCAGCGAATTTTACTAAGTACTCGCTATTAAAATCGGATTATCTTGCATCATTTTTTACAATGCATGAATTCTTTTTTTCTCTTATTAGATTTTTTCTGCAGTGCATCTACACTTGCTTTTATAATTTTGGGAAAATTCAATTCTATAAAAAATACGTATAAATTGTTTTTCTATTTTACTTTAAAAACAATTGTGAAAATTAAAATAAAACAAGTTACAAAATTGCATATAATAACCTGTAAATTTAAAAATGTTTGCTTCGAAAACTAATCACGACTTAAATTTAAGCTTCATAGCAGAAAGGAATTTTTGCAACAGCATTAACTTTTAAATTTTATTTTAATTTAAATACTTTAGTTTTCACAGAAAAATAAATTAGAAAAAAAAACAAAAATACAATTTATACAGTATGAGCCATAAGTCAAAATATAAATACTTGTTTTTAAAGAAAATAAATTATGTTATGAAATTTGGAGGGTTTAAATATTTGTAAAATTTTATTTGTTCTACACTGAAGCAAAACGAAAGTTCAAAAGTATACAAGCACAAACAAATGTTACTTTTTAAATTGACAGAATTAAATTATTTATAAGTTGAAGAAAAACGATATTTATTGACTTATGGCCTTACATACACAACTACACGTATTTGTTTACTACACATTTTTATATCTAGAACACTATACATCTACAATTCAATTCTGAAGGTGTCATTAGTGATAATCATATTAATGTATATTTTTATTATTATTTAATTTCCTTTTTCCTCCCCCTAACCCCACCAAATTTTAAATAATAAACTATAAAAAAATTACTAAATAAATCAATTGTATATTAAACAAAATTATAAAAATTAAAAATACACAAACTTACACCATTTACATAAACATATACATATACAATCTGCATATTTCTGTACTCTGCATACATTTAACGTTTAAAACAAACAAAAAAACTACAATCGCACATATACTAGGCATATGGTTTTGGAGCAAGAGGCGGCTCAGGATCAAGTCTGTCAGTTCCTTCAACGTCTGTTTATGTAGTAAGTTTAAAAAACTCAAAAAAGTTTCATAAAAAAATAAATAAAACAAAGTGACTGTGATTTTTCTGTATTACAAGTGATATAATCGTCCAAAGAAAAGTTGTAGGGAAACGATTAAACATGGTTTAAAAATTTTCTGTACAATTTCACGATTTGATGGCTTGTAATAAAGAAATGGTACATAAAAAACACTTTAAAGTTATAAAAATAATTTAAAAAAATTAATTGTTTCTTTTTTTTCATATACTTGCTACATGTCTTAATTCCATACGTTTTTAATTACTGTCTACTAAATATGATTGAAAGATAAACTTCAATTGGAACTATAGCAATTTATTTGTTTTATAAATTCTCGGCCGCTTGTTTAGCAATTAATTTTTGTAAATAAAAGTTGTAATTTACTATCCTACACAATCTGATTTTGTTTTCAACTAATTTAATTTTAAAAAACAGTTGCGAAAAAAATATTAAAAAACAACCAAGAGTTATACGAGTTAAAAATCCACTCGCGTCTCCTCACACAACTATTTTTATTCGATTGCAAAAATGTGCTTAATTTTGTTGTAAGAAAATAATAAATTTTTAAGCTTTTAAGCTAACTAAAGCTTAGAATTAATTTATTTTTATATAAAAAAATTTTTAAATTAGTAAACGAAAAATATCGTTTCGATTAGTAGCCCAAAAATTTTATTTATATTCTTCAAAAATGTGTTTTGCTTCAAATGAAAAATACCTTAATTCACGTCTCGGCTGTAAGAAAAGTACTGAGTATTTTTTTCAAATCTCTGGTTTTCTCATTTAAGCATAGAATATAATATCATGCATATGACTACCACGACTGGCTCGGCAGTACTCCATCCTATCAACCCAATTTTTCAATACATTTTCGATTGTTTCGGCGGCTCCTTGCTCATTTTTGAAGAAAAATGGCAAACAATGATGCCATCAGACTGAAATTTATACCAAACAGTGATTCGTTGTGGATGCATTGGCTTCTCAATAGTCACGTGTGGGTTCTTTGAAACTTATATGCGGCAATTTTGCCACCGAGATGAAAGTGAGATTCATCTGAAGACACGGTTTTTCGGTAAAATTCTTCATCTCCTGCCAAATTTAGCGAAACGAAAACGCATCCAATGATCATGAGGCTTCAGTTGTTGAACCAATTGAAGTTTGTAAGCCTTCATATCGAGATCTTTATGCAAAATTCTTCTCAAAGAAGTGCGAGAAATATTCAGTTACTGAGAACGATGACGAGTTGATGTTGATGGATGTTCTTGAACGTTCTCAGCACTGGACAAGAACATACACGGGTTGCTTTGTCCAATAAAGATCCATTTTCACGAATGCGCTTCACAAAAACTGAACTGAAGGACAATATCTTCTCGAAAATTTTCAACGTAAATTTCTTACAGTTTGCGTTAAAGACTCACTACATTATAAGTAAATTTTTAATATTTTCCAATTTTATTCGAGGGTATAACGACCCATTTTGCAAATGTCAAACATAAGCCTGAAAACAAAAATAAAAATGAATGTTATTGTAAGTTTCAAATTCAAAGTTTAAATTTTAAATTCTAAATGTGTAATATAATTACACAGTTCAACACAACAACAAGTAATAAGATTAGTTGAGGTAGAAAAAGACAAAAAGAGATGCATTTAATCAGCCCTTAGAAGGCCCAGTAGGTTGGTATCAGTAGTTGTCGGTTCGGCTATTGCCTAGACCCTGGGTGTTTGCAGCAGATAGGCCAAAAACAATAATAAAAATAATAATGTTAAGAATCTTCGCACATTTGTGTGGTCTTAAAGGAAATGTTTCCGGTTTTGTAAAATTAAAAACGTTTTTTCGTTATATAAAACAAGCTATCATGTATTCTACAATTCTTTAATCATTCAGTAATTATTTGCTTGTCGTTCCAATTGTGATTTATCGAACAAATATTTAGTACTTAAATCTGGAGCAATAAGGAATAACTGCTCAAGTCAAATTAAGCAAAACTTGAGTTGATGGCACCTTTATAATGTCAAAAGTAGCCATGAGCAAAGTTGCAATCAAGTTGTGCTATTTGTCAGGAAATTATAGTAAAATGACTTTTTTTAGTTGTTATTTTTCAGCTTGCATAAGTAAAAGTCATAATTTTTTAAAAACTGTTTAAGTGAATAACTTTTAAAATTAAATATAGGGTGTTTCAGTAATAGTGCACTTTTTCATTTCTTGTTTCAGAAAATTATTTGTTTTACATGCTGTGTGACAAATGGCCGAAGCCACCTGTCAACCATATCTATGCCGTCCAATTGAAGCTACAATAACTCCGTTATCATATTCCTGTAACGAATGTCATTCGCAGTCACCGAAATTTGGGCCTGTTCTTTGAGCCCAAAATGGACAATTTTGTTTATTCACTAAGCCATTCAAATGGAAATTCGCTTCATCGGAGAAGATGACCTTTTCCGAAAAATTATCATTTACTTCACTTCACTTCCATTACCCGTACGAATTGCCGGTGCAAATATTTTGTTCTATACTTAATTGGAACAAAAAATAAATTTTTTTCTAAAATGAAAAAGTGCACTGTTTTTTTTTTGTATTTATTATTCAATTTATTACATCCTATTCAATTTGGTATGCACTTATTAAAACCAAGATAGCAAGTGAATTCATATTTTACTAAAAATAATAACGATAACTTTCTTAGTAAATAAGGCAATTGTTTTTAATACTATACTATAATATAATACTACAATATAATGATTACTACTATAATATAGGGTCCGCCAAATAACTTTTTTTTTTTTGAAAATGCTATAAAAACATCGAGTGTAGCTTCGGCTGTGTGGCACGTAGCGCCGTCCTGTTGAAACCAAATGTTGCCAATATCCTCCTCTTAAATTTTTGTGAACAAAAATTCGTTCAACATGGCCCGATAACAATCGCCATTGACTAACGGCCACTCCTTGCTCATTGTCGAAGAAAAATGGCCCAATTATGCCTCTGGACCAAAATCCGCACCAAACAGTGACTCGTTTTGGGTGCGTCGGCTTTTCAATGTATGCGTGTGGGTTTTCTGTGCCCCAAATGCGACAATTGTGCTTGTTTACATACCCGCCAAGATCAAATTGAGCTTCACCAGAAAAGATGGTTTTTTTGGCAAAATCGGCATCTTCTGTAAGTCGATCGCAGGCCCACTTAGCGAAGCGAAAACACAACCATATTCTTTCAGCGGAAGGATAAAACTAATTATCTGTCAAATCAGACATGAGCTAAGTGTTACCATTCACGAAATAAGCACTAGTTGAAAAAAAACGTTCGATGGCGGACCCTATATAATACTACAATATAATGTTGTTACTTCTATTATAGAATGCACATACACAACAATTAAATAAAAGCTGTACCTTTAAATGTTTAGTGACAGCTTAAATTAATCTTAATATTATAACCGTACTTTTGTACAGTGTATTACAAAAGTACGCCCTTATTTCTATTACTGGGACACCCTGTATATTTGTTTTCAAAAGTGAAACGATGTATTCCTAGAATTAATGGATGACCGTAAGGATGGACCTCATTAGAATAAGATTAATTGTTTCAATAATAACTTGAAAAACTTTAAAAATTGTTGATCTAAAAAACCACAAAATTTGACATAAGCACTTCTTCCTTATTGCCACAGATATATAAACTACTGCGTATGTAATTGTCATTTTGTGCCTGGTTCGAATGTTACTCGTATTTTTGCTTTATTTACTCTTCTAATATATATTTTTCCTTCAAGAATGTCTATAGGTATTAAAAACAAATATTTATCTTAACATCTATTTGAATGGTTACCTTGTTTATATGTATAACTAAAAATATATACGTACATACAAATGTACTCGTATGTCAATTCATATCTGGTATATGATTTAGAGGTTGATAAATTATTGTGAATTTTGAATAACTAAATAAAGAAAATATTCTTCTGACGTACCTACAAATTATTATATTATGCTCATATCAGTCGCATATACATACATACATTATTACTATATGTATATGTTGGTGTTTATTATTTTATAAGTATTGCTCGAATTTCAGAGTTTGTCACTTGTTTATTCTTTGTGTGATGTACTTCTAAATTTACTTCCGCAGATTTGTTTTATAATTTTCTACCCTCTACTATATCTTTATCAACTGTTATTAAAGGAACAAAAAAAAATCATGAAAGTTATTAAAAGTTACCTTAAGGCTTTATTATTAATACATTCGATACTTTCTGCGTGTTGAGTGTAGCAACAATTTAAAAGAAAGTGTGAGGAATTACGTTGAAAATGTTCAAATGGTGTTCAAAATAATTGTTATAAAATGATTTTAACCCTTGTCCTGTCTTTATGGGTCAAAGTTGCCCAAACGGTTTTTAAAATTCATTTATTTTAAAGCCGCTAATGGAATTTTTTTAAAACTCGGGTACAATTACTTATTCGACTATTAATTTATAATACCAAAACATAAATAATCCAGGTCTTTTGTTATGCTCTGTTTAAAAAAAAACTTGCGTATATAGTAAATGTGGGCAAAGGTGCCCAAGACAAAAATTCATTATAGCAAACGAATTTTGTTTTGATGTCCCTTAGCAAGCAATAGCAACAAAAGTAAAACAAATGAAAATGATATCCAATGCAGCTAATACTTTTCGTTATTCATACTTTTATGTGATCTTTCGTTCACGTATATTTTTTTCGGCTACACACTTTTGCTTTGACTGTGAATATAGCTATGAAACCAGGAGAAACTAGAGCGCTGCTCATGCAATCTGATTCAGAAAATGAAACACCAAATGACCTATTTATATTGTTAATAGAACTAAAATGAGACCAACAGCGTACACTTTCAAAAATTAAATATTAAATAGGTGGTCAGAAAGATCCGTTTTAAGGAATATTAGTATGAATAGAAAGGAGAATGTTATGAACATTTCGCCTGGTTCTACACGTTCTGCTATTTCTGGAACAGACAGCATAAAATCATCGCTGGTGTATTCCGCTCCTATGATGAAGCTCTTGCATCTTTATGATATTATCATAAAAGGCCACCATTAGCAAAATCAACAATGAGCTTGCAAACATTGCAAAATATATCGCGAGTGATACCATTTGATAAAAATTCAGATAGAAATGAAAGACGAGCTCGCGAAAAGCTAGCTTCTATTAGAGATTATTGGTCAGTTAGGAAGAAAAATGTTTATTCCAACTCATTGCGTTACTGTGACTGAACAACTAGTAACATAATGAGGACGTTTTCCATTCAAGCAATATATACCCTTAGTGCTACGAAAGTATGGAATCACAAAATCTGGAAACAAACTAAAGTTGGGCAACACAAGTATACGCTAGTAAATATAGATTTTGCAGGCTTGAAAAGAATCAGGGACAATGCCTTGTTTTAGATTTACTCAAGAATTTAATGGGAACCACATTACTTGTGATAATTTTTTTACGTCTTATGATCTAGGTATTGAATTATTGAAACGAAATGGTACGATGGTGGGCACTGTTAGAAAAAATTAAACAGTTCTACCGTCATAACTTTTACAAAAGAAAGCTAAACTCGAAAACTATGCTTTATCTCTATTCGATAATAATAACAAACAAAATACACTAATTTTATATGTGCCCAAAAAAAGTTATTTCTTGTACCCATAATAATAAATAAAAATATCAGAATAACTGCATAAAGCCTGATATCATTCACTTCTACATCAAAACAAAATCTGGGGATGATCATAAGAACATACATTTGCAAATTCTTTATAATTCTACAGAAACTAAATCAGAAATCTAAAATTTAAAAAGAGGGCTTTGCTTTCTTTGCCCAAATCAACAATGCTTGAATTGTTAATAATGCATTTAAAAAATCATTCAGAGACTCTAATTTTATGTCTTATATACAAAAAAAAAACTTAATAAGATATAAATATTGTACGTTTTTTATATCAGGTAAAATTGACCCACTAAAGTCATATGCGTTTCATTTTTGAGTTACTGGATAAGGGTTAAATAGTTTATCTCAATTTCAGTTCTATTTAAATTAAAACTCATTTGTGTTTTGCATTGGCTTACTTATTACATTTATTTTGTGTTGTCATACGTATTTGCATATCTTATTTTATAATAATTTTTGTTTTTTTAATTTATATAATCAATTTTATGTATGAATGAATGCCTGTAAAATATATTTGTTTGTGTGTAAGTTTGATATAAATTTATAAAATTAAATTATAATATGCTAATTTTGCTACAACATACGAGCATTACGTATAAAAGATAGGTAAGCTACACAAGATTAGTTTATTCGCCTTCATTTGTCAAAATTCACAGTCATAAAATTTAAATTATCTTCAAATATTGATATTTTACCAAAAAAAAACAATCAAGGCTTTCACAAAAAAGAATGCAAATTTCAACAAACGCAAACACGAAGACGATAAGCAAGTTAGAGTTTCTAAAAAAGAGCTTCTGCGAGTTTCTGGAAAAATTCTGCTTTAAAGTTTACTGAATGTACCAATACGCGATATGTTTTTCACACTTCAGATGTCAATTGTAAAATATAAACATGTCGCATGTGACTTCCAAAACACTGCTTCTGTAAAAAATATGTGCTAAAGCTTTTGAGAAAACTTTAATTAGAGTTTGTTCTATTTTGTTACGTATAGGGTGACCCAACCGAAACGCAATGATAAAACTTACAAGTAAATTTCAGCAGATCTTAAAAATTTTAAGAAAAAATTATATAAATTGGTATAAAATATTTATTTACCGCAAAATATTAAATACATTTATTTGATCGTGAAAATAGATATTTAATCGGCTTTGCCGAGTCTTATACCTTTCAATCTGTTATCGAAATAATTATATTTTTCGCTTTACACATTCTTCTAAAATATCAAAAACATAAAAAAAATTAAGTGAGTGAAGATAAATATGCCGAGTTTAATATGTTTTAACGTACCCCTTACGTTTTTTAGTATTTGTAAATATTGTCAGTATTAATGACACACATATATATCAAATATGACTTACGTCATTAAATATTTCTATTTTTTTAGCAGTAGTTTAGCGGGGATCGTCTACATTTGTAATCTATTGGAAATTACTTTCGATTATTAAAAATTTTTTTTTTTTGGAAATTTCAATATACTTTCATAATCTTCCCCCCAGTACGCAGTCTTGAATGGGTTTTTCACATCCAGTGTCACCACAACGCAGTAGTCATTCGAGTACCGTCTCCTACTTATTGCCCGGCTCGCTATCTCCACAAGTACCCTTATGGCATCAACGGTAGACCTCCCTTTCCTGAAGCTGAACTAACAGTCGGAAAGCCCATTTGCGCCACTACACATTCCTGCAGTCTCCTATTTAAAATAGTCTCTAACAGTTTCCCAAAGGTATCGATCAGACATATTGGTCGACATGAAGAAGGATCACTCGGAGGCTTATTCGCCTTAGGAAGCAGCAAAAGTTTCTGTCTCTTCCATATTGATGGAAAAACATAATACTGGAAACAATCATCGAAAAGGTGCACTAGGTAGTCCGGTCGTGTAGCAGCTACCTCCTTCACTACACGTCTAGCCATCGCGATTTTCTAGCTATTCCATTTCAAATGGGCTTGTGCAGCCCTTTATTATATACGTACATACATGCTTCGTTCGTACATTTGTATTGAAAACAAAAACAGATTTTCGTATATTTTTGTTTTTAACAAATATACGAACGAAGTTGTCGTTCGTTTTTATGGCGCCGAGCCGTAAATATCTGTTTATACAACAAATTATTTGAAAACATTTGTAGTACTACAGTTATTTAAAGCAGAGAAACAAATAAATTCCTCACTCGCTGCAAAATTATTTGTAACTCTGAATATGTGTATGAGTTGAGTTAGTGTGCAAAAACAAACCCATATCATATTTGTTATAGTCATTCTCTCCCTTACACCAGCAGTAACAAATACTTATTGGTATATTTCTTTTGCCAACACTTGTAGATGGACGCCTTTAATTGGTATCTATGTATGTAATTATATTTCTACTAAACATATATATAAGTATGTCATAAATACTGAAAAGATATTTACAAATACTAAAAAACGTAAGCAGTTGCGTTAAAACATATTTAACTCATCATATTTATCTTCACTCTCTTAAAAAAAAATATGTAATTGAAACGCTTAGTTCATTAAGCTTGAGGTCATATTAAATAAAAAAATTTATTTATTTATTAGTGGAGCGAAATATAGAGAAAAAAATTAATTTTTATAATACGACCTTAACTTAATAAAAAAGGTCATATAAGCTTACAAATTAAAAATTATATAAAAATAAAAAAAGAAAAGACAAATATTGATAAAAGTAAATCTTTTGAATATCTATTTTTTTATTAATCCTAAAATAAATAATTAATTTCAGTTCAAGAAACTAAAATTAACGAGTTCTAAGAAACAATCCTTTCTAAGAACCTTATTTTTAAAAGCAATAAAATGTCTTCAAACACTCAATTTTTAAATTAATAAAAAAATAAATTCTAATTAAGAAAATTTAATTTTGCAAACGTTTTTGAAAAATTTTTAACCCAAACGTAGTTAATATTTAACTGACAACAAAAACATAAAAAATTCTCTTTCACAGAGATATCTGTATACGTAATGCTATTTCACTCAAGGTATTAAAAACTACACACGCACATACACTTTTTTAGGTTTCGTGTTTATGTGAACAAAGCATTCATACGCACATGACAGCTTAAAAATTTCCATAAAAAATACAAAACAAAAATTAATGAAAATACAACATCGGTTGTATTTTTGATAATTCTCCGCCATTTGCTGACCGATTGCTCCCTTTTTTTGCAGAGACATTACGAATACTATTTCCATTAAAACCGTTAATACACTTTTTTGACCGTTTTGACAAATAACGCACCAAAAATGGTAAAAAGAAAAATAAAGGTAGCCCCGATTTTTTACTCATAGCTCCGCCATTAATGGCCCAATACTATGAATACGATATCTTTTTTTAGTTTAAATAAAAAACGCAAAAACATAAAGCAGAAATTAATGAAAATCTAAAATTTCGGTTGTAAAGAGTGATTTTTTTGCTATTATCTTTTTGGCAACACTAGTTTTGACAGCTCACGCACGTTTTGTATCTTGTGTCACTGTCAAACATCTTCAGTTTGGTCTATAATTTAATCATGAATCGTCTTACAAACGAACAACGCTTGCAAATTATTGAATTTTATTACCAAAATGCGTGCTCTGTTAAGAAAGTTCATCGCGCGCTTCTTCCATTTTATGGTCAGTTTAATCGACCTACTGAGGCTTCTATTCGGGCTATTGTAACAAAATTTCGCACCAAATTTACATTGTTGGACATTAAACCACCAACACGCTTACGTAGAGTGCGAACTGAAGAAAATATCGCAGCCGTATCGGCCAGTGTTGGTGATGACCGTGAATTATCGATTCGGCGCCGTTCGCAGCAATTGGGCCTCTGTTACTCCACTACGTGGAAAATTTTGCGGAAGGATTTGGGTGTGAAGCCTTATAAGATACAACTGGTGCAAGAATTGAAGCCAAACGACCTACCACAACGCCAAATTTTTGGTGAATGGGCTCTTGAAAAGTTAGATGAAGATCCACTTTTTTTATCGAAGAATTGTGTTCAGCGACGAGGCTCATTTCTGGTTGAATGGATACGTGAACAAGCAAAACTGCCGTATTTGGAGTGAAGAGCAGCCAGAAGCATTGCAAGAGCTACCAATGCATCCACAAAAAACAACCGTTTGGTGCGGATTGTGGGCTGGCGGCATCATTGGGCCGTATTTCTTCAAAGATGATGCGAATCACAACGTTACTGTGAATGGTGAGCGCTACCGTGCGATGATAACAAACTTTTTTTTGCCCAAAATGGAAGAGCTTGACTTGCATGACATGTGGTTTCAACAAGACGGTGCCACATGCCACACAGCACGCGAAACAATGGACCAATTGAGAGGCGAGTTCGGTGAACAGTTTATTTCACGCTTGGGACCAGTCAATTGGCCGCCCAGATCGTGCGATTTAACGCCTCTAGACTATTTTTTGTGGGGCTATGTTAAGGCTAATGTCTATAGGGACAAGCCCGCTTCGATTGACGCACTGGAAGCCAACATTGCCAACATTATTCGTGAGATACCGGCCGAAATGTTGGAAAGAGTATGCCAAAATTGGACTAAGCGGATGGACCATTTGAGGCGCAGCCGCGGCCAACATTTCCATGAAATAATCTTCAAACATTAAATTATATCGACCCAACTATCGATCCAAATAAATATTTCATGCATTTTTCTGAATTTTATGTGTTTTTTTTTTTTTTTAATTTCCGATAGTTCTTATAAAATCTCCTTTTATTTTTGATTTTTCTGGTACATTTGATCCCGATCTTTTTGATTTTTTGCACAGACACTACACTACGACTGTTATTTATGATAAAACTGCGTATTGCGATTTTTTGTCCGTTTCGTTGTTTAGACAAAATATGCAAAAAACTTACTCAAAAGATGGTCAAAAATAGAGGTAGTTGCGGTTTTTGGCTCATAAATTTATGAACCGATCTGACTGAATTTCAGTAGAAATAATCTTACACAAACAACTTACAGATTGGTATGCTATACTTTTCTGTACGTTGTCTTGATTTCAACGACTTGACGGAGAGACGAACACACAGACGGACATCACTAAATCGACTCCGATATTTGTAAGGATTCAGAATACATATACTTTTCAGGGTGTCCAATGTATTATCTGTAGAAATTATATATGAAATCATAAAATTATATACCCTTCTTACTTACAGTCAATGGTATAAAAAAGAAGAAAACTGGCTTTAAAATATATCATGCTGTCAGAAAATCTACTCTCAAGTTGTAATTTTTTCTTCTCATCTTTTATTTTAATACGAATTATTGTTATTGCTTTCTAAAAGCAAGAAAATGTGGTTCTAAGTTAATAAAATAATAATGGCGTACAGTTTATTTAAACAAAGTTATTGTTTTTTAAATTCAACTACACTTAATTGATTACAGCGACAGAATCAATATTCAACATCAATCTAAGCATTTGTATGCGTTTTCAGAAAAATCAAACCCGTTTTCATTTTCGTCAACATCACTGACTTTCATTTTTAACAAAACACACAAACACATAGTCTGATGTTGAATAGTGCCGTGAGTATATCAATATTTAAGCAAAAATATCGAAATGTTAAAAAAAATATTCCTGAGTGACTAAACTGGTAACCTCTCAAGGTTAAATGTACAAAATTCTACTATTTTTACTCGAAAATATATCAATTGTTGAATAGAACAAAAAAGTGTCCTTTAAGAGAAGTACTAAAAAAATATTAATAAAAGTGAAGATCGGGTGTCAGAAGATGTTAAATGGCCACAAATGATGATACAATTGAACTATTAGGATGTGTAAAACGTTTATCTTTCAAGCAACATGACAAACACAACAACAAGTTGATGTCAATCTTTCGAATATAATTAACACATGTCAGGAATATATGAATTGGATCAGTCCATTTGACCACAAAAAATTGCAATTCGTAGTAAGAAGTGGTGGTGAGTATAGTTTATCTACAACATAGGCCAGCGTAAATGCTTATAGTTTGTGTGCAATGAGTCATGGAGTTATTATGGATCAATTTTTATTTCGACGTTTTATTGAGTGATATTATTTATGCTAACGTGAGTGAATCAAAGCTTGACCTTCGTTCCCATTGGTTCTACAGTTACCTCACGATGATATAGGTCAATACCTATATCATCAAAATAAACTAGAAAATCAATTAAAAAATTTTCTATGTTACAAAAGAATTCCCTCTCACATTGAAAAACATTGTGTATTGAAACGTAATTTTTTTTAATTTTCACCATAACTCGGTTTTGTTATTTTCTTTCATTTTTTTATAAATACGTACTTGTACTTATGTATTAATTTTATTTGTAATCAATAGAAGCACAATTTTAAAATATAACTCCCAACTTTATATTCGTGGTTAATGTTTGGTTTGCAAACAACCACTAGCCTGGGTCGAGATGAACATTTTCTTTCAGGCTACAATTTAAAAAAAAATTTATTTTACTGGGTTGCAATTTTTAGAGTAAATTTCACAAAATTCTATTAAAAAATAAACATTTAATTTGTTCTATTGAAAAGTGTATGTTGCCAGTATAAAAGTATAAATCAGCATTTATAGAAGTAAATAGGTTTTTAATCTATAAATTTTCGTATTAAAAAGTAGTGATCTTCCTTAAAGTATAGACAACGTATTTAATAAATATCAAATAAATTCGACAAATACTTTTAAAACAAACAAAAAATTAATTTTTATTTATTTAGAGA
Source organism: Thelaira solivaga (assembly GCA_947397855.1). NCBI lineage: Eukaryota > Metazoa > Arthropoda > Insecta > Diptera > Tachinidae > Thelaira > Thelaira solivaga. Next base: position 37,356,151 of record OX377613.1, read on the forward strand.
CAATTTATGAAACAAAGTTTTTTCTACCACTTTTCCTTAGAAATGTTGTATCAGCTATTATAAACAACTACAAATTTGACAACCATCCTAGGAGAATAATTGTGTCATCGAAGAACTACTAGCTTCATGAGTAACTGATGGTTGGAGTAGACCGTGGCGGACTTCACCCTTCTATTCACTTCTCTGTTGTGCGATTTGCTTCTTTTCGCTCTGTGACTTTCTTATTTCAGTATTTATTATCATCGTCTTCACTCTATACAGCTTTAACCAAAGGGGACCCACGTGAGCTTGCTTCCATCTTCTTGTTATTTCTAACTTCTTCTCTAGGTATTTTTTAAGGCTCCGTAACTACTTAAAAAATTTTTTTTGTTAACTTCGTTTTATTTTCAACACAATAGGGCCACAGAAAATTACACACTTGAGCTCTCTTCCATCTTGTCATTAACGCTATTACATATGAGGGTCATTTATAGTTTCTGGGTTCTTCTGTAGCCATTTTTCAAAGGTTTAAAAGCTTTATTTTGTTGCCAACTGTAATGTAAAACCTTCTGCTATCTTATTTGTAAAAGTTGATATAAAATCTTATTGGAAAGACATCAATCATTTTAAAAACTTAGAAACTTTGTTCAGAGAATTCTAAGAAAATAAATATGATTTAAACACATCTGTTGAAATGAATAAGCAATACATATAATAATATAATTTTATTTTAAATAAATTTATAAGTACTCAATATTATGTTCTGCTGTATTTTATATGATTGTAATATCTATCCTTCAAATAGGAAAGAAACTCTAGGGTATCAAAAGGTTTAAAACAAAAGTTTTTTGGATCAATTATTATTTGAAAACAATAATAAAAATGTACAAATAAAAAAGATGAAATATAAGACAAAAATATAAAAGGAAACGGAAATTAAGCAGGAATTGTGTTGAAATAAATTTTATTTCTAACAAAACCTACAGCTTGTGCTTTGAAGGTGTGCGAGTTAAGTGTTTACGTTTTTAAAATGCACTAAATTACGGTGGAAAAAATTTACTTTGAAGCTAAAATGGCTTCATGATAAAATACGATATTTCTGCTTTTTTTATAATAATTAAAATTCATAAAAAATTTATTAAAACTATTTCTGGTTGCGATATGTTTAGAAAAAATTAATATAAAAACTTTGCGTGTGAATTTAAGAGTTGAAATGTGTGTATTGTATTTTTTCCAAAGTTTCTTGGTTATATTTTATTTTACTTATTAATTTATTTGAATAACTTTGTATTTACATGTGTTTACGTATTAAGGATTTTGAAAATTGTGTACTTGCTGCGTGTATCTAAAACATAAATAATTTACTACCAATACACATACACACACCCATACACCTACACACACTCATATTCATTTACATAAAACTTCCCTTCAAACGCATACATTTGTAGATACAATCTTCATTTACTCTTGTTACACTTTATATGAACTTATCACTCATTTATTCACACGAGTTTCATGTAAACAATGTTAAATAAATTAATTAAAGTCTCATATGTTTTTGCTCCTTTTTCCTCTCTTTTATTATTTAATTTACCTCTAAAGATGTTTTTTTTTGTGTTTATTAGACATTAAACGAGGGAAATTAACCCTAGTCGAACGGAACAGGTGCAATTGTACCTTTTTCGTTTTCAAGTTGTAATAATTTTTTTTTTGCATTAACAATAGAAAAGTGAGATTTTGTGACATCTCCAAATTTTAAATTAAGATTACATTTTTAAAATTTGAAAAAAATCTTGATTCTTAGCCCATGATAATTTATTTTATGATTTTATACCCCTAAAAGGCCATATAGGTACAATGTGTACGTTTGTTTGCTTTATTCAACGACAAACAAATTTTTTGGGTATTACCATTTTTAATAAAAATTACATTTTATGTAGGTGCACACACAACTTTACTTTTGTGTGATGTGAATTTGCATTTGTAACTTAAATTTAACGTATATTCGTTTTGAAGTTGATTATGAAATTTTCAGTTAAATATAATTACAATGTAAAAAAAATCATTTAGTTGTTTAATGTAACATTCACTAAAAAAAGTCGTAGTTCTGTTGATAACTATATGAGAGTACAATTGTACAATCTTTTAACGTTATAATATTCTTCAGTTCGACTAGGATTAAATGTACTTTTAAGTTAAATTAACTTCGTTGTAAAATTTCATTTAGCTATCGAAAAAGTAAAAAGTAGTTGTTACCGCAAAATGTGTTAATATGAAAATAAGCAAGTTAAATTCGGTAATACCGAATCTTTGTTGTAGCCAATTATTTGTATTTTTGAATTCACACATTCTTGTTAAATATTTCCAATGAAATGACAAATATAATAAATATTAATTTTTTCCTTAATTTTTAAAAAATTAATTGATTTTAGGTAACCAATTTCAAATTAAAAAAAACAAAAAAAAAAAAACATAAATATGACCTCTTTGGTAGCAACACCATTTCTGTATTCTTACTTTTAACACACAAGACACAAATGCCACCGACTTCGTTTACCAAACCATTTTGAATTTCATAAAAAAACGATATAAATTTGGCTGTTCCGAGTCTTATCTACCCTTCACTATTATAACCAAATATTCATATTTTCAGTTTTGCACATTCTTCTTAATTCTTTATCGGGCAACAGCTCATTTTACGTCCCAATATACATATAAAGGGTGGTTACATTTTAAGGGCCGATGTTGATTTTGAATAAAACACAAACTATTTAAAAAATTATTGTCATTTCTTTTGATTATGATAATATGGTATAGTTCAATTATGTATGGAACAAAATATCATCTCACGATAGCGAACACCATTCACAGTAACCGCCTGACCGGCCTCATTTTGGTAAAAAAATACGCCCCGATGATGGCGCCAACCCATAAACCGCATCAAACAGTCAGTCCTTGTGGGTGCATTGGTTTTTCGACAATCACTCTTGGATTATCATTTTTTTTTATTAAAAAAAAAAAAAAAAACTGGTACATTTAAACATTTTTATATTGCTTCGAAAGCTATAAATGTTTTACGAAAAATTAAATACATGATCGTAATTATTACATAAAGCCACACCACATTTTTCTGATACAATTTTTAAAACACCGCAATTTATTTCAACAAGCAAAGGAAAATATTTGAAAACACAATATTTCCTGCTTTATTGTTTATTTTGCGCGGGTTATACTAGTTACATATGTTGAATACATTTTAGGGTTAAATATAAAAAAAGTAGATTTTTAATGAAATCGCAAATATTGAAGAAAATAATTTTCTTTGAATTCCTAAAATAAATAATTAATTTCAGTAAAAGAAATCCAATTTCACACACATTTACGATAAAATACGATCTAGGATTCTTCTTTTTAAAGCCAATAAAATGGCTGTAGGTACTCAATTTTTATATATAAAAAAAGGAAATTCTAAGAAATTTCATAATGCTCTTTCCGTGAAACGTACAATTTTTAAAATATTTTTTAAATTGTTTTTCATAAAAATTTTTTAAACGATTAAATGGTTCGTTTCGTATAAATAGCACATAAGAAAGCAAAATAAATGAAATTTAATTTAAAATGTTGATAAACATTTTTTAAACCAAACACATTTAATTTATTATTTAATAACAAATAAAGATTTTTAATACATATACGCGTTTGTATATAACCGATTACCTAATTTTGCGTTTGTGTGCACAAACATTAAGCACATATGCAACTTAAAAATTTCTATAAAAACAACAAAGCAAAAATGAATGAAAATCTAAAATTTAGGCTGTATTTGTGGCTTTTCTCGGCCAGTTGTTAATCGATTCAGCGAAATTTCAATAGCAACTGAAAGCCAGAAACAACTGACAATTTGATATGCTAAACTCTTTCGTCGTTGCCTAAGGATTTCAGAAAGTTGATTTCAACAACTATACAGAGAGACTGTCACCTCTTATTCGACTCCGCTATTCATAAAGATTCAGAATATATATACATTCTTTAAAGGACCTATAATGAGATGTTGCCCGATAAAGGACTAATTGGTGGCATACAAAATTTCTATTAGTTGCGTTGAATGAGAGCTTTTAACTTAGTTAGATAAATTTATTTAGTGGTAAATTAAAATTTAAAATTTTTCTTGATTTGTATCTTCTTTATTTGTATTTGCTTTTTCGTTTTTAATTAAAATACCTGCATTACTGCATACATACATTGCGTATTCTTTTTATGTGCTTTTAAATACAAATATATACATACAAGCATAAGTATATCCATATAACTACTACTACAACAACTTCTTCAACTCTTTTTCTTCTTTTCATGTGGCTTTATATTTGATTTATTGTGTTTCATATTGTTACGTGTACCTTGAAAACATTTCAAAAAAAAAATAAATATATAAAATTTTATAAAACATAAATGCAATACAAAAAAAAATTATTTATTAATAACAATTCAAATGAGAAACATAATAATACGCAGCTTGCACGGAGCATGATCGTGAGTACACGTTATCATTTTAATAAATTTTTTCTTTTCTTTCTGGATTTTAATAAAACGAATTAAATTTTATGCCTCTTTGTATATATCATACACGAGCATAACGTGTATGAACAAGAAGTTGAAAAAAATTACAATTAAAGGAATGAAGATTCTTAGAGGTTTCACAGTTTTGTTGAATTTTAAGGGGATCCAACAGCAAAACAAATGTAAATCTTAAAGGAATAACATGGAAGGCTTCTCATTATCTTCTCATATTTTTATATAATATTCTTATCAAAGAATATATTAAACTCAATTCAATTCGATCGAAAGTTATAAAACATTAAAATAATGCAATTTTCCAGGCATATGAAGTTGTGCAGTTTTAACTAAATTGAATGTTTGTTCGGTATACAAATTCTTAATTAAAATTTTTAATTTATTATCATTTTAACAGCCAAGTGCAATTTTAAGCAAACTTTTCATGTAACTACCCTGTGGAAAATGCTGGACCAATTGTTCCCAAAGAAAATGTCTGTTTAGATTAGCTCTAGAAAATGTCATGAAGTATGTAAATAGTTGCAGTTGACCCCCTCCTATATTACATGAAAAAGATTAAAGCAAAGACCGGTCCTTATACTTGAAGGACAAGTCCAGTGTCATGTTTTGTGACTAGTTCTTATTCTCTTGGGTAATTAAGTGATTTTTTTTAATTTGGTACAGGCAAAGAAAAAATATAGTTGAAGCAATCATATTCTTGTGGCAACATATTTAGTACGGTTAGATATGTGATTGTATCCAACCATATAATTATTTAAACCAAATGTACAAAAATACCACCTCTCAAGGCTACAAAATTTTTTTTTTTAATTTTTATAATTTTTTTTTACATAAATACATTTTTTATATAAAGTCTAACCGTCGTACCGTATACAGACGTTTTTATTGTCCACGGACAGCGTGTTATTGTTTATAATATTTGTTTGTCCGCGTCTAGTGTCTTTAAATATTTTACAAAATTGAACAATTACTCTAATGTTAATTAAGATAACAACAGAAAAATAAACGATAACAACATTAAACTGTGAAACAATAATAATAAGAACAGTTACTTATATTCTATTTAAACAACATTAAGACTACACAAATAACAACAAACATTTTCAAAAGTTACAACAACAAAAATCAAATAAAGAACAATAATACAAAAAAATACACACACAGTGACAGTGTCATAATGAGGGTCTTTAATGACCAGATCAGGGCTTTTATGGCCCCTATTGGCATTGTGTTTTGTCCTTGACCCAATAAATAAATTCTGATTTCTTTGATATTTGTGACCTGGTATTAATTGCAGCTAAGCTAAATGATGGTGAAGGTATAGCACTGACCATCAGTCAGCTCTATTGGTAGTAATTGATATCATCGCCTCAAATATCTTGGAATTAACATTCTGTTTTGAGTTCCCCAAATTGTTTGTATGACGGGACGTTTCAAGATAGACTTTTGCAACGTACGCGGACTGAGGAAGACTCTTTTTTCTGTATATGCTCACGTTTGTCTCCATCGGCCGGATGTTTTGGCCCTATGTCAGACACAGGTGCATGAGAGTGCTGATCCTCTAGATTTTCATGTACCTGAGTACTATCATTGTTTTCACTACATAGGGGCCTTGCAGTATATATCCGCAATAAACTTGTGTATAAGTACCAGCAACCACTGGGTACGTATGATGCTGAATTTAGCTCCCTCTGGGTTAAATTCAAAATCAGGTCACACTATTTGCACTTCGGGTTTCTTTACAGAAGTCTAAACGCGGAAAGAGATATTACTATATCAGGCTTCGATACTCTTTCCGATTCCATAACGAATATCCTTGAGAGTTGTCCGAGCAATGAAATTGTCATTGGTGATTTCAATGTTCACAACTTATCTTGGCTTCGCCATTCGGGCCACACGACTACAGAAGGCCAAAGTGTTGAGTTGTTCGCGGCGTAGAATCATCTTACGCAATTGGTGAATGAACCAACTCACATTCCGTGCGTTGAAGGGCACCAAAGCAATACCCTCAACCTTTTCCTTACTTGGCACCCTGAAAAGTACGAAATAAGTATTAATGCACCTCTCGCTAACTCGGATCATTGCAACATTTCCGCCTCCTTTTCGTTCTGGGACGTTCGGAATATTTCTCGTAAGGTTACGAAGCGTTCAAAATATATTTACAAGAAGGCTCGTTTGGCAGAGCTCAACGAATTTTTTAAGTAGCTTAATTGGAAACTTTGTTTCTTGGAAAACGATGTCGATGCTATGGCGCAAATGGTTGAAAGTATAATTTTGCTTGGAATGAAAACTTTTTTTCCAAAAAAGCAATTTTCAATTAAGCCTAAATTAAAATACTGGCTTAATAAGACGTGCAAAATTGCCGTCAGATCCAGAGAGGAAGCATTCAGTATATGGCGTAACAACAAGAACGCGCATACTGATTCGCTACGCAAAAGTGCGAGGTATTCGTGTGCCAAAGTACTTAAGCGCTAAAAGGCTTTATACGATCAGCGTCTTCGTGCTAAAGTTCTCGCTGCTCCTCGAGGCAGTGAGAGCTTTTGGTCATTCGTTAAAAGAGTAAAGGATAATGCTAGTTCTACGATTCCGACTCTTTTAAAGGATGGCCAATTATTCACCGACCCGGCTGATAAGGCGAACCTTATAACCGAATTATTAGCAAATAATTCAAACTTACCGGAACGCAATCAGCCACTGCCCGTGCTCGAATATATTCTTTCGTGCCCAAAAAATTGTAAATCAAAAACTAAAAAAAATAACGTCCTTCTCCACATGGCTTGAAAATTACCAAAACCAAAAAATAATTTAATCTGTAGGTTCTAAACTTTCTAGAAGAGTTTTAACATTTTCGGATAATTTCGTAGTTATTATTTTATGATGCAAAACGGAAACTGCCAAAATCCTTGAGAACAACATTCCTGGGTATATGGAATTTTCAAAATAATTCATAGTAACTTGTGAGTACTTGGCCAGTAGATTATAAATTTAGACAACCTCAGCTTTAAAATGGTTGTGTCCCATCCCGCAATCTTTATAGTATTTAAATACTTATAAGTGAATTCGATTATTTTTCAACTTCAATATTAAAAAATAATATTTAAAATTCTTTAAAGTAAAAATTTATTTTTGTGATTTTTAATTCGATTTCTAATCTGATATTTCGCTTGCTTTCTCTTACACAAATCGAGCAACCTCAGCATTACTAAGCGACAGTACTAGTTAACTAAATGGAACAATTAATTGTTCAATTAGGAATAAAGTTCATGTTTAGTTTATAAGTTAGAGGCCAAATATTTTTTCTCGCTTAAGAAATCACCTTCGGTCAAAAAATTTATCAATTTACATATCAAAGTTTTATCGAAAATATTACTTTAGCTAATTTGGTTTCAGTCTCAATTTGTTTATGTATGATTTGTTTTCGTTTTTCCAAAAAAAGCTATTTTGAAAAACAAAAAAGGCTAGAAAAAATCTGGAGGCTAAATAATAAATTTTGAGGCCAAATGTGAGAAAAAAGGCTAAATCTGGGCTTAAAAAGGCTAAAATGACACCGCTGGCTATCATAATAATGAATAGATAATAATAATATTTTTGCGGAGAACAAACTATGTTTGCTGTGACTATATTCAACGATATTTTTTCTTTGCGTGTATATACGATCTTTATGCACCAGTGAAGTTTCCACATAGCTTTTTAATAGTCATAGGAATTTGTTAATAGTTAGTAAAAACGCATGTTTGGTGCATAACTGTGTAAAGTGCTTGCAGAAATGTATGTGACAATTTCTGGGGAGCAAGGAAATTAAAAAAAAAATTCCGATGCCGGTTTTGACAGATTATTGTTATGAGTTATATTTCAGCTTGCATTATTTTATGCTCTTTTTTACTTAAGCACGATCACAAAAATGTGCATTTTGTGTGTTTTATTTTGTAGTCGTAAGTGCAACTCGTACTTAATTTTTTCTCTACCCTGCTTCTCATACATCGGTAAGACAACAATAAATTTGAAGGAATCCAACATAGTTAAATAATCTCCAGAAAAGATTAATATTTTATAAAAGATAATAAATAAATCAAAAAATATTAAAAAGAATATATACGAGTACTCGTAAATCCCTCATTTACTTTAATAATGTTGAGTGTTTGCCTTTTGTTTTTCAATTTAAATCATGTGTAATCAAACAACATAAAATATTATTAGTTTTTAATCCTAAGTCAGGCATCATTTAATCAAATATTGTGCTTGATTTTATAGGCAACATCGCAACACAATAATCATTTTGAATGATTAAAATTTAAATAAACACATTGACTACCTCGTACGACATATTTGAACAATTGAGTAACTACCTGTGCGAAAATAATATAAGACAAGGAATCAATAATAATAATAATAAAAAGAAAATAAAGGAAATGCTAATTTTAATTATTATTCCATTTTTTGAAGGCTTTGACTTATAAGTCCTGCAAAAGGTCATCTCTCCGTTTCATCAGAGAAGATTTCTGGAACGTTTCAAAACAAACATACAACTATTACTATAAGCTGCTGTTATGATGTTCTCAGCTTGTTAACCTTAATATCTAATTCCTGAAAGTTGATCTTTTTACGGCATCTATTATGCAAGTTCAATATACACCCAGAGAAAAAATGACACTATCCGTTATCATAATAACCACAAACGGTATCAATAGTATATCAACCACGTTTGTACTCACTTTGACAACATACCGTTGTTGAATTAAAAACTAATAGTGTCAAATTGACAAAATACTGGTATCGAAATAAAACTATACTTTTGATAAATCGACACCATCAAAATGATAAAATATTTTTCGAAATGATAGCATACGGTTGTTAAAATGGCTGCTAAAGCAAAAAATCCGGTTTCTTGTAAATATGATGTTACAAGTGGTAAAAACACTATTATAGTTGTATTAAAGTTTTAATATCAAATTCCTTTTGCAATGAAGTATCGCAAGATATTTCAATCAATTGTTTTTGTTTCAGAAATTGTCAATTCCAATGTATTAAGTTGGTTATTTCAAAATGGATTCTGGCTCCAAGCATTTAGTAAATTTTGCAAATATTTTATAAAAAAATTTTCATTTTTTTTAAATATTGTTTCCTGTACTTATGGACTTTGCATGCATTTATGGGCCTTGTATAACTCGGCATATTTATCTTCACTCACTTACAAGAGCTGCTCTATTAAGCATGCAGTCTGCAGTGATTTATATTTAATCAATGCTTGAAGACCTGTTTTGCGTCCTGACATTGCTTGTGCACCCGCAGAACAGAGTCTAATGCAATTATCCCATTTTAAATCGTTCTCTATTATAAAAAAAATTCTTAGACGTAGCCTTACCCAAAATAGGTTTTCAAAATAATATATCCCCTTTATATTATTTTCTGTAACATATCGAATATATGCAGTTAAATAAGCATCTTTAGATTCATTTGTAGCCTCATCTACTTGTGTTATCAGCGTGCAGTATATATCACAAAATTTTCATGAAATAGATTTTTATAATTTTTTTTTCAATGTGTAAAACATAAATTAAAAACTTCACAATCTCCTTAAAGTTATTAACCCACACCCCTAAGCGTCGCGACCAACAGTTTAGAAGCCGCTGCCCCAAAGGAACCCACCACACATTGCCAGACTTTAGCACATTGCCGGCTTTACCGAATATATTTTTACACAATCAAAAAATATTTTTTTAAATGTATCACCATAAACTAACATAGACATGTAAAAAGTGAGTGATGAAAAAGGCCCAAAACATCTGATTGTTAAGGATCTATGAAAGAGCCAGATATATTACACATTGTTTACGAAAAATATGAAAATTCATCAAAGTAAAATTAAAAAAATTATAGAAAAGAGAAATTTTATTATAAATTTATTAAATGAAAATTTATTAGTAAGTTTTATTTGACCTTTTTCTTTTTAATTAAAATGGCTATTTTGTTAAGCTTGAGGTCTTATTTTTCAAAAATTTATTTTTATATCGATATTTCGCTCCAATTTTTGTAGCTTCTTCAGGATATAATTATAAATATAATACAAAAATTGGAGCGAAATATCGATATAAAAATAAATTTTTGAAAAATAAGACCTCAAGCTTAACAAAATAGCCATTTTAATTAAATGAAAATTATTAAAATTTAAAGTGATAAAATCAGTACACGGATGAACTGCTTTATGTAAATGTGTTGAAAGATGTGTGTTTGTTATAAAGAAAATAAGCTAAACGCATAGCACTTTGTGTTACATATTTTACAGCAATAACTTATCAAACGAAAAAAAAAATATAATTCTGCGGCAATAGAAGATTTTGGAACAATTTTGTTTTGTTTCTAAAAAGACTACAACACTGTGCGCACTTTTGTGTTATTTTTTTTTTTATTTTTAATAAATTTATTTTAATTAATATTATTGTTATAAATTTTTAAGAAATTAAAACAAAAAACTAACCATTTGTTGAAAATTTTTCACAAATTATGGTTTTCAGCTGTAGAAAATAAAGGCAATGAGAGAATTAGCAATTGCTGTGACTGTGTACAAGGGACAAGTATAAAACTCGAAAATTTATAGCTATCCCTTTTCAACTGTCTAGTCTATGTTAGTTTATGGTATTACTTGGGAAATACTAAATTAAAGTAGTGGCTAATTAGATGTTAAATATGTATACTCGTATATTTTATATATATATTTATATCAATGTCGAGTAATATCCATTTGAGGTCTGTTTGCACCTCAACCTGGATTAAATAAAATTTAATTTGGCTTTAAGACAATTTATTATATTTTGTTTCCTTTTTTCAATTAAAAACTGTGATGCCTCTAAATATTCCAAAGACTTATTAGAACAAAAATTCGTTTTATGCTTTTTTTTAAATCTCTTGAATAATTCCCGCCTTAAATTTGGCTTTTTAATGATTTCTTAATAATTTTAATAAAATTAATTTTATTTATTAATGCTTATTGATATTCTAATTTATTTATTGATTTACTTGTCGATTCAATCATATATCACGCTCACACTTTTTTATATACGCAATAAATAATAAAATTAAAGAATATTATTAATAATCAATATACAAATGGTTTTTCTATTTACTATTATGTTTATTCTTTTCTTAAACATTTTTGTTTAATATGCTTTTCTTTTACATGGTTTTATACTGTTAATTGTTTGTATTTGTTAAACATCAAAAAAAAAAGAGACAACGAATAAATAAATATTTGATTGAAATCGTTTTAAAATTGTTAAACGTTATTTGTTTATTCCATCATTATGTTTAAGTTTTATTTGGCTTAAATTGTTTAAAAATTAAATTGAGTATGAATAACAAAACAAAAAATGTCATAAAACCACAGGATATATAAATTATTTATTTATCAACTTTATTTAAATATTTTTGTAGGTTTGTTTGTTGGTTGATTGCTTTGTTTATAAATTGTCTATTTTATTTATATTTGATACAATGAAAACAATTTATTCTAAATTAATCCAACAAAAATATCTTAATTTTTATTTTTAATTAAAAATAAAACAAAAAAAGGGAAATATGTTTTTATACTTTGCAAGCTTTTGAAATGATAAAAGTAAAGGGATAAAATAAATTCCAGCGTAACGTTAAATTTTAAGATTTTTGCTACATTCTTGTTGTTGCACATTTTCATTAAGCAGTAAAAAAAATTAATTGGATAAGAAAATAATGTAGCAAAAAATTCCGAAATTATTTTTTTAAGCTGTAACATTTTAATTGCCTAGAGTTAAAAAACATAAAATTTTAAAAAGAAATTTACGACAGTTAAAGAAAATAAACTTTTCCTTCATTTCATTAAGGAGTAGACTATGTGATTTTATGGTTAATGCTTTATATACTCGTATATTTTTAAACTATTAAATCTTTGCTTAAAAATAATATAAAATTAATAAGAGTTTACACAAAATTTTAATGTTATTGCTTTTTTCTATAGATTATCCATGGTGTAAGAAAACCAGGTGACGCACATTTCGTGATGTCAACCACCGGAAATAGTTTTTGACAGGAGGAGCCTCAAAAGCAATAACAATATATATATCCTTTTTGTAATGTTATTTTTGTATTTTTGAAATTACCTGGTTTTATTGTACCATGAGAAGACCATAATATTAGGTGTACAACTTTGCTTCCGCCGTTTTTTTTTCGAAATTCGAAAAAATCAGTTTATTATAATAAACTGATTACACATATATGATTCAAACTATTGTCCATCGCTGGCCACTAATTTCTCCCATCTTTCCGGTAGCGTACGACTCCCGCGTTGAAAAAACTGGCCATCTTTTGAAGCGATCCACGAATCGATCAAATTTTTTACTTCTTCATAAGACCGGAAGTGCTGGTCAGCCGGGCTGTGTGCCATTGATCGAAACAAGTGATAGTCCGAGGGAGCATACGACGATCGCCTGTGATTGTTTTAGTCAGTTTTAACAACTCATAATACACTACACCGAGCTGGTCCCACCAAATACAGAGCATAACCTTGGAACGTCGGTGTGAAAGCATGGCCGGAATATCACCATGATTTTCTGTGCTTGAGATTATCGATGCAAAAATCCCTTCCGTCTTTGCCTTGCAAGCAGCTGTTCACAAGCAAACAAACACCGTTCAACATCTCTCGGCTTCACCTCGTACGGCACCCAATTTCCTTGTTTCTGAATCATTCCCATGTCTTTGAGGCCTTTTGGAATGGCTTGTTACAAATACCTAAGCTTATGGTATGACATCTATGATCTATTTATTTCGACTATCATTTACCGCTACAGCCATCTATTGCAAAACGGCGGAAGCAAAGTTCGATTTATTGAAAACAAGTAATAATTTTTTTTTTTTTAAATTATGAAAAGTTTTAAATTAATTATTTTTTTACAGCAAAAGTTATAAAACATATTTATCTTTCTCTTTAAAATAATACTTTACTTCTAATTACTGCACATTTTCGCACATGATGATACTTTTTAATACTTAAAATATTATTGTATTTTACAAAAAATTAAAAAAAATTCTTTGAATGCCAAGTTTTAATTTTGCAAAGAAATCTCCTTTATTATCATCCCACAAACAGGGTGGATCAATGCCAAATACATCAAGCAGTGTACCATTTTTACTATCATCTAGTATGCAATCAATACGCTCCAGACGCACATCAACCGTTTTATCATCAGGACCATTGGGTTCAGGATCGGGTATACTACAACAGCTGGGCAGTGGCATGGTAAGACAATTTACCTCTGTATCTGGTACAACCAGTCCTTTAGTACCCATATTGCAAGTAAATAATCAACGACAAAATGTTCGAAAGTGTCCGTCACTCAATATAACATTTACTCAATAAATATAAATGTTAATTTTAATTATAAATACAAAATAAAAATAAAAACAAATCGATTGTTAGTTCATTTTGAATAAAAATCAACAAGTAAAAAATCTGGAAATTAATGTGAATTGAATTTAATGGTTGTAATTGTAATAATTTAAAAAAAAAACAAGTATTTCATGAATTGTTGGACTTAAATATATAATCTAATAAAGATAAAAGGTATTTTTTTTTACTAAAATAAAATTAAATTAATATGCTAAACGTTTCAAATTTTAACAAATCGTTAAAAACGTTTATAAAAATTTTATTTTAAAAAAATGTATTGATAACTCATTAACTAATAATATTTCATTTAATTAATTGTTAAAAGAAAACAAAATTTATAAGAAATGAAAGAAAAGCGAACGATGGGCAGAAGGTAAAAGAAAATGTTATTTCAATTTTTGTTATATTTATGTACATATAAGGTGTGTAAAGTATGTATGTAATATATTTTAATATTAATTAGAAGAAAATCAAGCATATTTAGATAATTCGAAGCAAAAAATTATACTAGTTATCAGAGGAGAATTATTCATTTTACAGAAAAATAATTAAATTTTATAAGATAAAAATCTTAGAGAAACGTAGCGAACATAATTTATTAATTATTTATTTTAAATTTTAACATTGTAGCAGCAAGTGAGTGAAACCGCTTATGTTTTATTATATTTTTATGGAGGACAACAATTTTTAAAAAATAATTTAGATTCTAGCAAACAATGTGTTATCCTTTTATATTAAAATTAGTTCTATTTCTTCTTGGGATCTTGTTAATTGTGAAATATATCGCCCCACTCGTAATAAAGTTAATAATGTAATTGTGAAAACAAGTCAATTTGTATGCAAGTCATCTTAAACAATTTTTCTTTATTTATATTATTTTGTGATTTTTTTGCAACTGCCATATGGAAAAAAATACAGAATGAACTAAAGCTAGATAAAAATAATATATTCACATTAATAAATATAGTTCAATTATGTTTCAAAAATATTTCCTCTAAATTATGACTAAGAGGTGTTCCAGTAAAAGTGCACTTTTTTTTCATGCTGTGGCATGCCTTGCGGAAACCACATATGACATGTCGTCCAAATCTATGCCGTCTGCAGTTGAGGTCACAAGAACTCTGTTATCATGAAGCCATTCATACGGAAATGCGTTTCTACGAAGTAAATGATTTTTTTTTCGAAAAATTAGCATTGACTTCATTTTGCTCTATCACAATTATAATGTGTTGTTCTTGCGTAAGCCGCCCCATTTTTAATAATTAGAATAAGCACGTGTGACAGTTACCAAATTTCAAAGTTGTCACTTGGACAAAAAGAAAATTACATTCTTACTGAAAAATTTTAAACTAAAATATTTCAAGGATAGGATTATAAAGCATTGTTCACACAAAACTATCCATAGTTCTTTATTGCTTTTTCAGAAAATATTTAAAAATAAATTGCAATTCATATCCTCTTACGAATTTCAGACTTTTTGTTTTAAACGATCCTAACCCAATAACTGCTGCACAACATTTTGGTCTACCTGTACCGCATATTTGTTCCAAATTTTTGGCGTCACGAACAACAATACCACTTTTTATTAATATCCTTCTGACAATAGCCCAGTATTGTTTAATTGACCGAAGCTATGAACAGTTAGAAGGGTTCAAGTTTGTTGCCACTATATCAACCTAATGTCTTTCGCAGTTTGCGAATAATGACAAGACGCTAAATCATAACAAAATTTTACTATAGAATGATAGCGTTTAATTACAGGCAGCAATTTTTGACATAAATTACAGATGTCATTATTGAAGAGACAATAAACGGTGTGCTTTTTATCATATTTACCCATCATTTTAATTTCTTTTTATAAAATTATTTTATTAATTTTAATTATTATAAAATTTTAGTAAATTTATTATTTAACACTCCTATTATAATAAAAAAAAAATAATCATATAAAAAAAGTATTTATATTTATTTTCAGCTTTTTGTAGAAATATTTTATTGCAAACATTACATTCGCTCTAAAAATTAAAAACTAAGAAAAAGTATTTAAATACAATTTATCAACAATGTAAATAGAATATTTTTAGTCGCTCATTAACATTTAAAGACTATAAATATATATTTTAAAATGCATGCCAAAATTCTTAACTTATTTATGTATTTAAATTTAGTTTAAAAACACAAAGTACAAATCTCTAACAAGGAATAAGCTTAAAAACTTAATTTTCCATGATGTGGCTACAATATAAAGTAAGCCACAATCGGCCTGGAAAAACAGATATCTGAATTAATGATGGTTAGGCCAAGGTAACTATCACATGATACTCACTATTTCCATTGAACAGATCATAAAACTAAGTCAACAAATTTATTTATTAAACGAAAACATGAACTAAAAAGAACCACAAATAACTGTTTTGTACCAAAAATGAAACAAAAATACCAGAGGGGTTATTATGTAGTTCGATTGGAATCGAAATGGCTTTCGAAAAGAATTTTCCATTCGGAAGAATCAGCTTATATGTAGAACCTTCGAAAATCCAGCAGAATTCTACGAGTATTAACAATTTTGAAAGTGATTTTACAAATGCTAATTTTTTTTTTCGAATATTTAACATAATTATTTTTTTTTTCTAATTGAAAATTCGATTCGAATCGATATACATAATAACCCCAAATAGGGTTAAGAACGTAAAAAGTTTAGTCATCTTAAGCAGAGTCCTGCGTTCTAAGGGTGGAGGTTGCATCAACAAATTACATTTTTTTTTAAATACTCAAAAATTACGCCAAAAATGGTCCAAAAATAAAGGTAGTCGCGATTTTTGACTCATAGCTTAGGCATTTATGGACTGATCTAACTGAGTTTTGATCCAGATGCAATTAATGTAATGTATAAAAAAAATGTGTGCTACTTCTTTTTAGTTTAGATAAAATACGCAAAAAAACAAAAAAATCTAAAATTTTGGTTGTATTTTTGATATTATATTTCGTTATTTTGACAAAATATTCACAAAAAAAAACCGCTCAAAATGTGGTCAAAAATAGAGATAGTTGTGATTTTCGACTCATAGCTACGCCATTTATGAACGGAGCTGTTTGAGTTTTAATAGTAATAATTTGACAGAAGCAGCTGATAGATTGGTGTACTAAACTTTTCTGTACGTTGCTTAGGGACTTCAGAAAGTTGATTTCAACGACTTGACGGAGAGACATAAGATTCAGGAATATATATACTTTATAGAGTGTGCCATGTACGGTGTAGAAGTTACAAACGAAATCACAAAGTGAAGGGTATATAAACAAAGCTTTATGTTGTATGTGAGGATATATATTTATATTGGAAAAAAAGCGACAAGAATGAGTCAACTTCCTTGTGAAAAAACCCCTAGCACAACGTATAATGACATTAAATATATAAATTATTTAAGATTTTTATAATATATAAAGTATAAATACAAAATAAATTTTAATTGTGTGTGTGTTTTTTTTTTTTTGTACTTTGTGCTTGTTATTACTTTTCCTTTTTCGCAGTAGCAGAAAATTAGAATCAAGACAAAATTGTAAATTGGTCTCTTATGAATCAATTCAACAGAAATATATCCTGTCTCCTTCTGTCTTTGACACCTCTGTGTGACCCTGTGCTTTAAGCCTTAATTTGACAAAGCCGACGATATCCGTTTAATTTTTTCAGTCTCCTCTATCATAATCAGTGGTCGTTTTTTTTTAAATAAACTATTTTGCCGTACTGTGAGTAAAATTGGTCGTGTGTAGGTTTCTTATGTTGTTAATTTTGCATTTTTTGATTATTAAAAGTATAAACAAAATAAAGGCTGAATAAAGAAAACTTTATCAACGCAAAATGCTGCATGTTTAATTTTAAATGAAAACTTTTAAAACAACAAATTATGCCACGCATATGCACATGCATACATGTTTTTATTAATTACTTTTAGCACTACTACTACTCTATTGCTACTATTTTTTGTTTCTTTTATGTATTTGTATGTATGAAACTTATTTTATAATTTAATTTTTTTTTTACTTTCTGCCCATCGGAATTGAATATTGCATATATTTCACTTTATTATTTTTTTTTTAATATTAATCAATATTAAAAAAAAATTTATATATTTTCATATACATACATGATATATGGTAAGTGCTTTAATAAATTTGATCAAATTGGCATTTTGTTTGCTTAGCAATGATATTTAATGAGTAAAAAAACACATGCATTTGATTAAAAATAAAAATATATTAAATTTATTAAAAGTTAAATTTTTTAAATTTAATTTTAAAACCAATAAACTATTTCTTATTAAAGTCTTTATAATGAATACTATTTTTTACTAGCTATCCAGAAATTGAAATAATAACATTTTCCTTTTAAAACAATTAAACAATTTTATTGCTATTGTATTCCTAGATAAAAAATACAAATAAAAACAAATTGATTGACTGACACTTTAAAAAAATACATAAAAAGAATTAGTACTTTAATGTATGTATAACTAATTTACATCTGTAAATAAGTAACACTGCTCTTTAAATGTAAATACAAAGTATTTGTAAAACTATAAAATAAAAACACAACAGAACAAGCAACACCCAACAACAACAACAACAAAATAAACAATTAAACAAATGTTTGTACTGTCATGTAATGAACTGTAATGTAATGCAATGTGTGTAATAGTAGTTGTAGTTGTAAGGTACAAAAAACTTTTCAAAAAAATAAAAAAACCAAGTGAAACACAAATGCAAAACTAACAGAAACGCCGCATTTACATACATATTTTTTGTGTTAAATAGTACTAACGTAGTATATATTTAAATTATACTAAATCACTTTTATGATTTTTTTCTAAATATTTCTTTTTAATTTTTAATTTTCTAACAATCGAACAATTTATTTATTTAGAATCGCAAGTTTAGTAGAAATTAATCTCTCTTGGTTTTAATTCCAAATAAAGATAAAATTAAATATTTTTTTTTATAATTACTAAACTTTTAGTTTTAAAGTTTGGTTGGTAGACTCTATGCTTTTTTTATATTATTTTTTATGTACGATTACACGGCTGATTCTAAAAATACAGACTAATTCCAACATTAAGTTTGAATTGAAGCTTTTTTGTACTTATTGTTGACAAGTTAAAAGATACGCACAAGTACGTGTGAAACTCATTACGAAAGACAAAGTGACCTGATTGTTGTCGAAAATTTTGCTACATTTATAAATAAGTAACATACGTCGTTATCGAAATACCATATTGTTCCATTTATAATTTTTTATTTTGTTGGAAACCTCAGTTTCATATTTCTAGGCTCGGTAATATTTAATAATGAAATCAAAAACTACCATATACTTTTCACCCTTTGAGACCAGTCTCACAGTTGTAGGCTCCTTAATATTAAAATAATCAATAAATCTATTAAAAAAGAGTACCATTTTGTTCCATTTATTTCGTTCAAAATTGCTTGATTCTATTGTCACAGTTCTAGTCTTAAAAATAACACTAAAAATAATAATCGTATTTTACCTTTTTTGTACACTACAAAATTTGGAAAATTAACAGAAAGGTTAACAAATGTTATCCCTTACTTGTTTAAGTTTTCTTAAATACAAAAATGTATTCAGTTTTTTTTTTTTAAACACTTTAAACATGAGACTAATTTGAGTGCAGTATGGCACTCATTATCTGTACTGAATTAAAAGGGGAACTCTCACTGGCATCCTTTATATACAAGTTGAAATAATCATGCATCTTAAAAATGTTTGAGGTTGTCAAAAATGTCAACACGACTATTTTTCTGAGAATTTGAAGGATTAAATGTATTCTAGCCATCCATAGTTTGCTCAATTTTTTCTAATTTTTTATTTATTTTGTAATTAAAAACCAAGGATATCGACAAACACAATTTTTCTAACAAGAAAACTATTTTAGAAAAAATTATTTTAGTGATTGTAAAGGACCCATAAAGCTTAGTTGTCAAGACGTCCGACATTTCTCGACCAATTCTAATGGCGAATAGGCACCCACCAAGAGCATCATTGCCGTGCATCTGTCAGTATAAATGAAAGTAGTCCTGCTTTTCTCATGGCCAGCAATTCAACTTGTAGTATGCTGCATCGATCGTGGAATGTAAAGGGTATAAGAGTCTTAAACTCCTCAATTTGAATTCTAGAACTAACTTAGAACCATCTTTGAAGATATCTAATAGAGGAGAAGATTCCATCGGGACTTCCGTTTTGTTCGAAATCGTGAATCCAAAGTCCTTCTGCGCGAAAGGTATAGGAGTGAGATAGTCAATGGACAGCAAATTAGCCTGTAATTTCAGAATTGACTTTATATTTTTATATTGTCTTTTTTAATTTTTTAATTGTATATGTGTACGAGGATATATGCTTATATGTGTGTATTTTATTTTAATCATATAATTATAAAATTTATGTTTTTTGCAATTTTTTGTTTCAAAAAGTGATTTTAACTGAAATAATGTTTAAATTAAGAACCCATGTGAGTCCTCTTCGACCTTCTTCTTGGATTTCTTATTGTTTTGTTTAAAAGTTTATATTTCTTGTTAAATTTTAATCTTCTAATTTCTAAAATTCATCTATCATGTTTAGAATATTTTTTCAAACAATTTTATAATTGCCTCAAGTAAAACTGTGAATTAAAAGAAAATTAAAAGTCTTAAAGTATGTGCACCTTTCCTGCATAATAAAAAAATTTACTACAAATGTATAAATATCCACTCTATTTCAACTAATTTCCTACTTTTCTACAAACGGACTATAGCTTATTTCGTACATTTGTATTTAAAACAAAAGCACTACGTGATTTAATAAGTTTTTAAAAAAACTTTTTTTATTAATTAATCGATTTTTTTAATTGCTATTATTAATTTGTTAACATTGGGAGCACAAATCTCTAGCAGAAATTTTAATTAAACTAGATTTTAAAAGTTGTCAGCGTGTTGGCATACTATACGTTTTTTTCATTCTTTTTTCTTTTAAGCTGCATTTTTATAACTTTTATATTTGGCTTATTGTACTCCCACCACAATTTAAGTTTTGCTTTTATTTTTTGTGTAGTTGCTTTTTATTTATTAAATTACAGGGTCTAAATCGTTGCATCCGATATGGAGGTTTTATTCAATTTTTTTATGAAATAAATTAAAAACTTCGTTACAAGTTGCTCTATAGAGCGGTTAAACATTTGACTTCAGTCTCCAATCGTACATACAGGTACATCCCGATGTACGGAGTTCTAAGAGACAGATTATACTGTAACTTAAACAGCAGAATTTTTAAAACATGAGTTACAGGTAAAACTTTGGACAAACATACATTTTTTTAACAATTTGAAATTGTATTCAAAAATTTTGTTTTGTTTTTTCCATTTTTCATTTAATTTAAAATGTGACTATAAAATATTAAAATTTTTAATGGTATTGAACACGATATTACTGCAAATTTACATTTTGAAAATAAGTACTACCCGATGGAAAAACCCCCCAAAAAAATCGTACAACTTTAAATTTATCTATTTGTTGTACATGTGCTTGTAGTTTTTGGTTGATTTACATTTGTGCAAATATACACAACGATGTTTGCTCAAGGTAGCAAAACGAAGCATCTGTGCACTCATTTATATCAGCGGAATTCAGCTTTGGTTGGCATATTTACAATTAAAGCAAATGTGCGTAAGATGCCTTTTCTAAGATTGTAGCAAAAAAATAATCACAACTGATTTAGTAGAGAATAAGCAAAACAAAATACTGATTTTGACTATTAATTATATCCTTAAATCAAGGACAATGCCAAAGTGATCCGACATACAAGGTGGGCCAAAAGAAGTCTTCCGATATTGTTTGGCTCTCATTTTTTTATTTCTAAATGAAAAACTTCGATTCTGTTTTTTGATTATGTTTATTTGAACCCTTAGAATTTTATTGGCTAAGTCGGCCAAATGGGCGCCGTCATAATTGATTGCTATACGGGCTCGTTTTATGGCATTTTTCATCACTTCGGCGAGAACACGGGACTTCAAAAAACCCCACAAAAAAGTCTGGAACAGTTAAATCTGGCGATCTTGCGAGCCAGTGCAAATCACCAAAACGACAGATGAGGCTACCCAGGAACGCCGCCTTCAGAATATCGGTTGTGGCTCACGCAGTGTGTGCCGTTGCTCCGTCCTGTTGGAACTACGTGTTCTCCAGTCGGTTAACATAGCCCTATAACGCGCACCATGGCTTGTTCACTTTTACAAACTCGGTTAACATGGCCCTATAGCGCGCGCCTTCCACTTCCAGGCCGATGACTCCTCCAGCGTGAACAGCGCACCATGCAGTCACTTTGAGCGGGTGTAATGGCTCCTCGTATATCGCTTGTAGATTTTCGTTGCCCCAGAAGCGATAGTTTTGCTTGTTCACGTACCCGCTGAGGTGGAAATGAGCCTCGTCGCTCATTATGATTTTGGTCGAAAAATCGTCCACTTCGATTATTCCGCGTTCTTGGGGAATATATCGCTCCATATCTTGTTCACTTGTATTCTACATCTGTCTAGTTCACAAATGATTTGACATTGGCCACCATTTGCAAAAATAAGATAATCTTCCAATAATCTTCCAATAGGGTGATTTCTTTTTGCCCACCTTGTATTTACAAGAGATTGAACAAATGGCAATCAAGCACTGTAAACAATATTGTTAGCACATGTTGATGATTGAAAACAAAACAAAACCAGTGAGTTGATTCATATAAAAAAGAAGCGAATCAACTCCTGTACACCTTATGAATTCGTGCAAACTTTTTGAGTTTCCTTTTTGCAATGATTTTTAGTATTGCGAATTTTATAAACCGGTACAAATCTCAGTTTCATATATTTTGTTGTTGTGAGGTGCACATTTGCAATATCTGCTTGAATAAATTCAAGTTACACTTAATGGTGAATTCCGCTATCGTTTGCACTGTTTGCAAGCAGCGTCGTGAGTACCCCTATTATTAAATTTTTTTTTAATTTTAAATAGATTAATTTGATTACTATAATTGCAAATGGTAGATAAATATAATCAATTATGTGCATCCATGCTTTTAAAACTATTACTCCCATTAATTGTTTAGTTTTATATAATTTTTCTTAATTTAATTTTCATACACAATATTGAAAATTTTAACCAAAACTTGAGTTCAACTTTAAACATTAACAAATTACAAACAAACATCAATATCAAAGTGCCTTGAAAACATATTTAAAAGAAGAGTTAAAAAAGCACATACAACTTTATTAACTTTTCAAAATTAAAAAGAAACCATAAAGATAATAAAAAAAAATTATCAAAAAAAGCTGAAAATTTTCATTTCACGATAAATGAGAATTAAAAATAAAAGGTAAACAAAAGAAATATCGAAATTCTAATTAACTAGCACATACAAAAAGTAAAGGTAAATTAAGTAAATTTAAAACATTTACAAATTAATTCCCTTAAATATATCGTATATGGAAGCACAACACAACCACATACACAGGTAGATACGAGTATACGTTTGTTTTTTCTTTTTTTTTTCCTTTTTTTTTCTCATTTTTTATCTTAGTAGTAATTGTGTAAGTCAATTGTAGAGATAAATAATTAAGATTTAATTAATATCTCAATGATGATCGATAGATATGATTTAGAGTAGAAAATTACTGGTAAAATAGTAATATTGAAAATAAAAAAGAAAAATCTCAATGTAAAATTAATACATTTGAAATTTTAATAAATTCTATGTGTGATAAATGTGCAATTTTCTTAATGAATGCAATTACAGATTCTTCATCACAATCACAAACAATTTTAATATTTCATTGTTAGTTTTTAGTTTCTTTTTTTCCTTTTGCTCATTCACTTGTTTTTGCAAATTTTTTTGTAAATAATATATAAAGACATTTTTTTTTTGGTAATGTTCTTGAATAAAAATAAGAAACGTAACGTAATACGTAATGCTAAGAAATATAAAAATTTTTAAACAATGCTTATGGTACTTGCAGAAGCAAATGATTATATTTGTTTTAATACTGACTACTGATTACTGGGGCGATAGTATTAATGTAAACTTTAATAGTAAACTATTACCATGAATATATGTGTACAATTGACGGTTCGTGCCGGGTCTATTAAGCGGGACAGGAAACAATAGGGACACACACTAAGACATATTAAGAAGACTTAAGTAAAAATAAGCCCAAAACGATTACGATATCTATAGAAATTCTTGAGTTGTTGCAGTTAGCTATTGGGCTGCAAAATGGGTTTTTAAGTCAGGAAGCTGCCATAGCTCATGAATAATAATAACACAAGAATATACGGTTTGGGACCATTAGGCAAATGACGGTATTCTATCAATTGTCGTAATTCGGCCCCAAAACAACTAAACACTCTTTCCAAATTATTTTCGGGCGTTAATTTTAAATATCTACTTGTTTTTTTATTTAATGTCATATACCTAAAACATCCTTGTTATATATTGGAAATTCTGCATTAAAATTTCTTATTTTTTTTTATTATTTATTTCAAATATATCAAAGAAGTTGTGAGTGTCCTGGAAGTGAATTGTTAATTAAGTACACGAGACAAAAGACGAACTTTTCTATATGACGTTCAAACAAAGATTAAGATTTTATTTAAGCTTTACTTATAACTAGATTACAATAGTATACAGGTTGACAGATATTAAAGTATGTGGATTGTAGGGAATAGCACAGGGTGTTGCCAATAGAAGTTGAGGCGGAAAAAAATATATATGCGAAATTTAAAAATGTTTCATTTTCAAACAATTATTTAAAATAAAGCAAAATAAAAATCCACCATTTTTTAGCCAAGGAAATATATATTTCATTGAAAACGATAATCAAATTTTGATTTTATTTCCATTGTGAAAAAAAAATTGCAACATGCATACACCGTATCAAACCTGGCAGCCAAAAAAGGTGGATTTTTGTCTACTTCTATTTTGAAATTAAAAATTTCTTAATTTTGCATAAAAAACTTACTTTTTCGTCACAACTTTTAGGGAGCTTTAAAAACTACTGTAGATATTTACGACTTAAAGAAATATATTTGGGGAATTTCAGATTTTACTAGGGAGATAGAAAAGCTTCGTAATAAAGCCATACAGCATGTCGATAGTGCGGTGAGACCTGGCAGGTGGATCTCCCCAATATAGAGCTTGCGCCATTACTGCAGAGCAGGGCAAAAGGCAGATGAGGTGTTCTACAGTTTCTTCATCTTCCTCGTCTTGTCAACTTATACAAAAGTCATTTGATAGCAAACGCATTTTCCCAGCATGGTTGCCAAAACTACAGTGGCCTGTTAATACCGCCATTTGATTTCTCAACTCTGCTCTCTGCTGCGATTGCTATCCAACCTAGACCAGATCATCCTCGTTATATTGCACATGCGTCAGTCTCTCCATCTAGACTGTGTTCTATACAAAAACATACTCTAGATCTGCTATTTTCACACTGAGACAAGGATGACACAAGGCGTGTCGATATTCTGCTCTGACTTGCTCTACAGTGGTCCTATGTCTACGCTGCCAGATGAGGGTGACTACTGATATTCTCTTACAAAATCTGGTGTCGTACGTAGTGCCTTCCACCCCACTATGATTTCATGGCTCTATATGGCGCGTATATCGCGCGCATTTGCCTTCGAGGCCCTTGCCTCAACATTCGATTTTCAGGAAAGTTTGCCATCCGGGATTACTATTAGAAATTTTGCACTAGCAGAAGGCTCAATTCCGATATTTTTCACTTAAGAGCCGCTAGAATATCAAAATTATTCATAAAAAACTCTTAAAACATATGATGACGATGATTTCATTCATGAGATTTTTTTTTATTAACACCTTAAGATTATATAGTTCTGAGTAGTGTTATTAAACCAGTTACTATTAATTAATTTTATATTAAAGAGTTAACTAAAATCGCTTCTCATACGAGTACTTTAAGCTCCAGTTTACTGACATGGCCCACAAATACTTAAGTGTTGTTTACAAAAAGTAATTATTTACTGCATAGTGTACTTGCTTAGAAACGTTTTAAGGATTTTAAAACACACTTAGCACAAATATACTAGAAATTTTATATATTTTTGTAATTACATGTAACATTTACTATTACTAATTGACCTGGGCACATATGGGGTAATTTTAGTTGCTACAATCTCAAGTTAGAGTAAGATGGAGAAAGGGGTTGAGAGAGAAAACACGAATGAGCAAATCTCTGCATGTATTCTGCAATTATATGTTATTTAAAAAAATAAATTAAGACAAATGAGTAAAAAAATGCAGAAACCAATTTTTTTTTGTGTGAACCCAATGACAGTTTCAAAAGAGATTTTAAAAAAACTTGGGCAACTAAAATTGTTCTGTATGTTCCAGGCTTTGCAATTATTATTAACACCCATATTTACATTTATTTTCATTATCTTTTTTCTATTCTTTAAGTGTAAATAAAACATATACAGGACATGACACGGAAATTATACAAAAGTGAAAATGTAAAAATTTTTTCACATGATACTATTTTTGGTTTGGTGTCACAACTTTCATACACACAAAGAAGAAATATGGCTGCAAACATAATTTGCTCTCCGCAAAGATATTATTGTTAATTTAAAACATCTAAACATTATTGTGATCACAATAACCATGTTTATAGTTATTTTTAACCATACTAAAACATAGATACATATTTTTTCTTTTTGTGTAAACGTTTTCACAAATCCCAAAAAAAAACGGCTCTGTTCTGTAAATCGCATTACTTTGTAAAACGAGAAATTTGGTGTTCGCAAAAAATTCGTTTTGGTATCATTAAAGTTAAGTTCAAAGTTTAATTTAAACGTCAAAGTCAAGTTTTTGCGTTATTATTGGAAAGTATCCATAAAAAATTTTCAAAAAAAAAATTGCTTTTATTCATTTAACTAATCTTAATACTTGGAGTGATAATTTAAAGAAATTTCGGAATATATTTTATTATAAATATTTTGTATTAATTTGCTTTTTTCATTTATTACAATAACAACACATTCGTTTTACTTTCGACGAGATTTTATAAGAAGAATAAAATTACGCGAATTCGGCTTAGAAAACACTAAAAAATGCAAATTCGTTTTGCAAGAAATTTTTTTTTAAGTTGAAAATCGTCTGCTCTTGTGTGATAATGTGGTACTTCTGTCGAACAAACATACATACAGTGCTGCTAAAAATAATAGCACTGACTGCAGTTATTTTAGTTATTAAACTTCTATTATCTATTTCTGATGTTTTTGATTTTCACTGTGATATAAAGTAAAGTGAAGCCTCTCAAATGATTTAATTTAATTTTCCTAAAGTTAACAGTTCTTATCATATGAAAGCGCCCAACGATAAATGGCTATATTAAGTACACTTTGTTTTTGTTTATTGCTAAACATTTTGTAAAATAAGTGTGTATAAAACCATTTTATAAATTTATTTTAAAAAAATGAAAAAAAAAGCCATATGGGAAGTTGAAAGTATTACAGAAAGCAAAAAATAATTATTATTCAAAAAATGAGTTTAGAAGGTCAATTGTTCGCTTTCTAAAATAAAATGATACGTAATATAATAATGTACTCTAAAAAAGTTTAAATTCGTCCCATTTATTGGTAAGCCTATTGACTATTTAGCTATAGTAAAAGAGTTCTCTTTAAGCCAGCTAAAGAGCTAAACAAAAAGAATTACAGATAAAATTATCTGTTCGAAAGTTTCCATTATTGACTTCAAAGCCTAGCAGGAAATGTTTAAAATTTAGTTATGAATGCTAAACTGACCGTTTCTAAATGGAGGAAAATTTTATGGACGGATAAGATTAAAGTTGTTTTGTATGGTGGAAAAGATTCTCATTCTTATATTAAAAAACCTTCAATCACAGAGCTCAATCCAAAACGATCATAAATCACAGAGTTTAAAACATAAGTTTTTCACATTGTGGAGTAGTACCTTTCCATAAAGCAAGAACAGACCAAATAGCTAGATGTTTTAGAACAAATGATATTAAAGTGATAGACTGGCCTGTGAAGTTGCCAGCCCTTAACCTAATATAAAGTCTTTAAAGTGATGTTATTAAAATGTGTGTGAAAGAAAACTAACAACACAGTCCTGACTAAAAGCAAGCCGAAACGCTACGCTTCCGGTATTTATTAAGTTTAAAATGTTTTATCAACAATAGTGCTATTTTTTTAACGGTCAAATTTTGATTGTTAACCGTATTTAGTAAACTATATACGAGGTCTGTTCAAAAAATAAGGTGAATTTTCATTTTTCTGTAAAAACATTTATTTATTCATCAATTTCTATTTTGTGTCCTTCAAAGTAGTCCCCCTCAGATATAATACACTTGTGCCAGCGTTTTTTCCAATCCTCGAATCAGTTCTGATATGCACTTTTTGATATGCTCTTGAGCTCTATTAGCGATGGTTCGGTTTCTATCTTCTCAATCGTCTTAAAACGCCGTCCTTTCATCTAACTTTGAAAATTCAATTTATTTTTTGAACAGACCTCGTATATCATATATATGTACATATACCATAAAAGCCAATTAATTTGACAATAGCATAGACACTCCTGATACTTATTTTAATTCTAATTATTGTCGAAAGATTGTACCGCCAAGTAAACAAAATGAAAATAAAAAAGTTGCATATACCATTCTTACTTATGGTGCAGTGAACGGTATAATAAAAAAAGGGAAGCCTTGAATTCAGTGCTACTTTTTTACCGCAGCTGTATGTATGCACATCTAAAAAGCAACATGATGATTTATCATTTTTATTATTTTATTTCATTATTTTTTTTTTTTTAAGTTTCTGTTCATTTAACACTTAAAATACTTTTATTTTATATATTTTAATGTAATTAGCTTAAAATTAACAATTACACTTTCCTTACTCGAAGTTAACTGAATAAAAACTAAAACTTTTTTCATTTGTACTTTTTGAAAAGAACTTGAAATCGTTGCCGATTTCACTTTCGTACGAGTTCTGTGTGAGTTCTGTGCCAGCCCTAATAATATAATAACACTGGTCGACAAAAAAAACTTTTTGTGTGTAACATGAAAACTTTTGTCTCGATATGTTTAGGACAAGGATATGGATAATATAAATAAAATTAGAATGCTTCCAATACGAATAGTTTTTTTGTAATTAGATGTTATATAAATTTAGAAAATTTAAGATTTTGTAAACAAAAGTAAGTTATTTTATTATGTTACAGTATTAATTTAAATAAAATTTTATGATTTTCTGCTGAATTTTGCTTCAGGTACATCTCGTTGTAATGTCCAACAGTAATCCGCTAGCATACGTGGACTCTACTTGCCGTGGTATCGTTTTTCCATGGTAGAAATGTCTTGGTGGAATCTTTCACCATGTTCATCGCTGACGGTGCCCAAATTTTCAGGAAAAAAGTCTAAATGTGAATGAAGGAAGTGTATTTTCAATGACATATTACAACCTAAAGCCTTATAAGCAGATAGCAGCTCCGCGACAATAGTTTTATAGTCATTTGATCGGTGATTTCCTAGAAAATTGAAAGTTGCTTTCATGAAAGATTCCCAAGCAGATTTTTCCAAATCACTGAGTTTTTCTTTAAATATGTCGTCTTTCATCAATTGTCTGATTTGTGGACCAACAAATATGCAATCTTTAATTTTTGCCTCACTCAATTTAGGAAAATTTTCCTTCAAATATAAAAAGCCGTCACCACTCCTGTCCATAACTTTCTGGTGGTTCTGGTACAGGTAGTTCCTCACTATGAGGGATCGGTCTTTTAGCAGATGGCAGGTCAGGATATGTTATTTTATTTTTTGTTTTAATTGTGATACCTTTCATATCAGTAACACAAAAATAACAATCAGATGAGTGATTCGTTGGTTCTGTCCAAATTACGGGGATTGCAAATGGCATAGATCGAGATCTCCTCGCCCATCCAGTAAGAAGACCCACACATGTAACACAGCAGATGTGTGGAACCCACGCTTTG
Source organism: Thelaira solivaga (assembly GCA_947397855.1). Lineage (NCBI taxonomy): Eukaryota > Metazoa > Arthropoda > Insecta > Diptera > Tachinidae > Thelaira > Thelaira solivaga. The sequence continues at coordinate 37,386,165 of OX377613.1, forward strand.
TCTTGCTGTCCGACGGCAAAGCCAAAATACTGTTCATATAGCTTAGTCACTTATGGTGTCAAATTCCTTCGCTGAGTTTTAAAAGTAATGTTACCACAAATATAACAAAACCTGTCAGGATCATTTTTGCACTTTCTTGACATTATTTAACAGTCGCTTAACTCAATAAATAGAAAAAAACACTATACTATTCACATAAATAAAATCTCTGAATGCAAAAGTGGAACAAAAATGGTAAATTTTAAATTTTACGGGTAGTAGCTGTAACACGAAAACTAGAACTGATGGAATCAAAATAAATACGGTGATAAAATGAGGGTATTTAGGTAATTCCAAATTGGTAAGTACCTTTCTTGTTACAAGATTTTGTTGACCAGTGTAATTAAATGTTTTCTTCATATTGATGTTTTCAAACATTTTAGTTGATTTAAAGTTTTCAAATAAGTAGTTTTGAAAAGTGAAAAAGTAAAAACAATTAAAGTGTCCCCTACTCCATGTTAAAGTAGTTAGTTGAATGTTAAAACACATGATCACACTCACAAATACACTTAAACCAAATAAATAAGACGTATGTATATAAATAATAAATTAAATAAATTATATATTGTGTTTTAAATCAACTTTATATAAACTTCTTGTTTCAGTATCAACTATTTTCCGGTCGAAATAACTAAAACAAATAAAAAACATTTATCCTACAGAGTTTAGTCTAGAACATGTTTGCCAGTTGTTATACACTTTAAACAAATAAGCAGTAATTGAAATTGGTTGATTGAAATGTATTAAATCAGATCTTCTACTTCTAATTAATATGCACGTTAGAAACGTATATGTATATGAAAATTGGGAAAGAGTTGAAAATTTTATGCTTAATTATTTCAAAATTATTACCAACCAAAATATATTTATTGAGAAATTATTAATGTACTTTTAGATCATATTAATTAATTAGTTGTTTATTATTTATAAATATTTAAATTAATATTATTATTTCTATCTTTACACTTTGTAGAAAAAGTCTTAAAACAAATTTAAATATACACAATTACATAAATATAACCAGATAAATCATACAGATGCACGCAACCATACATACGAGTACATACAAACATACGAGTACATATTTAACATTAATAGAACACATAATGACATTAGTTAAAATTTTACTAGTTCAATTCATAAAATATACGACTCACACAATTTAAATTAATATTTTTAATTTTTTCCAAAATGCAAAAGTATTAACTTTTGGATTAAATAAATTGTTATTTTTAATTAAATAAATTTAATAGAAACCTTTTGCATAAATTTTTTTGACATAATTTCTATTTCTAGTCTTCTCATTTTGATTCAAAACCGTAACACTGAAAACAATTAAATAAGTTTCAAGTTGTGTGTGTCACTTTTCCAAGATGGTTAATCAAGTTTTTCACACACTTCAAATCGTACAAATTTATTAAAAAACAAAAAGTCGTATCCCGTTTAATTTATAAAACAGTTTTATCCTATGTTTTTGTATATACTTACTCTGCGCTTTTTCATTAAAAAAAGTAGTCAGCGGTAATTTTGGTCAGATGGTGTCTATATCTTACTTAAAGTGGACTTATACCACTTTCCAAAATAAGAGCTCATATATTATTGAAGGTACATAATATTTTTTGTTTTTTTTTTTTTTAATTTTAATAATTTGATATTATTTGAAATGCAGAAAAATTTATGTTAACAGTGGTTTGGAATGCGCGGAAATACACTGAACTTAAAGTTCGCAAATTATAAACACAGTGCTCTTGGAATAACGGCAACTAATTAAAAGGTTTATCAGATTGTTAACGTTTACGAATGTGCAAATTAAAAATTAAAATGTTATTTATATTGTAGTTTAAAGCATTTTTATTGTTTACAAATCAAAAAAAAAACTAAATAATATCTTTATCTTTATCCTCCGCGCTAACGAATTTTTTGGATAATTCTTTTCTCTCTGCTTAATAAACCAACGGTACAGAAATTTTTCTATTTTTAGTAGCTCTGACTAACACATTCTAAATTTTTTTTAATTGTTATCTTGCTAATCCGTAATTTTGTGACGCAAAGGCTGTCGCTCTTGCACCTTTTTGTAATAAATCCAAAGTATTGCTACTAAAACTAAAATGTTGTGGTTGATGTTGTAGAGTACTTATCGTATGCAATGTCAATAAAAAGTGTTGACGTTTGGGAAAAATGATTAAATGGGATGTTGACGTTATCCCGAGCGCACTGTATATAAAAAGACAGGCGATAAAATAGAACAAATAGTTCAAGAAAATTATATTTAGAGAAATCTTTTTTAGTTTTATAATATAATAAAAACAACACAACACAAAGAAAATATGTTAAAGGAAATATAGAAAAGGTAATAAACCCAAACTAAAAATGATTTACTCATAAACTACTCGTATTTAGGAAAAATATTTATATAACAAAAATGTCTCTCATGAATATGATAGTAAATTTTTTGTTTTATTAATTAATTAAAACGAATGCAGTCAATTCGTATATTATTTCATTTTAGCATTTCATCCTATTTTCTTTGTGATTTTTTGCTTGTGATACACCAAAAAAAATAATTCAGGGGCAACGCTTCATTGATTCAAAGAAATATTTAATGAAATTATTGATTATTTATGAAATATTTCGTTGGTTTAAGAAAAATGAAATTTTTCATTGAATTAATGAAAAAAATTCTTTCAGTATAACCATTGCTAAATTAATAAAGTAATGAAAAAAAAATTTGGTGTTAGTGGTATAAGTCTACTTTAAAAAAGAAATAAGTTAGTGACAATTTACCGCAAACTAATTTTTTTAAGTGGGTTTATAACACTTTCAAAAATAACAACTCATCTATTCCAAAACTTAATTTTTAAATTTTTTCTATAACGTTAGTATTTAAAGGAAAAAATTGCGCACAATTTTTTTAAATCACTGCACTAAAAGAGTTTTATTCATGAATCCAATTAAATAAATCATTAGTTGAACTGTTATATTTTAAAGTGATATAAATTCACTTAAAAAAATTATGAGTTAGCGGTAATTTTAGTAAGATAAAGACATCATCTTTTACTGAAATTACCACTGATTCACCTTAAAAAAAATGCGGACTTATACTACTTTAAATATAACAGCTCATTTGTCACCCAATTACACGCTTCATTAGACTAATGAAATAGAGTAGAATCTTAAAAAAGTTAACCGAAATGTTCCAAGGGCTATTAACATTTTCGAACCTCTAACTTTTCTAAGCGTTTCTTTTAAATTGAAAAAAAAAAATAAATAAACAACTTTCTTTTTGGATATAGTATGTAACATATTAAATTTTCTTTTATTGACTTATTGACTCACTACAAAAAAGAAACTTAGATTTCATTTTTTAAAAGTTCACAGTTACCCTGAACATTTTCATGCCCAAAAATTATTTGGTTGTACGAAGTGGTCAAAGTTTTTTTCGTTTGTATAATAAGTCTTGATAATTCTTGTGTGCAAATTGGTAAGGTCTATCACCGGATTAGCATCTTTATTATTTTCTAACCATTTTATCACGGTATTGATGCTTTCAAAAATCTCACTTTAGATTGTTAACCATCTTACTCTATAATTATTATGATCGTTATCTTCTGAAATTTTATCATTGTTTCAATTGTCGATTTCATCAATGCTGGATGTCAACATTATCTCCCACTATTGACATCAGCAATTAATCTTCTGGAAGTAAATTATTGTATACACTATTTGATATAATCATTTCAAAGAGTGCGCACAGAAAACAAGTTTGGTTGTGATAATCGAATTCGTTGCCAATAGAATTCGAGTACACCAACTGCAGCAATTCGGCAGCCGCAACTGATAAAATACAAAATGGTATTGCCGCCATAATGAAATAATTTAAAAAAATTTTATTTTTCACCATTTATTAAAGTCACAAGCCAAATTGTGACAAAAATATATATAAAACAAACAAAAAAAAGGCAACAAAAGAAAACAATGAAAAGTCGAAATTCAGCACTTAAACAATTAAATTAAAATATAATCCTTTTTCTTTGCTTGCCCACTTTTTATTTAAATTAGTCCAGGACATACTATTTGCTTATATTTATCTGAAAAAATAATACTTACCTAAATCACAATTCAATATTTCAATACAATGAATGTCATATGAAGAAAACAACTCATCTAGTTTATATCCTGCGGCTAATGATCCATTGATATTGCAGTTGGTTTACCCATCAACTCCAATAGTAATAATTTTATTGTTAAATTATTTCACTTTATTTCAATTTAAGCACATATCTTTTAGAATTTTATAATTTTCACTTTTTATATATTTTTTAGAAATGTCAAAAACTAAACAACAAATTCATTAAGGCAAAATATTATCGTTTGTTAATACTGAATTTACATTTCATTTCTCCACATGTATTTCAAATAGTTGTCTCCAACGAATCTGTATATTTGTTTTAGTCAATGATATATCGGTTGAAGCAAATAATATTAAAATTGTGAGAATCGCCTTTTCATCATGAACATACGAGTAATTTAATGGTTACAAATAATGATTATCTGCCAAATGGGTAAAAATACAATTATTATGATAAAATTTTAGTTTAAACAAATGATATTTGGAAATTGTAATCGATTTCCAATCAATCTTTTGTGTGTGTGTGTGGAATTTCGTCTTATTGCATAGTTTTATAAGAACTTCTTGAAGGAGTTCATGCCATACGCTCTGAAAAATTAACTGAAAGGTTCACTTTTTAGAGCAGTATGTTGATTATTAAACATTGTAAGCTTATCTGAGTGTTTAACTTTTACGCGAGTTAACTTTTTAAGATTCTAATGTATTTCAATAATTCACTAAAAATATTCACTAATTTAATGAAATATTTCTTTAAATTAATGAAATTTTGTCATTAGTCGAATGAAGCTTTTTCACTGGTTGATAGATAATGAATTATTCTTTCAATGTGTAGTACTTTGAAGAAAAGCACATCACACTTTGAAAGGTTTTTCAAAGCCGAAGTTGCCAAGTTTGACACCATTTTAAATTACACTATTTTTAACTACGATGACATAAAATGCCACAAAATACAATGGTTAAACAGGTTTTGTATCTAAACCCGCGCAGTATTTTAAAAGTGCTATATTTATTCCCATTTTATTTTAATTTTAACCCCTGTGCGTTATGACTTTTATTAAGTAACATGTATTTTATATCACTGATCTCATGTATAGATATAGAGAAAAATACTTTTTTGAAGGCACTTGGATATCAGCAAATTAAAATATTTTGTATGCAAATTTTTTCCTTTCGTTTCAAATTTCAAAAGTAAATTATTTTAATTCATATTTATTTGTAGTTTAATTTAATGTTCAAAACTTGTGTGCTTTCGTTTTTTGGAAAACTTTTTAAAATAATTAATTTTTGAAATTGAATAATTCAACTTTATTTTTTATTACACAATTTTAAAAATGCAAGTCAACTTTTATATCCGAGCTACTGAAAACTGTTTCCAGAGTATTTTGGAGCACGATTTCAAATCACTATTTCTTTTTTTCAAGTTGGCTCTGGTGCCCAAGATATAAAATTATTTCCTAAGTTTCAAAAATTCGCAACAAAACTTACTTTTATTTAGTCGTAAAAGATGTGACAAAAAAATACGTTTTTATACAAAATTAACAAATTTTTAATTAAAAAAAAATGTAAATAGGAAGAGATGAAAATAGTTTTAAAAAAACGCGATTTATTTCATTAAAATCAATACAAAACTTTCGATTTTATTCTCTTAAGTAGACACTGAATCGTTCAGACTTTTCAAGTCATTTAAATTTAAACTGGGTAATTTTCTAGTTCATAATTCATTTTGTACAGTGTACGATAACTTGTGGCTTCGTTCATCGTTCCTTTCGTACACTGTACGATGATCTGTGACTTTCGTTCAAAGTATCAGTTCATCGTATTTATTATAATAAATACGATGAACTACGTTTATAATGATCTGTAGCTACAACTGATAAGTGACTTTAATCGAATTCAATTTCAAATTAACTAGCAATCAAGTGATTGAGCGATGAACAAAATAATAAAAAAAAAATGATGCATCCGAGTCTTTCAATTTGCTGAATCGTTCATTTAAACTAGGTCGTACATGAACGCTACGAGTCTACAATTAAGACAATCTATCGCATAGTAAGAGATATTAATTTTTTTGAAACAAATGCTGAAATATGCGTTTGCCAATGTATGCTTACCTTGTTTGTTTACAATTGTTATACATAGTTACTGCTGTACGCATCACTTACTTGGAAATAAAATCAAAATTTCAATAACATAACTTGTTTTGTTTGGGTAAGAATATAACCGATTTTTAATTTGATTTATTTTAAATAATTTTTAAAAAATTAAAAATGTTTAATTTCCATAAAAAAAATTTATTTTCCATTGCAATTTTTACGATCTCTTTGAAAGCAGTGAGTCAATTTAAAAACGACTAATTTTGTTGGAGTTTCGTATTTTCTTTACAGTCAAATATAAGGAATCATTTTCAAATAAATGAAATCTGAGATATGAGAGATCTCATGTCACATCTTGAAATTATGACATTACGATGTGCGATTATATTAGAAATTACGGTCAATTTAAGACAACAAAGTGCAGATTTCAAATCAGCATTCCAAAGTACTCTGGAAACAATTTTCAGTTGCTCTGGTCCAAAAGTGTGTATACATGTGTTATTTTTTCGTCTTTTTTCATTCCAAATACCTTTTTTATTCTGACTTAAATTTGAATATATATTTATTAAGGCAAAAGATATACCTATTTTATATATTTCAAGTGAAAAATTAATTTATTAGCATTTACTTCTTAAATTCTATATCTAATTTGGTTATTTAAAGAAAACAAAAAACACATTTTTCAAACTTATTCAAAATGTGTAAAGAGATGCCTAAGAACCCTGTACGATGGCATATTATGTATGTATGGGTGTGTGCTTTTTTTTAATGTTTTACTCAACTTAAACATTTTAAACAGTAGTCATTCATAACGCTCTATTAAAACAAGTATGTACCTATAAAACAAAAAATTAATGTCTTAGAAAAGCTAAATTTAGAGAAACTCTTGTACAATTAAATATACTTGAATGAACCAATTTAACTTATTACAAATCTTTCTTAATTATAGTAAACTAGTAACTATATATTTAACACTTCAACTTAAGTAAAGTTTTATTTACATCACTTTAATTTAATTCATTTGACATTAAAATACTTTAAAACTTTTCTTTGTTAGCAATTAAAAGCATTAGAGTAGTTGAAAAACTATTCCATCTTATTTATCGATTTTAATCAGAAAAGAACCATAATTTTTATACACGTTAAATTTTAATATAAAAAACTATATTCGGATCTTAGATATACGCGTATACCCTTCACTGTTATAGCCAAATATTCATATTTTCAATCTTGCACATTTTTCTTCAATATTAAAAAAAAGTATATATAAAAAAGATTTTTAATGAAATCGCAAATATTGATTAAAATATATATAGCTCCGGCATTTCTACACCGATCTGGCTGAATTTCTATAGCAATTGAAAGACAAAAATATCAGACATAATGGTTTGCAAAACTTCAGAACATTGATTTCAACGACTAAATAGACAGACAGAGGGACATTCTCCGCTATTTATAATAATTCAGAATATATATACTTTATAGGGTAGCACATGTACAAATTACAAACGGAATCCCAAAGTTATATATACCTTTCGTATTTACAGTGAAGGTAATAAAAAAGAAGGTTTTATGTTGGTCTATATTTATATTTGATATTTGACGCAACAGTGTCTTTTAGTTTAATGACTAACTGAAAGCATATTTTGTGACCTAAAAACTTTTTACTTTCACTTTAGCTTCGTTAATACTGGAGGTAACCCCTGTATTCCGATTCGAAAAAAATGGTACGAAATCGAATCTTTAATGTGTTTGATAGGTTACTTTTTGCATATGTCTGGACTACCTCGCTCTGTAATGCACCGTTTTATACAAAGAAATATCTTGCGATTAGTAAAGAGTAAACGCAAAACATTTAGCTTACTTCGGATGAAAACTATAAAATAAAATAATAGACAGCCAAAACAATTTTATAAAAGAGCGGGGTATTCTCGCCTGCACTTTTATAAAATTAAGATTTTAAAAGATTAAAATTTTGAATAGAGAAATTTTATACCTACGAAATAAAGCTATCATTCATGTCACAAAATTCAATTCCAATCGTAAGTGATTTTAGTACCGTAATTAGCTTCTACAAAACACGAAAAATTTCTTTAAACTAGTTTTAGTTTTTTAAGTGAAATGCTGTTTTTTACTGACTTCAGTTATCGAAAAAAAATTATACATTTTTAAAAAACCTATCCAAATAAATACAGCCATTTTACACTTTATAAAGTGGTTCATGTTTTTGCTAGGACTATTATCAGAGGCACCAACCAAAGCATAAGTGCGGGCGAACACTTTTTTTAACAGTGGCTTGTGCAAATTGTTGAAAAGTTTGCGTAAAAATAGGCGTGGCCACTCCAAAAATATGGGGCGACATTCCTTGGCGTATGGAGACTATATGTACTAAATTTCAGACAAATTCGTTTTAAGACAAATATTCAAAGTAAATTAAAGTAGACTTGAAATCGATATTGTGACAAATTTGTATGAAAAATTTGTAATAATTTACACTTGAATTCGTTATTAGACTTTTTGAATACAGCCTTTATTTATTTTTTTTATATGAAATAAAAAATGAAATATCTTTTTTAGTTTTAAGAATTAACAAATTCGATCGGAATCTGTAGAAGAAAAAATTTATGAAATCAAAATCATTCCGATTGGAATATGTGACACACCTGTATATTACAGAGAAAACATGAAACAATCTAAAAAATAAAAAAGCAAAATTTTTTGCTACTTGGGAAGAGTAAATTTTTTCTATTGCTTTTCTCTGCAAAATTATAAGTCCATGCTAACCATGTGTATTTATTATATTTTCTTAGTTTGCTGGATGGAGAAAAACAAAGAGAAAAGGTTTTTAAAAGTAAAAGAACCGCCCTATAAAAATTAATTATTGAGTATTAAAAATATATGTGTAAATCACTTCATCGTTTTTAAGCCATTTATCAATTAATTTTGTTTTTATAAGCCCCCTTAACAATGAAAATATTTTGATTTTTAAGCAACTAAAACAACATTTTTCTCAAATAACAATTTTCAAAGACCAAAAAAAAAAAATCGTCACAAAATAATAAATAAAACTACAAATACTACTAAGATAAAAAAGGGAACCAATTACAAAAACAAGAAATAAAATAATTAATTATGTGTACACTTGATAAGGGAACAAATCAAAAACCCTCAAATACTTTGAAAAATTTTTTCTTTTTTCTAAGTTATAAATTCGTATTACATGTGTTTAGTAAACACTTATATTCATTTGGTGTAAAAAAATAAAATGATATACATACTATGTGTAATAAAATGTACTTTAACAAATTAATTAATTAACTCCCTCTAGCAATCGCTTTATTTTCAAATCAAAAATTTAACAATAAATTAACACAAATTTTATTTAGTATTAATGTGAAATCATACTAACTAAATAATAAATAACAAAATATTTGTCAATTCTATATATTTTTAATTCTAAATGTTAAATACATACATATTAAAATAACAATAATAATTGAAATATTAACAAATCAAAAAAAAAAAATTAGCATATCCTTTTAAAAGCCCTAAGAAATCAAAAGAAAGATATATACAGAAACCAACCAACTGATACTTAGAGTATGTACCTACTTAGTATATTTATATAATTTAGAACCTAAACTATTCATAAAATTACCTTCTACAAATACTACTTCTACTGATACTATTGGACAATCAAAAATTTAATGAATAAAACTATAAAAAAAATTATATTAAAAAAATTTTTATAGTCTAAATAAAAGAACAACATGAAAATGTATACATATACACATACATACATATATATTTTTAAATTAAAAAATAGTTAAAAACTTCTTAAAAAATATTAAATATTAAATTATAAAAAATCCTCAAGCAAAAAAAATTTTTTTTTTAATTTTTATGTCTGTTTTGTTCTGTTTTACTTCTCTTTTATGCTGAAAACCAACGATGTATTTACAATCAATTTCTTTAAAAGAATACACTCAAAAAATTACGATAATATTTATAAGCTTACAAGTTTCACTCAATTTTTGGACCAGAAAAGCAACTGAAACTGTAACTATATGCGAGAACTTTTCACATCGAAAAGTGTGAAACAAAAAATTGCACAGTTTCTCGATTTCTGAGTAAACAGTATTTCTGCAGTGCAATGTTAAAAAATGGAAAGCTGTTAAATGAGATACTGACACATCAAATTATGCATTTGTGTGCGTATCCAAAAAATCAAATTGGTTTTCATTTTAAGTCACGTGTACATGTGACTTCCCTTTTTAAAAAAACACTCACACAAATGCATGATTGATGTTGAAATTTGATTTATGTATCACCCGTTTTAAAGTTGTTGGACAAAGAGTAAAATTTTCAAAAACAAAACACAAAAAAAACGTTCGAATATAATTTGGTATGAAAATAACAAGCGTTTTATTTTTCAATTTCAGCTCATAATTGTATTTTTTTTTTATAATTAATTATGTATGTGTGTGAATGTACTAATGATTGAATAAATTACTTGTTGATAACTTTCTACTGTCGCAAAAAAAATATTGTGTTGAATTACAACACAAAATATAAATTTTGTGAAATATGTAGTAAATAAAGAGAAATAAAACTGTTTACTTTATTTTATATTATATATTAAATTTGAATAAAGAAATATTTAGAATGAGAATAATTTATAAATAGAAAATTTATAACGGTCTCATTTTGTAGAACGCAATGTTGAAAACAAAACTACTTACATATAAATTTTTTTAAAGCACTCTACTTTACATTTTGTAAAATAATAAAGATACAAATTAAAATAATTACAAATAATATACATATCGTTTGCTAAAAATAATTTAATATTTTGATTTTAATAATTAAAAATTAATAAATGTTCGACACACATATTAAAGCTCACTTTGGACTGAATTTTTTTAGTTACTTTATTAAATTAATTAATAATTATAAGATATACATGAATTTGCACTTAAAGAAGTTACTAACAAAATATTATTTAAGATAAAAGAAGCCCAATATTAAAAAAGTTAGACAAGCTAAAAATTTGAGCTGAAAGTTATAAAATATTAAAATTTCCTTTTTTCTATTTCAAAACAAATCAAGAAAGAAAAAGAAAACAATTAGTAAATAATCTTCTGATTTAAACAGGTTAAAAACAGATTTATTTTTTTTTTCAATTCGATGTTGAATAATTATTTTTAAATATATATTTTATTATTTAAAAAAAATATTATGTTAAAATAGTTTAATCAATAAATAGAAAACAATAAAAAAATATTATATTGTTCGAAATTTTATAAATTTTTTATGTCTCTCTTCCTATTTCAAACATCTTGTTGTTGTTCCTTTTTCCTTCTGGTACACACAAATCTTTAATTTCCCATAAATAATTAAGTTACAATCAAATAATATATTTCCATTGAACTTCTTATACACGTATAATTTACAATTTTCTATTACAAAAGCTCTTCTTTATCACAAAACCTAATTTTTCAAACTCCTGTCAAAACAAAAAGTATGGAAAAATTAAAATTATTTGTTGTATGTATTTAATTTTATATATTATTATTTTATTATATATAGTTTTTATAATTGAAGCTTTTTATTTATTTTTCACATTAATGTTAAATAATTTAGTCAATTCCAAATATTTATCTCTAATTCATTTAGACAAAATTTGGCTTCTGTGACATGAGCATATGAGTATTGTTGCACATTAAAATTAATGATTTCGAAAAATGCAAAATTTATTGTGTAGTTGTAACAAATTTAAATGGACAATTATATTATTGTGTAGCATATTTTATGTACATTCATTCTAGAATTTTAATACTTAAACATTCATTCTCTCTAATATAATTTTGTGACTTTATTTTAAGAAAGAATTAAAAATATAATTGTTAAAAAATCACCAAATTGTCAAGATAGTAATACAACTTTTATTGTGCAAAAACAAATTTATCAAAATTAATTGAACCGAAAGAAATAATAAATTAAATGTTAAATGTCCAAATAAAAAAAATTTTGTTTTATTTAAAAATTGTTTTAAGCAGATAAAGTTTTATTCTACAATACATTATAATCTTCTATAAACATATACTATTTCATATTTATTTATATAGAATTGGATTCATTCTACATATGGAGAAATTCACCGGCATATTTATTTATTATATAAAACTATTGTTAAGTTTGAAATTAAAATTTTAGGTTTCTTCGTCCTCATCTTTTTCACATAAGTGTGATAACACCAATTTGCCTACAGCCCTTTCTTTCTTCACATTATTGGAAACTGACGAAAAATATGATTTCTTTTTTAATGTGGTTACTTTATTCTGTCCAACAATATACTCTGGCATGATTAATTTTGAACCTCTCAGCTTAGGTGAATCAATTTCGGTATCCATTTTTTCCAACGATTGCAATGCCTTTAAATTACGATGTAGCTTACTAGATTTTCTAAATTCAATTTTTTTCACTTCTCCAGTTCTTTCATGAGATTCTTCGGCATCTTTACGTTTGTCAATTTCTCTGAGGAAGTCGAGTGCAGCTGTTGAATTTGTGCGGTCAGATATATCAACATCCTCTAGTGAATATTTTTTCCACTTATGTGGATTAATCTTAAGAATTACTTTCATTAATCAAAAAAATATATATATAAAAAAACTTTAATATTACCTGAAAATCTGGTAATTTTCTAGGCTTTAAACATCTAGCGATCGGTAATTCAGGCTTCTTGAAAATACTTTCTTTTCCCCTTAAGTGATGAAGTTTTCGTTCTGTAGGTAAGCCACCATCTCCTTGGCGATACTTCATTTCCAAGTTACCTCTCTTCAAAGCTGCACATGCATTTGATTGATCCAAAACAGTTCCCTTAAGTTCATTACTAGCATCATCCAAGCATGCAAAGAGCGCATTACGTTTTGTAGCAAAGTCGTGCATTTTCTATTAATATTATTTAGATTTTATTAGTAAGAGGAACAATGTAAACATTAGTCTTGGGTAGTACACGAAACAACTATTCACATTGAACTATTCAATTAATTGAACTGAACGTACTTACCCGTATTTTGAATTCCTATAGTTCATTTTCCTGCTCTTTATTTTAAAATAACGAACGAACTAAACTTAAACGAAAACAATGACGAAGGGACAAAGTTGCAAATTGTTTTCTTTTACAAAAATGGTAAGATTTGAAAATTAAACCTTATTTTTTTTTAGCCATAATGACTAAAGTACTTTTTGAACATTATTAAAAAGAAATCGAAAACTAAATTTAAAAATTTTTCGAATTTTTGTTGTTTTGCTTTCTATTTTCGTAAAAAATTCCTTTCAACCCCTATTCGATATCATTTTACATAATAAAGAACGGTCAATGACAATCAAAAGTATAAGTGATAAAGATACAAAAGAACAAATGAATTAAATAGACGAACTATTCCTTTCTAATATTTAAACTAAGAAGAACAATCATAAAAATGAACTACGAAGCCCAAACCTTGTAAACATAGTATAAATTCCATTCAATAAGAACTGATAGCGTATTGTAAGTTACCATACTTAAAATCTCGTTTTCAAGTAAATAGTGCTACCAGCTGAAAAATTCAACACTAAAAGGGTATTGTTTTGCATAACAATATGAGAATTATTAATTAAATTTCCATTGCAAGTATTAATCAACCGTTTTGAATACTAGCCTAATTATTTTAGTTCGTTATGCCTTTTGTTTATATAAGCCGTCATTAATATTATTAACTTTTTAATTTTTTTTATTATCATTAATCTCACAGAACTTAATTATATGATCAAATTAGTGACGCGCACTGACTACTTTGGTCATCGGCTTTAATTTTTTTTAACTTGGTAACATTTAGAAGTAAGCTAAACAGCACAGATTGTTTTAATAGTAATCTGCGCAACATTTTTAAAACATATCAGTGATGTATTTCGTAAAACCTATTTAAAATCATTTCGGAAAATGTTTTTTAAAATTATTTTATTTTGTAAAATCGTGTATAAATTAGTTTAACGTTCAAACTAAATTTTTGTTAAAACTACTCATTGTGAAGACTTTCTTATATTAATTTACTGTAGTGAGATAAATTAAAGTCATCTACTTTTACTGCTTTGTTAAGTAATATTTTGCATTTTTTATTTCCTTGTTTGATATTTATGATTCTGAACTGATAAAAAAAACAATAACAATTTTGTTATTTTTTTTAATTCGGTTATATTGGTAAAATAAATTGTTCCCCTCCTGTTTTTATGCAACTTTTGACTCCACAACCCTGTTAATTGTTGAATCATTCTGAAAAGGTACTAAATTTTACAACTGTGGCTTTGGTTTATTTATAATTTCATCATCATCGTCCAATTAGTTATTATTATTTTGTTAATCAAAAGAATAAGTGCATTTTGACCTTTTGTTTCAAAAGAAATTTTAACAAAATTAAAAATTTATAATTTATATAAAACATATATGTGCATTATATATAATATATAAAATCAGGATAATTTGCTTTTGAGAAAATAAGGATATTATACGAAACAAAGTTTTGTCAGTGGTGCATTATAGAAGAGAAGAAAGTTACCGAAATATCAAACAAAGGAACTGAACTGGACTAGTTAAATTTTCTATAACAATATAAATTGGCAAACTTTTAAACTTAAAGGAAGAGAGGAGATACAACAATAACCATATTTATTAGAGTATCTGAAAATAACTTCCTATATATTGCAAAAACTGCCTCCAAATACACTTTCAAAATAGAAATCGTTAACAAATTCTAGTTTCTCTAAAAGGAAATATCAACTACATCACAAAAATAATAGTGCAAGCTTAAAGTAAATAACAAAAGACACAATGAATGCTAGCGAACGCAACCGTATTTTACAGAATGTAGATGCATTAGTCAATCTAACAGAATTCAACGAATTGTATCATGCTTGTTATGACTACAACTTGCTAACACCCGTTATGATACAAAACATTTATCAAATTGAGCCAGAGAAATTGTTAGGAGAGCCTTGTGACGAAAACACCTTGAATAGAGAACGTCATAAGCGATTATTTTTAAAAATTACAAAAAGAGGCCCAGACGCTTTTGAAATATTAAAACGAATTTTTAACGATTTGAAATATAAAGAAGCTTCAAAGATATTATTTGGTAGTGAAGAACGCATGATTTCGATAAGTTCTAGTAAAGAAAAAGGTGAACCAACGTGTGGAAATGATGATGTACACCTATCAAATAACAATGACAATAACATCGATGATAGAGATGGCTTAAGCAGACAGGTAATAATATTATGCATACGCTTGGACATACATGGGTATGAAGAAAATTTATTAAGTATTAAGATAATTATAAATGTACTTGGAAAATCCGAATTTACCGAGTTATTGGCCTATGAAGTTTTAATATAAAATTTAAGATATTGCACAAAAAATAAAAAAAAGTATTGTATCTAAATGTATATTAGTAATTTATTTCAATAGCGTTATAACTAAAAAAATATGTTAAAAAAAGCAATTTTTTCTTAAAACTCTACTCGATATTCTATGAAAATATCAAACAATTAAATTAAACGCTCCTCTGTGCAGATAAAATATAAACAATTTTTCCTGTAAATGTGCGTTATATAGTTTTATAGATTATACATTTTGGTTACCTTACACAACCGTTAATAGTTTGCGAAGAAATTGCTATATTTAAATTACTTTTACCTACAAATTTTTTTAAAAAAAATTTATAATTGCTTGTATTTTAATTATTTGAATTACATACTGATTAAATTTTTATTAAATTATTGCGTTTTGTATCTATATAAATTTTTTTTTTTTTTAGCTTTCACGTTCTTTGTCAGTTGAAAAAAACATAACATTACATACGTATGAAGACTCTATACGACCAAAGAAAACTGTAAATGTAGTCAAGGCAAAGAGCATTAATAAACATGCAAAAATCAGCACATATCCCATGGAGAGTAAAAATAACCGCGGTGTTTTCTTTATGGTCAACATTGTGGATTTTCCCACTGAAGAACCGCGGTTAGGAGCAGATGAAGACGCTCACTCGCTTTTATCACTATTTAAACAATTTGGTTTTAAATTATATGCCTATAAAAATCTATCGCAGAAGAAGTTTTTTGAATTACTCGATGAGCTATTAATATTAGACGAGATAAAAGATACTGAATGTTTTGTAATGGCTTTAATGACTCACGGTACATTGGTGGATGGTATAGAATTAATAACCTTTACTGATGGATCTGTGGTGAAGGTGGAAGAAATTGAAAAACGTTTTTATCATGAAAACTGTACGCAATTGGTGGGTAAACCAAAAATATTCATTTACCCCTATTGTCGTGGTGCAATATCAGACAAAGGTATTACCATTATGAAAAAAACGCAAACCGAAGGTTTTGGTAATATCAAACGTTCTATTAATAATATTGCACAACTGTCGGATGTCATCAAATGTTATGCTACTACATCAGGATTTGTAGCTCATCGTGATGTTGAAGATGGTTCTTGGTACATTCAAAGCTTCGTTGATATAATGGCTGAACATGCGCACAATACATCATTCGATGAAATGCTTAAAATTATACAAGCCAGTATCGAGAAATTTCGTACTAATAGGGGAGAATTGCAAACAGCCAGTTATGTTAATATTGGCTTTAATAAAATTCTTTATTTCAATCCAGGTGTATTTATTAATTAATCTGAATATATTCTTCCACTGATGGTGCTGCCAAAACAATATATACATATACATATATATATATAATTTTAATATTTATAATTCCAATAATTTTAAGTTCATTAAAGTATATTGTCTTTTATATAAAATAAATTTTGGAATAGTAACTTGTTATTCAGCGTTTATTGCAAATGGTGCTGGAACATTGCAAACTCAAAATTTCTTAGATGCAAAGTTTGTGTATGCAATGTTGCAATATGATTTACGTACAAAACTGAATAACGAGTATTTTCATTTTAAAAAGAACTGATGATATATGAATAGATATATCTATCTATGTATGTATGTTTAATTCTATTGTTAAGTTATATTAAGAAAAATATATGATAATAAAATATTTACTACTTTTTTTGTAAAATCGAATAACTCCATTTAACTCGTTTAGTTTAAGTTGTTTTTTTTTGTCAATTTTGAAGATTTTTCTAAAATTTCACTGGAACTTGCTTCGTATAACGTAAAATTATTTACAGATACATTTTTATTACAAAATACACAGATTTCAGAGTACCAAAAAATAGCACAAGCATTAATATTTGATTAAGAAAATCCCAAATTACAAATTTCCATTAAGTAGTATTCACATCGATTTTAAATCTGCTCACTAGTTTCAAAAATATCACAGAAGTTATGACGGAAAACAGGTTTTTTTTTTTTAGGAATTAGTGATTTTTAAAAAATTATTTAAAATAAACAAAAACAATAATTTTCTGTTTATCCACTTGCAATAAATTAGTTTAAATTGTTAATTTAATAACTAAATAAAAACTTCTAAGAAATGGCACTCATAAAATAAAGCACCGGGCGAAGTTGAATAAAAAACAGCTAGTAGCCTAGATACTTCAGGAAAGGTCGCATTGTTTTCTTATACCCTTCACAAAAAGTGAAAAGGGTGTATATAAGTTTGTCATTACGTGTGTAATTTCTACACCGTACATGGGACCCCCTATAAAGTATATATATTCTGGATCCTTATAAATAGCGG
Source organism: Thelaira solivaga (assembly GCA_947397855.1). NCBI lineage: Eukaryota > Metazoa > Arthropoda > Insecta > Diptera > Tachinidae > Thelaira > Thelaira solivaga. The sequence continues at coordinate 37,404,180 of OX377613.1, forward strand.
AGTCGATTTAGTTATGTCCGTCTAGATGACAAACAGAAAAGTATAGTATGCCAATTTGTGGGAAGTTTGTGTTTTCAGGTTGCTATTGAAATGCAGCACAATCGGTCTAAAAACGGCTGAGCCACGTGCTTTAATATTAGAAATAACAGGCATAATGTATGTGCAAAAAATCAAAAAGATTGATCTACAAATGACCAGAAAAATAAATCAGGGCAGTCATAGAATGCAAGTCGGTTTTGCTAATTGTCGGTTTTGCAAACCAATATTGGTTTCATTTGGTGTCATGAAACCAAGTCGTTTTTGTTATTTTCGAAGACAATTAAAACCGATGTTCGAATCAGTTGTTCTATACATTAGTTTATTTGTATGAAATTGTTTATGTAAATGTTTGATAACAATTTTAATAAATCGTAGTGTTTTCGTTTAAATAAAAATACAAACTTGTTTTTTTATTGAAAATTTTTAATTTAAAATATATAATTAGTGTCAGTGAAATAAGTAGTGGGATAAAATCACTTTTGCCGTTGTAGGATTTTTATTATCAGAAGAAGAACGCTCACAGGAAGTGAAAATAATATTCATAAATTACCGGTTCAATAAAGAAGCTTTCCGTTTACATCTTTTTGCCGTGAGCCTGTGCCTTTTATTGATTCAGCCAACTGTTGTCAAAGAGATCAAGCAGTTGGCTTATCAAGTTCTGTAAATCCCTTCGCAATATCAGGATATTTTTCTATAAAATGCATAATTATTGAGTTTTAAGCACCGAGCAACCTGAGGTGTCAGAGTGCAGATATATTTAGTATACATTTTCTTTCTGTCTTTTTTGCACGAACTCAAAATTTTTATTTTGTTTTGCTCAGGTATTTCTAAAAAATTTACACTTTCATTATTTACATTTCGTAAACATGAATTTTAAAACATGAAAATTTGTGTTTGTTATCACTTTTACATTAAATTCCATACTTCATAACAAAAAAACGTAGATATAAGTATTTTCGGCATGTGCACTTTCATTACGGAAATAACTTTTTAATTAATGTTTTTTAAAGCAAAAAATTTTTCATTTTGCTTATTTTCTCTTATTCGTAATATTAAAACACTACAAACTCCAAATAAACGGCTGAGTTTTTCAAAATTCTAACCTCAAAAGTTTCACTCTGGTTGCTTAGTGTTTTAAGTGCTTTTTTTTTTTTGTTAGAGAAAAAAAAAATTATGAGTAAAAATTTATTTTTGTAAAATTAATATTAATTTACTTAAATTTTTATTAAATTGAATTTTTAATGACAAAAGTCCGTTTTAGTCACTTGCTTTATTTGAAATTAAACAAACCAACAACTGTCAACCAACAACTGTCGATCCAATACAAAACCGATAACATTGGTTTCTGTGAGACCTAAAACCGACATTAATTCTAGTTCGAAAATGAAACCGACAACATTGGATTTTTTTGTCGGTTTCAAATCCAATACCGACAACATTAGATTATATGACTGCCCTGAAGGTAACACTTTCAATCTTCCCACATACACATGAACTTATATGCGTATATAGGTTTTCTATTTTATTATCTCCTTATTCTTTTTGATAAAACAGACACTTCACTAGTTAAGTGAATTCCGAAGAATAAAGATAATTTTTAATTTAGAAGAGCGTATTATTTTATGCAAATTTTTAAGCTTTATAAGTGCGTAATGTTTGTACATACATGCGTGTAGGATGGGCTAACAGTTCACATGAACAATCTACTTAAAGACAGACTTACAAGAATAACAAGAAGAGACAGAAGGACGAAAATAACGAGTAAACAGAAAAGACCTTATACGTAAAAGAGAATAGAAATTGTAAGGAGTTTCGTATAAGCATCTAACCGAGAGCAGGGGCGGGACTCTAGATTCTAATATAATAATAAATGAATTAATTAACTAATTAAAATGTGAGAAGTGTATGAAACATTTATGTATTATTATTGCCGGTGGTGAGTACCAGATCCTACATACTTGAAACCAGTCAACCGGTCTTATACAAACGTGTGTATGTATGCGTGCCATTTAAGTGTGTTGCGTGCAAAACAAATACACAAACTATCTTACAGCAATATACATAGTTGCTAGAGAAGGTTTTTCGGTATTTGAATTTCTTTATTTGAAATTAAATATTTTAAATTAAATCACATTAATTTTGCATTCTTATTAGATATTTTCCTTAGAATTTCTTTTTTATTTATTTAAAAATGGAGTATTTTATTTCTTTAAATAATAAAAATCCCAGAACGGATTTTTTCTTAGATCTCATTAATTTGAATTTCTTTGACTTAAATATTTTAGGATTAATAAAAAAATATTAAGCACATTAGTTTATAATTTTTTTTTTAATTTAACAATAACGTGCAAATTTAAATATATAAAATTTGGCTGCAACATTGAAGGATGTATAATAGTGTTTTCAGACTGAGTGAATTTAACATAAATGCGGTTTTAATGTTAAATCCAAGTCATAAAACCTGTATTTACCATACAAAGTGAATTTAATAAATCCAAATTAAATGATATTTTGGAATTGAATTTAAGTTGGATTTATGAAATAAAACACTATTATTGTGCGTTAAGCTCAGTGCTACCAAGTTAAAAAGATCTGTATCTGATCGCATTCCGACAAAAAAGAAAATTGAGAAGGGAATGGCAGAGAAATCGTTCTCCAGCTTTAAAGACCCAATTGAATTTGTGTCAAAAATTACTTAAAGAAAAGCTGCGTTTACAGCATGAGTCAGCGCTTGCAAATTATTTAAGTAACTTGGATCCGACAACAAAAACCGACCACAGCCTATGGAAAGCTGTGAAGCATATGAAGTGCCCTACTTCCTCCGAACCTCCACTAAGACTTGAGGACCTTAGTTGGGCTAAAAATTCTAGTGAACGAGCAAATGCTTTTGCTAGCCATCTGGAAAACGTTTTCACTCCACATGAAATAAATAGTGATATTAATCCTCCATACATCAGCGATTCCATTGAAAATCATATAAAGATGCGGTTGTCCTCAATTAAAATGGCAATCAAAAATCTTGATGCGAAAAAAACGCCCAGCGCTGATCGAATTACTAGTTCAATGCTGATGAACTTGCCAGATTGCGCTGTGGGAATTATGTTATTCATTTTTAATGCCATCTTAAGAGTGGGGGTTTTCCCGTCCTCTTGGAAAATTTCAGAAATCGTCATGATTCAAAAACCGGGTAAAGACGCTACTCAAATCACGTCATACAGACCTATCAGTTTATTATCCATCTTATCAAAGCTGTTCGAAAAGTTCCTCCTCCAGAAAATAACGCTCCATCTATCAGAGCGAAATATTATTCCAGAACATCAGTTCGGCTTCCGGGCTGATCATGAAACTACAGAGCAGGTTCACAGAATTGTTACTGCTATCAGGTCGTCCTTTGAGAAAAAGCTGTTTTGTTTAGCATTGTTCATTGATATCTTCCAAGCATATGACAAAGTTTGGCATGATGGTCTCCTCACAAAAGTAACACGACTTCTTCCTGCTAACACCCATAAGCTGATTAAAAGTTACTTGACTTATAGAACATTTAAGGTACGGTCAAAAAATGTATTTTCACCAGTTAAGAAGATTTCTGCAGGCGTCCCCCAAGGAAGTATACTTGGCCCGCTATTATACATCGTCTATACATCCGATATGCCTACAAATCGACATACTATCACGTCAACGTTCGTAAATGACACGGCATTTTTAAGTGTGAACAAAGATCCAGGAACTACATCTGAGCACTTACAAGCTCATATAAACCAGCTGGAAGGTTGGCTAAATAAATGGAAAATCAAAGTAAATCCATCAAAATGTGCCCATGTGACTTTCACACTAAGAAAGGCAAATTGTCCGCCAATAAAAATAAATAACGTCATTGTTCCGGTGGAAGCCCAAACTAAATATCTAGGAATCCATATAGACAGACGCCTAACATGGTCACGCCACATTGAGGCCAAAATCTCAGCTATGAAACTAAAAACAGCTCGACTAATGTGGCTAATAGGTCCATTTTCATCTCTATCTTTGGAATATAAAGTTCGGTTATATAAAGCCATTATTAACATCCAAAAGTCGAATATTTTACGAATAATAGTGTGCGCCCCCTGGTATATAAGAAATGAGAATATCCACAGAGATCTAGAAATTCCAACAGTTCGAGAGGAAATTGAAAAATATTGTACTAAGTACGTTCACAAACTGGCGACAAATCCAAACGCCTTCGCCATTGACCTGTTACAGTTCGAGGGACACAGAAGGCTTAAGAGAAGTGATCCTTTGCGCCTAGTGAGAAGAGGGATATAACTTTTTTATTTTAACGTAGAATATTCGTTTTATTTTAAGATTTGAGTACAAGTAACTAGTTATTACATTGGTAATAATTATTTAAGTTTTTTTTATATTTTTTAAAGTTAAGATTTGGATACTTATTGTAATTTTCTTATAGAAAGATTCAATAATAATAAATAACAAAAAAAAAAAAAAATTTTATTATGCAGAAAAATATGGAGATGTTCATTGAAAATATACCTGTGTCGATCACGACTGAACGAACCACTCAATTGAACGAAATGATCCGCTTCCTTTATAAAATCATTGACGGTCTTTCGATCTTCCGGTCTGTCGTTCGTTTGATTTTATGTTTTAAAGAAAAGTTTGTGGTTTCCTTCATAATAAAAACAATTTAGCAATGTTATTTACATGGTTCATTTTATTTTATTTATTTATATGTTTTAATAAATAATTTAATTTTTTTTTAAGTCCCTTTTTATATTGCTTTTATATTATTTTTGTCGTTCGGTCATTCCTTTCCTTCGTTCATGTATTTCAGCTAGAATATTTAAGAAATGACCGAACGGATCACTTTCAGAAATTGAACTAAAAAGATCGGTCACTAAAACGAACGATTTGGCACAAGTCTAATTGAAAATGCAAATGGGTACAAAAAAATTGATAAGTTTCTTAAAAAAATCATGACTTGGAAAATAGTTTACAGTTGTGGTCTAAAAAGTACGACATTTACCGTATCTTCAATGGTGAAATCTGAAATTTGTATTAAAGAATGCTTGCAGAAACGATTGCTGCCTCTAAATAAAAGACACCATTCTCTAGTAAAATGTTGGTCTTATTAAGTGTCTTGCCATTAATCGAAAACTGCTATGGAGCGGTATCAAAGATATCAGGTCGATATAAATAGTGGAAAAATACATTAACCTTCCCAATTTTCCGCAGCTTCGCTCAATTAAATAATACTGGGCTATTGCGAAATCCAAATTAAAGAAAAGTGGTACTCTTGATCCTGACGCCAAAAATATGGAATAAATATGCAGCGCAGGTATAAGAGAAAATAAGTTGTAATTAATTATTTTACTATTTTCTTAAAAGGCAATAACTACATGTGTATTTATGAATAATAGTTTTTTAAGTATAATACCTACATATACATTAAATTGCTTATGCGACCAGATTTTGTATGAACGATATTTTCACATTCGAATTTAACTTGCTTAAATTTTTGTATTCAAATAATTTATATAATTAAAACTGCATATTTGAAGATTAAATCTAGATGGTTGTGGTTATGTCGGGGGTTTTGGAAATACAATTTTGAAATTAATTTATGTGTGGCCATTGTGTTTAGTATTAAGTTTTCTTTGCCAGCCTGCCTACCTTACAAGAAGAGCACTTACCTTTAATAAGACAATCGTATTTATAAAAGACCGTATTGGGAAATAATGTACAATAATAATAATAAAACTCGTAAGCATAATAGCTTGTTTGAGTGCGAGTGTGTCTATGTATGCTTGCATTAAATGAACCATAAGTTGTGTAAAATGCGTCATAGCAATCAACTACACACACACAAGCATCCTATAGAGTCTGTCAAATATGTTCGCACTTACCCAAATTCATACATAAAAAAGTATTATCGTATAAACATATATTCTACATACACAACGACGTCATTGACTTCAACAATAATAACAACAAAAATTTTTTTAACCTAAAAATCAGTGATGCTATTAAAGTGGATGGTTCGTGAGCTCAGAAAGTGACGTTGTAGGTACATATAAAGAAAATTGAATGAAATTTTCACTCTTGTATAATTTTGAGTATGTATTTGTGAAAATATTATCCCAGCAAATGTAATTTTTTTTTTCTTAACAATTCACATGAATTAACAAGTATTTCGAAGTAATAAATACATTTTCTACATATTCTGCTGGAGGGCGGAAATGGCCATGCGGCAGTCAAAGAGACTAGTAACCCCGAGGTTGTTTTAAGCCTCAACAGAAAAAACATAAAACTCTACGGTATCACATCAGTAAAATTGGTGTGGTACAAGACGACTCTTGTCGTTTCTGCCGGGAAGAACGTAAAACGTCGGAGTATGTTCTGTGATAGTGCCCACCGGTGTCAAGACGCAGAATGAGGTGGGACACTGGTCCTAGGGGACATAAGCATTATTAGTGCTACAACAATTACAAGATTTGTAAGGAGTCTCGGATTGTAGTAAGGCACTGGGCTTACTTAAAGGTCGCGGTGTGATTATAGCTCATAATGATAATTATAATAAATAGATTTTTGAATTTTTGTAAGTGTCCGTTAGAAGTGTAATTTTTGATTAAACCTACTTGCCTACAATACAAGCGAATGAGAACATTAATCATCGTGGACCAGGCTGTTTGAAAATTGATTTTGAGAAAAGCTTAACATTCACTGAATAGAATTATTAGTTCACTTCATTTAGAACCTCAATGACCCAAATAGAGATAATTTTTTAGCCAAAGCTGTTTTTATTTAATTAATTAGACACACTTGCATAAGAAGATAAAATTTTTATATCAAACGTTTCAATTCATGTTTGCTAGGGTATTGCACAATTTTTACGCATACACAAACAAACACACACACTGGCATACATACATAAAGATAGTAAATATTTCGTGAAAGAGCTTTAAAAATTCAAGAGTGAAATAAAAAAGGGTTAAAAGGAAAACGACAATAACGACCATGCTTCGGTAAACAAATATTTTATGGGAGCGAGCCTTTCTGTGTGTATGTTTGTGTATGACAAATTTAAAAGGAAAATGCAACAACAAAAAATCCCAAAATTATGTATTTTTTTTATTTAAAAAGAAAATAAAACACGTGCTTATGCGGTACCCTTCTGTCGGTGTTAGTTGAATATAATTAAATAATTATATTTATATATCTATCTATACGCATATACAAACGTACATGTCCATATAAGTATATAAGAGGAACCTTACGGGCCCCATATACGACAACAGCATGCTGGTGCAATCAACTGATTGCACCATCAAACGCAAACTCTGTTGTACTAGCATGCTGGCGCAATCTTCATTTTTTGTAAATCGTTTCTAAGCGAAGTTGAAATGAATGACGATACAGTTTGGTCGGAAAACAAATATTTTTTTAACAACTTTTTCTCTATTTATTTTTTCTACCATTTTGTTGTGGCATTTATTTTTTAGGTCACGATTGCAATAATCTTCGCTTTTTATTTTCCATAAGCACGTCATCCATTAATATAAATCAAGGAATTCCTTCCAAAAAATTTTTTTTCGCACGTTCATTATCATGTTACCACTTACAAAAGTTTGCTTTAAATGAGCTAATTTACAATACACGATATCAAACTCATTTTGATTTTGTACCAGCAGCTGGTGCAATCACACGACAAGCCCATACACGGTCAATCGTCTGGCACAATCACTTGATTGCATCAGCATGCTGTCGTCGTGTATGGGCCCTTTTACTGACAAATAGCTGACTAACTAGTTCATCATGGGGCAGCTCTAACGATTAGAGGTACAGACTTGAAATTCGATGAATGAATAGCACGAAATAGAATAGAAATTCGAATAATAAGGGGACAAAAACGATATAGTCATAAAAGTCTTTGTACGATAAAGCTATCATGGCTGCAATAGGTATTTTCGTAGATAGTCAAGCGGCTCTCCTCGCCTTCTTATATAATATATTTTTTCAAGCTAACGTGGGTTCATTAGCAATGACCAGGCGGATAATTTGACCAAGATCGTCTCTAGGATAGAGGCTTTTTGTCATTGACGTTCGCTATACTGCTTAGTAGCATCAAAAGAAATATGTGATTGATTTTGCTGATGGGTCATGTTTGGGTCTACCACCGCTGACCTGTGATCAGTTCAGAACATAGGTAGCAAATGATGTGTGCTAAGATACGTCGCACACACCCCCTTGTTGAATGAGTTTCGCTAATCTAAAATGATTGCCGCAAATCGACTTTCTGCTGTTTTGCAACATCACATCGAAGCATATGGTTCATTAAACCCCGTAGGGTTTAAACGAATTTCGGTCCACAGACAGTGGACACTCACTGTTCAGTATAGTGAGCATCACCTCTTTGCTCATCAATCAAATGATGCCTTTTCTGTGCGAATACATATTCACGTGGTACCAGTGTTGAGAGTCATTGGTCGGACTTCAAAAGGTATCTTCTAGATGCAAGCCCGTAGCAGCTCAGGGTGCTAGCACATTGTTTTACCCCCTTATAGTGATATATCAAGGCCGAGATTTCGCCTTTCAATACTACCAAAGAAAGACGAATTCTAGGTGACAGTGTCTCAAGATGTGGGCTCATTAGGACGGTAAACTATATTAAAAATATATTCAAATTTCTGGCTGTGATAACTAGTCACTGAGCAATCAGCATACACGTTGACAGGATGGGTCTGCGCTTCAACCTAAGCTTTAGCAGCTACCAGGCACTTAAAAAGAAGAAGCCAGTTCTTCATTTCCTCCGCGAGTACCCGGCTCTTCTGGTTTCAATACATAAATTTCTCGGTGAATATTTTATGGCTGGCATACCTGGAATATCGAAGATAGAGTTAGGGTATCTCCTAAGACATCTCGATACCACAGGGTGGGTCTACATCCCTTAATGTGTAAAATATGCCAAACAAAGAAATTATGGTTGTTTTAGAACAAATTATATCATGATTATATTTCAAGGAGTATTTTTTTGTTAATACTGTTCAGGGCCTTATGTGCAAGCTAAGATTTTTTGTGGCAAATAATTTGTTTTGAGGCTACACTTTCAAATTGAAACATTTTTGTTATCTGTAATAAATTTATTTGGAACTCAAATATTTATAGAAACATTAATCTTTGTGCTTATTCCAAGTGCTATTGTAGACAAACCTCATGTTTTTTTTTTTATTAATAATTTTGCTTTTCATTAACTCTTTAAGTGCATTTCAATAACACCAAAAGGGCATTTTAATTGGAGGATTCACAGTAGTGTCGTATCAGTCATAAAGTCATATTATTTTATTATAATTTAAAAAGTTTTTCTTATTATTCAAACAAAAAAGTCCTAAAACAATAAAACTTTTTCTACTGTGTTTAATATTGTTACGAAAAATCATGCTGTTGAACCACTGTGTTATTACTCATAAGAAATTGTATATATGTGTCTACATATAGCAATTTATTGTTTATGTTAATATGCAGAATTTGTGAATGTAATAATTTTGTGTGCTATAAAAAACATATAGTAAAGTCTGACTGTTTGTAGAAGGTTCAAGGCAATGCTGAGAATACCAGACTTGGACTTCTAGTTGAGACGTTAAAGAGTAAACAAAATGTGTCATAAATAATAAAATGTCGTTGTAACGGTTAAAATAAAAGTATGTTTCTACAATAAGACCAGGACCACACACAGCAATTTAAGTTAGGCAATTCTTGATTTTGTAGGTGAGAGAAGAAAGAGGAAAGGAAAGGGGTACAAACTTACTCGTACTCGACAATTATCTTTTGTTCTCTCTTCGAATCTTTTATAGAGATGTAAAAAAAGAAGACAGGTAGCTTGAAAATGTCCAAACAAAAAATTTGTGAGTAGACAAAACGACAATTTTAAAAGAGAATTGAGAAAAAATTGCCCAACTAAACTTGCTGTGTATGGTCCTGCTCTAAGTCTTGAGAAAAGTGAACATCTTGTGTTTTATTTTACAATACGAACCTTAAAAAACTAATCTTTTTAATCATAGTTTAAAAACGTAGCAATATTATTTCATAAGTACCCAACAGACTCAAATTTGATATAGTACAAAAAGTTTATGAGGGATTGCTCACAGCATTCATATTTTTTTAATATACGATTTTATGACTACTGCGTGAATCCTTTAAATGTAAAAGAGAAGAATAAAAATAACACATTTTTGTTCAATATCATAATGTTGGTTGGGAATTGTGTTTATTCAGTTTAATGCTTACTAAGTTTTTTGTTTGAACATTTGAAATATTTTGGATACTATTGAGAAATAATTCTTATTTAGTCAATAGTTTTTACAATGTAAAGGTTCTAGTATTTGCCAAGAAATGTTGGGAGTAGTCAACTGAGGATGCGCAGTAGTGTCCGATGAAATAGTGCACATACAAGAATAAGAATCTTGAGGAAAACTATACATTTAAAATACCCAACACATTTGGAATAAGCACAAATAAAGATTAATATTTCATTTAAATTATCGACATCTTTAAATTTGAGTTCAAATCGCAACGAAGAAGTACTGTGCAAGCTTGTCGTCTATAACTTTTAAATAAAAAAAAAAGGAAAACTGAAAACTTGCCAATTTTGTGCATTATGTATTTGCTTTTATTATTCTTGTTGGGAGTCAATAGTCTGACGAGTGAAGAGCGCTACTTATTTCATTTTTATTCGTACGTTCGTTTATTCGAATTACGATGCTCTCAATATTACACCAAGATGTTTATTTGAGAGTGTATTATACCACGTTAGCAGTAGTAAGTAGGATGCGAGATGCGTGTATGTGTGTGGCTGTCTATTTATGCATAATAAACCAATACATATAGGTAGTATAGCAAATATAACTGAAGCGTGTTTGTTTGTTTGGCATATAGACGAGCATAACACACACAAAAAACGAATGAAGTCTTGGGACATTAGCAGAACGACAGATCCATCCACAAACAAGCAAACAACATTATTGCCGCAAACATTGTAGTCACATCCTCATCAACACCACTAGAATATGGTATTTAAACTATCAGATTCAGTTTGTTTTGTACTGTGGCAGTGGGAACTTTTCTCAGCCATTTAGTTTCTTTTTTCGTTTCCTTTGAAACAAAGCGAGCGACATTAAGCAGCAGAGAAGAAAAAAAAATTGTCGTAGTTTTGTAATGTGATTTTGTAATTCTATAATTTTGTGCTTTTGTTACGGTTTAAACAATTTCCGTCTGTTCAAGTCTCCTGTTCGATTATGATGTTTCTTTGCATAAATAATTTGCTTACCAGAAGAAAATAGTGCTTGACTTGAAAATAATAACATAAAAGACATAAATAAGTATGATTAAAGGCACGTGTCGGTGTGTATGTGTACGTGTGCGTATAATAATTTAGCAGTCAACGTCTACGAAAGAGCATGTGTGAGCGAGAGTGTCTTTATAAAATGAAAGTTAACTAACTAACTTCCTTATATTAAATTAATACTTCCTTTCCTGTCAACGAACAAAAATTTCTATCGGTTTTGTTTTAATAATGATGATGATAATATTAGCTTAATTAACATGTTATTGTGATTGTGTATGTTTAACCTCCGGCAATTTGACATTTAAACAACATGATAATGATGTTGATTTCTGTGTATGTGGGTGGGTATGTGTTTTTTTAACCGTATAAAAGGGTTTGTGTGCTAAATTTATGAATATATTTATAACAGTGTTAGAGCAAATTTTGCTTAAAAAAACATATTCATTTGAAAAATAATTGCCAATTCGACTGAACCAAGATACTGCCAAACAACCAGACAGCCAGCAAACCAAACAACCAACCAGGCACTAAGTCCTTGAATCAGGCTAACTAACGAGTATCGGTAGCGGCAGCTGTAGAAGTAATATGAACAACAACAACAACAGAAAATTATACAAATCTATCTATGGATATTGTGTGCTTGGTTAGATATTATGACAATACTCGTAATATTGTAATTCATAAAATTTTACCTACACGGTTGCCTCAGGCATACATAGCGTACACATACTCACACAAAAACATTTGTGTTTATACATAAATTACCGTTAGATCAACAGGTGATTTGGTCTGCGACAGTGTTTTTATATAAAACATTTAACTTTTCAAACTGCAAAATGCTGTAAAATTCTTGTCTGTCGTTATTCTCTCTCTATCGTTTCTTCTAGTCGACTATGTTGGAGGAGTTTATTGAAAAATTACCTAATATTGACAGTGATAAACGCTACGAGGTATGTATGTGTAGTTTTTTGTTTTCTATCGCTAAGTAGTTATTATATGCCCTGTACTATAATTTGACTAGATTTTAAACGGACTATGTTTTTATGGTTTTACAAAAAAGTATTTATGTAAGCTTGTTTCATATATTATCTAACATTTTTCATAAAGAAAATGGCTCATAAAATCAAAAATCTCTGGTACACTAAAGTACGCTTTTAATTAAAGTAGACGTTATTGTGATTATGATTATGGCATAAATTATTTGAATTCATTGTGAGTGTTGGCTAGTTAATGCTCCTTAACTGCTTGTGCCCTAGTTCGAATCCAGGTAGGATCAAATAAAATTGGGAAAAAAATCAAACCCGCTTTATAATCTTATAAATAAATATAAAATAATATAATGGAAAAAGCAATTGCAATACAAAAATTTTTATTCATTAAAAATTTTATATAAAAAATATATGTAAAAAATTTATTATTAAATTTAGTTATAAAAAATTCAAAATTTATTTTTTTTACCTGACCGGGATTTGAACCGGGAAATCTACAATTGATAAGCATTTTTTTTTAATTTTGTAAAAACAATTTTTATAATAATTTTTTATAAATAAAAATTTTTGTATTGTTTCATCTAAACATATGCGCGCCTATCGATAAATTCGGCTATGCCGAGTCTTATATACCCTTCACTGTGTTAGCCAAATAAGTCCACTTTTCACTTTCTTAAATATTAAAAAAAATTATGTAATTGAAACCGTTAGTTTATTAAGCTGGAGGTCGTATTATACAAATTTATTTCTTTATTATTAGAGAGAAATATCGATATAAAAATGAATTTTTATAATACGACCGCAAGCTTAATAAACTAGCCGTTTCAATAAATAAAGGTTAAATAAGCTACTTATAAAATATTATATAAAAATAATTTTCTTGGAATACCTATTTTTTCATTAAAATTAAAATAATTAATTAATTTCAGTTGAAAACAATAAAAAAACTCTTTTCTGAGAACCTTATAGGCAATAAAAAGTCTGCAGGTACTCAATTTTTAAATTATTAAAAAAAGAAATTCTAAGAAAGATATCCAATAGGAAGGCGAAATAAAATATTTTAATTTAATTTTGGAAACAATTTTTAAACCAAACATATTTAAATAAATATTTAATATCAAATGTAAAATTAATGGCAAAAATCAAAAAAATAATTCTCTTAGAATAAGATTTCTGTATTCTATTGCACTGTAGTGCCATCACTATAGCACAGAATACTTGTACACCGCCTGGTTTTGTGTTTGTGTGCACAAACATTACACACATGCACAGCTTATAAATTTCCATTAAAAAAACAAAAAGAATTAATGAAAATCTAAAATTTCAGTTGTATTTTTGATTTTTCTGATCCAATTGTAAGCCGATTGTTTTAATTTTTTGCACAGACATGCTAACTGTTATTTCCGATAAAACTGCACACCACATTTTTTGTTCGTTTTGTAGTTTAGATAAATTACGCAAAAACGTACCAAAAATGTTAAAAAAATAGAGGTAGTTGCACTTCAGAGCTCACAGCTCAGCCATTTATGAAACAACCTAAAGACATTAACTTCCAACATATTGCCACAGTAAATTTTGTAGAGAATTCAACATCCCCAACGGCAGATAGACGAACATCGCTAGATCGACTCTGCCATCTATAAGGATGCAGAATATATATTTATACTTTATAAGATGTTCCATATACATACGGTGTAGAAACTACACACGTAGAGACAAACACATAAATACCCTTTTCACTTTTTGTGAAGGGTATAAAAGTTAACAAATATATTAAAGTAAACGTTACTAAAATTTTTCATATAATTTTTTCATAAAGTTTACTTTAAAGTCAACATCAATTCTTTTTGGATAAAAAAGATAATGTTTGATCTAAATATAGAATGTCTCCCCTAGATTATAGATACAATCATGTTTTTTCTATGCGTGAATATTATTTAAGGTAGACAGTTGGTACCCGGCTTATTTATTTACTACCTCTTTTTACTCGGTCTTGTACGGTCCCTTACTCTATGAGTACGATTTATTAGAGTAAGAAGATCGAATATACAAAAATTTTATATTTTCATCAAAACTCAACTTAAATTTTTAAGAAACTAAAAAATAGACCGCATCCCCTTTTTAAATTTTTCTTAAATCGGAGAACTAATCTAGATCTTAGCTAATTTTTTTATTATATGTTCACCATAACCCAACTTATATTTTAATGAAAAGAAAAGTTTGCCATGTCCATTACTACACCTACTTTTTACATTTTTATCAAATCGGAGAACGGCCGGACTGATTTGACTAATTTTTTTTATTATATGTTCGTCATAACCCAATTTATACTTATCTTTTCTTTTTAATTATTTTTCAATATAAATAAAATTTTAAGGCAAAACAATGTTTGCCTGGTCAGTTAGTTTATTTATATTATTATTTTTATATTCACTTTGTTTCTCCGAACCACATGTTTTTTGTTTTGATGTCTGTTAAACTAGCTAATGAAATAAAAAACGAATATATTTGTTCGTACAAATAAATTCGATCGGAATCTGCAAAAGGAAAACGAATTTGAATTTCAAGTCAACTTTTGAACTTGAAGCAATTTAAAACTTTTTTCAAAGTACTATATTGGAGTGCTGATTTCAAATCTGCCCTTTGTGTTCTTCCAAATTGGGTTTGCACGCAAAGAAAAAATATGGTTGAGGCAACCATATTTTGGTGGAAACATAGTATGGGTAGATTTATGATTGCGTCCAACCATATATATTTTTAAATGAAAGATATTAAAAATAGCTTTCAACTGCAGATGTTGCCGTTCAAACCCCGGTTAAAATTTTTTTTTAATTACATACATATTTTATAAATATAAACATTTAAAAAAAAATTTTTAATATAAATTTTTTGTTAAATAAAGTTTTTTATTCCATTGATTTTTCTTTTCTATTAATTTGTATTTATTTATTACATAATACAGCGGGTTTGAACTTATGAACACTTATGGTGTTTTCTTTTCTGAACGAAAATGCTGCCGTTTATTTCTGTAACACTTTTTAAATATTACTCATGTTGTGTTACAATTTTTATGATTACAATCGAATAAAAATGTGCGATCAAGAAATGTAGTATACTCACTAGGGCGGGTCGATTTAAAAATCGCATAAATTACAAGGAAAATCGTATTCTAGGGAACAAAATAAGAAACTTTGCCGAAGGAACTATACCTCTACAATGTATTTTGATGTCCCGACTTTTGATCCGAAAGGTCAAATTTAAAAAAATCTCACTTTGACCCATTTAAAGTGCCTCAATCGAGTCAAAATGTATGACCGACCCCCACTAACTTTGGAGGGCCGACCCACATATGCCAGTGGCACACCTCCTGGAACCACCCCTATGGGGTTCTCCATACAAACATTTAAAAAAATCACCATTTTTGGCACTTTACAAGAAAAAAATCAGCGAAATGGCTACGTTTTCTTATTTATGGAGTTTATTTTTCTCTTTAGAAATTTATTTAGTCAGAATGAAATGAAAACATGAATTTTACTTAGTAATAGAAAAGAAAATAAAAAAAATTAATACTCACCCATAAAAAAAAATCGAAGGTAAAACATGCAGCATTCTTTACACTTATTCGTTTAGAAACGAACTAAATGCTCGTGTACCCTATAGAATATAATTTGGAAAAGAAATAAATGCAACATTATTGCCAGAAAAGAAAACACCATTAGTTAAGAAGCAACCACTTCAGCCACAAAGCTCAGTTGAGTTTGAAAGATTAAGTTTTATTATCAAAAAAATCCAATATTTTGCAAATAAATTTTTAAGTCTTATTTTTGACAGCAACGAAGAATCATTGTTACTGCTTATTTGACAAATTTTTAGTTAGTTCTTTTAACCCAGCGTACATTTCGTCAGCCACCCTACCCTGTATTACTTGAATTGCTTGCTACTTGCCTAGTTTAAATTATTTAAACATTTAATAGAATGTAATGCCCTAATATGTAGTCATTTATGCAAATACAAGAGAGCGAATTTATTCAAATGACTTTGACTATGCTTCTTCTTTCATTTTTTTTATTAGATTAAATAAACCCACGTATGCATAAAGCAAAAAAAGTGACTTATTTGAAACGTTTTTAAAATACAGTGAGAAATGTATCAAAAACGTATATAAAAAATTAAATTATATTAATTTAAATTAATTTATTACAAATATATTAAAATATTAATATTAATATAAATTAAATAAAAATTAACTATAACAAATTAGGCTAAAAAATTTTGTTTTTTTAACTTAAGCCGTCCATATGAATTATAAAAGTGTTGAAAATACAAATAAATAAATAAAGAAAAATAAAATAATAAAAAACAAAAGAAAGTGAGAAAAAGGAAAAAGCATGTTTTTAGGAAAAAATTGCTTTATTTTCAATAAATTCAAATAATGCGCACTGCCGCAATGTTTACTTTTTGGAATTTTCCCTCAACTGAGCTAATTTCGCCATCAGCAAAATTACAAAATCTCCTTGACATCGCTACAGCACAGCGTACATCACACAAAATGCCCATACACGAACAAACCCCTGGCACAAACACTTAATTGCGCATGGGTACTGTCGTCGTGAATGGGCCAATTAAAACATAAAAATTAATTTTTATTTATTTGTTTTATTTTGAAATTAGCGCTAAACGCTTCATAATGTATAATTAATTGAAATTTTATTTATGAACAATAATAAATTGTGTTTTTAAACTGCTGTTTGATATTGAAAAATGTACTTAGATTTCACATCACTTTGTTATCCACTGTAAATGTAAAAGTCCTAATGACTGTGTACGTCAAAACAGATTTTCATTGCCTTAATGTGTGGCTCTTAGTGTATAAGTGAATTGTGTTAGTTAGTCTATAACTATCATTGATTATAAAGATTAATGGTTTTATAATTTTTTTTTGCTTAAATTCAGCTTCTATTGTTTTTTAATTTTTTTTTCTATTTCTATTTTTATTTTGAATTTATTGTTTGTGTCATTTTTAATGTCTTCTATGGCGGTTTCTATGAAGGACATTTCACCAATAGAACAACACACAATGGTATCAAATGGTATTGATAACATGATGATGAGACGTGATGATGAGTACCGGAATCGTATAATGAGAAGTAAGTTACAATAATATATAATATATTTTCAATGATATAATTATTATTGTTAGTCTTGGGTAGTACTATTCACATTGTACTATTCACATATTTGATATGAACGAACTATTTAGTACATCTTTTGAATTCCTATAGTTCATTTGCTTGCTGATCATTTAAAATGAACGACCTATAAATGAACGAACGAACTAAACTTAAACGAAAACAATGACGAAGGAATGAAAGTTGCAAATTATTTTCTTTTACAAAAGTGGCATTTAAAGCAAACAAACTGAAGAAGAGAAAATGTATTATGCGTGCTAAAAAGATTAATTTTAAGCTCACTAAAATGAGGTACGAAGCACAAGTTTAATTATTGCTATTGTAGTTTAATTGTTTAATAGATAAATTTACGAGTATTGTAAATAAGTGTGTGTACGTGTAATTTAGAACTTAAATTTATATTTTAATTGACAATAAAACAGAAGAGATGTACACTTACCAAATAGTTTACAAAGTATTTTATTGTGTTGTGAATATCATTGCCATTAGTTCGTTAAAAATAAAAATGTATTTTTCAGGGAACACATTGTTTAATTTACCTTTTTTTATAAATATTTAAAACTGAGAAGAAAACTTTCTTCAATATAAAATTAAAACAAGTCAATATAAATTCATATGATCGATTAAAGAAAAAATTTCGTTTCTGTAACGAAAGTGGCTTGCTAAAGAGATTACACATACTATAGGCATTCAAATTATAATAAAATGAAGGAATTAACATTATATGCCAAAAATTGATGTTTTTGTGGAATTGCCCATATACTTATGGGTGTAAAATCTCTGTACATATAGAAGAAAAGTGTTTGTCCCAAATCGATAGACTTTATTTCGCTGGAGTTCTATGAAATTTTGTGTAATTATTGTCAATATATATTTTATTTATTTATAATTTATTTAATCATTAGAATAAATTCTAAGACTAAATATAAATCAATATAAAGATGACTTTATTAATAGAAACATTTTGGCCGAGTCGAGGAAGGGAATAACTCCTAAAATATCACCGTGGCTTTACACCTGCAATTATTAGACGGCTGATTCAATGCGATACTAGTTTAGAGCAGGAAAGTTAAGAAAGTTTAAGCAAGGATCCGTAGAATTCAAAGCTTAGTCTGTGTCTATATAACAGAGACAATGAGGTCAACTGCGGCTACTACCCTTGAAGTCTTGATAAATTTTTCTTCAACTTATCTACCTAAAGAGAAAGAAAGATTCAAGTTCATCGAAAAGCTCATATTGGGAGATGCGGAGGGCTCTTCTCACGCATTCAGTTATCTTTCTGAATCGCTGTGGGAATAGAACAGACCCAATCGCAGTTTTAGGTTTGAAAATGGTTGAAGATGTTGCGATAGGGTTATTTGGTTAGAATACCAGGGAAAACTTGTTTGACAGAATGAGTCGAGAAAACTCAGTTGTTCAGTCCGTTTTCCGGCTAAAAGAAAACTTTATTTTTTATTCAGTATGACAGCAAAGCAAACCCTCTAACATGGCGGTATTTAAATACTTAATAAATACTGGACACTAAGGGAGTATTTGCAATATGAGACTAGTGTCACAATAAGTCTTTTCTGGCCATAGTGATGAGGTGATTTGTTCCCGCTCCTAGTTCTAGTTCTAATAAGTAACGTTACGCCTGTCTTTAGTAATTCACCTATCCAAATTTCTTTAACTTTAGCAGAAGTAGTATGAATAACAAAAGATTTTGGAAATTCAAATAAAGGAGCTAAAAGCGTCAAAACGGCTAAAATCGATACAATAAAAAAATAATAAAAATTTACAAATAGAAGAACTACGCTGATGGTTATTTAGTAATTTTTTAATATTTCTATATTTTTGTAGGGTAAAACACGAACTTTAAATTGCATTTATCTTTTAAAGTAACAAGATGCAGTAAAATTTTAACTGTATTTTTCTCTTTTTAAAAAATCTTCCAAAATGTTTGGACATTTTCTATAAATTTAAATAAATAAAGTCAAAAATCATGTGCCTTTCCAGTACACGTATAACTTTAAGCAATTTGATGCAAGTGATTAACACCCAATAAAAAACGAAAAATCGAAAAATATATTTTTGAAACGGGAAAAAGGTATAAAAAAACGGTTGGTATTTTCTCTTTTTTAACTGTTTTTATGTTTTTGTGCTGTGACACTAAGACGAAGCAGTCCTAAGCAAAATCACAAACGGGTTTTAACAGTACTTCTTTTTAGAGGTACTCAGTCAGTTTGTTGTTAATATAAATGACACTGAAAGCGCTTCTTATTCGATTCGGAAATCTTGAAAGCGATAATGTGATACTTTTTGCAATATAATTTAATCATTTTTTAATATTAAAAATATGAGACATAAACCTTGTTGAGAAACGTAAAACATTTTAAGCTACCGTCACATTACACAAATATTTGGCGAAATAAGCGTGACCACTAGTTTATGCCAAATAATTTAACAGTCTAAAATGACTCGTATTACATACTAGTTGACCCGGCAAACGTTGTCTTGCCTTAAAATTTTTATATATTCGATCTTCTTACACTAAGAAATCGTACTCATAGAGTAAAGAACCGTGCGAGACCGGGTAAAAACAGGTAGTAGGCAAATAAGCCAGATACCGACTATAGCGCTACCTGCCGGTTGAATTTGTGACGTTAAACCTTCCAAGATTATACATATAAACCTTCCTCTTGAATCGTTCTATCTTTTAAGAAACTGCATCAAACTCCGTTGTGTAGTTTTAAAGATCTAAGCATATACATACAGACAAACGCGGGAAGCGACTTTGCTTTATACTATGTAGTGAAAATTAATTCCAATAATATGATAATTCAAGCATGTTGTATTAAAGATTAAACTATTCTAAGCAAAAATTTCTTTAAAATATATGAACGCATATGTAGCTGATATAGTGGTTATGCTTTATAAGGGTAAAAATGTTTCTTTTGCTTGTTTCGGTAATACGTTTTTATTTATTATTAGAATTAAATATGAACTTGACAAAATGTGGAAAATCAGAAAAGATAAAAAAATAATAAAAGCTAGTAAATACAAATGTTGTACATACGAGTATGTACATAAAACGATTGTTTTTGTTTATTACAATTTCCCAAAGAATTTATTATGTTCGCTTTGGTAAATTTATACCCAAATGTTCTTTCAGTATTAAAATGAACATAAATATTTTAAATTTCTCATGCTCTGTGATTTTATACACAAAGGATTGCTTTGGTTTTAAATTTATGTAAATTTTTCACAATAGACGTACGGCACACTATCTGTAGATATATTTATTTGACATGCATGGGACTTTTTTGTTAGCCATGAAATTTCTAGTGACATATTCTTAACTATGCTGGTGAATCCATATAATGAGAAACAAATTTAGTGAATTTTAATGACATATAAAGGGTGTCCCAACAAGAACGCAATATTTAAATTTTAAATAAATGACTGATGTAGCAATTGAATTGTTTCTCTGGCTGTATGACATGTGGCGCCGTTGAAACCACAAGCCCTCCACATTAATTTCTTCAAATCTAGGCACGATACCGAACACCATTGACTGTTTGCGCTTGACCTGCCTCATTTTCATAAAAAAAGTCCAATGATTCCTCCAGCCAAAAACCACACCACACAGTGACACGATGAAGATGCATTTGCTTCTCGTGAATCACTTGAGGATATTCCTCAACCCAAATGCGACAATTGTGACTATTGACGAAGCCATCAAGATGGAAATGGGCCTCGTCACTGAAGATGATTTTCTCGGCAAAATCAGCATTTTCATGTTCTCTCCAGTACCCAATTAACGAACTTCCTTCGCTGTCCATGGTCATTTTTTACTAATCTCGTACCTTCTACTAGCAAACAATAACAATTGTTCAAATGTCAAACAATGAGACTTCGAATGGCGCCAAATTTAAATCTTGCGTTCTTGTTCGGACACCCTTTACATATGTACATACATAAATTACACTGGTCATCACTGAAAAATGTTTCAAAGTAGTTTTATTTGTTTTCCATTAAATGAAACTGGTAACGAAAGTAATACTGTTTTTTTTTCCAGCATGCGAATATTTCCGATGAAATCTTTCAGCTTGCTCTTCACTGTCTTCTTTAAAGTGTTCAGGAAATCGATCCAAATAAGAATGTAAATAGTATAGTGTTATGCTCACGTTATGTTTTATGTTTTAAATTACACAACACATGGTTAAGAATCAGTGAAACAGTTTTAGATTTACTGTTTGCTCGTTCATAGATTTGAAGAAATTTGTGCTTGTATTAAAAAAACACTGTCCATCTTCATTAGGTGTTTTAAAATTTAAATAAAGTGGTAACAGGTAGCAGAAGACGGTTTGCTCATTATAAAGGGTGGTTAAATTTTAGGGGCCGTTGTTGAATTTGAATAAAACACAAATTATTTAGGAAATTTTTGTCTTTTCTTTTTATTATGATCATATGGTATGGTTCAATTACGTATGGAACAAAATATCGGCCATCCGATGGTGCAAATTTTCGATGACGCTGAGGCATAATTGAGGTTTTATGCCGTTAATGTGCCGAATTATCTCATCCTTTAGCTCTTAAATTGTTGCTGGCTTATCGACGTACACCTTTTCTTTCAAATAACCCCAACGAAAGAAGTCCAACGGTGTCAAATCACATGATCTTGGCGGCCAATTGACATCGCCACCACGTGAGATAACACGGCCATTGAATTTGCCGTGCAAAAGAGCCATTGTTTCGTTAGCTGTGTGGCAAGTGGCACCGTCCTGTTGAAACCACATATCGTCCACATCCATATCTTCAAATTCGGGCCATTAAAAGTTCGTTGTCATCTCACCATAGCGAACACCATTCACAGTAATTGCCTGACTGGCCGAATTTTGGAAAGAATACGGCCCGATGATGGCGCCAGCCCATAAACCGCACCAAACAGTTACTCCTTGTGGGTGCATTGGTTTTTCGACAATCACTCTTAGATTATCATTCGCTCAAATGCGGAAATTTCACTTATTGACGAATCCACTGAGGTGAAAATGTGCCTCATCACTGAAGATGATTTTCTTCGGAAAATGATCATCCACTGTTGCCATTTCTTGCCACCATTCTGACCATTGACGACGGTTGGAATGGTCAAGAGACTTTAGTTCTTGAGTCAATTGCACCTTGTAAACGTGTAAATGCAATTGTTGGGCACGATGACGAGTTGAGGTGGACGGCTCTTCAGCCACACTATCACGAACAGCAGCAATATTTTCTGCAGTACGAGCTGTACGAGCATGAACTGGTATTTCCACATCTCCTACGGACCCGATTTGTCAAATTTTTGCAACGATTTTTCCGATTGTACGCACATTTGGACAATTAAATTGACCAAAAAAATCACGAAGTGCACGATATGCATTTTGATTTGAACGTCCATTTTCATAATAAGCCTGAATAACTTAAACGCATTGCTCGATTATGTATCTTTCCATGGTTCAAATTAAGTTAGTCTGAAATTGAGAAATGTCAAATGAAATGCAGAAAAAAACTTGATGTTTAGGTGTGGTTCACATTCAACATCGGCCCTTAAAATTTAACCACCCTTTACATACATACAGTACAACGGAAGATATACCAAATTTTAAACATGACCTTATTACAGGATTTTATTTGTTTCTTCGTCTACATTTTGTACTGTCCTTGAAATCTTATAAGAAATACGTGCTTAAATTGACCGCAAACAAAAAAAACTGTTAATCTATTGCTGGGTATGGTACATTGTAAAAGAAAGGTTGGAACGGGTAAATGAGAGAGTTAGAGAGAATAAATGGTTTAAAGTATTGATGTGTCGTGATAAGTCAAAAAACTTTTTGACTACAAATTTCAAAATCGATTTCAAATGAACTTCAATATGCTAAGCTCTGCAGAAAATATTGAACTATGTAGTCCAACTTAACTAAAATTTAATAGTGAGAAGTTCTCTCTGTTCTATTGCCATGAGACCAATATTCGCACCTTAATGATTGCATTCGAAACATTTTAGAGAAGAGTGAGAAATACCATGGAGTAGTTGAAAACTACTACGAGTACATACTACATATGGTAATTATATCTTAAAGCACCTTTTTTTCTAGACTTAGTTATTAAAATTTTTTAAAAAAGTTTAAAAGATCAACTTTTAACAAAAACCCATTATACGATATAAATATAACGATTTTAAAAAGGAAGTAAATATTTTATTTATAGCAATATGAAATATATTGAGTATAAGATCCAGTAGTTGTGATTATGAAAAGTGATTTCAAATAGTCGTTTTTATGATGCAAAAAATAAAAAGGAAAGAACTAAATTTATTGAACTATAAAATAAGACTATTGATGAAGATAAGATAAAGAAATCAGAGAAGTAATAAAATAAGAAGAAAAAGAAGAACAACATGCAGATCAAAAGAAATAAATAACACAAAAGCTACTACTCTGTCTCTAAGGGAAAAGGAACTGTCACTGGACTAGACTGTAGGATGTCTTAAGAGGGGATAAATTGCAACTGTTTACATTTATTTTTTCTTAATGTTTTTTTTTAACAGAAAAAAACATAAAAAGTATGTATGTTCTTGTGTACTTCTTATGAACCCATAATTTCCATGATGAGTTCTCTTGGAATATGGTCTTTTTTAACAGTTATTCCAGCATTTCCCTTAGGGCTGTGATGACATTTCCTTCGGCCGGGGTATACCCGTCTGTGTCAAATTTCAATTATAATAATTAATCTTTGTGAACCTTTGAGGAAAACATGCCGAAAATAAATTTCTAACAACAGTCATTCTCTATTATGACGCCAGAATCGTCTTACAAAACTTTCGTCCTTGATAATAATGTAGGATATACTAGCAGAAGATCTACATAGTGTCAAATCTACGAGTGTTTATTTGCTGAGGAATGCTCATGTGCTGAGGAGTATTTAGAAAGAGACACCATTATTGTGCTAATAACCTTTTCGAATTTTATAAATTATTATTTTTAGCAAAAGACAACCGACATGCATTGATTATATCCCTTAGCAATATAAGAGAGAGTTAAAATAAATATGTTAAATTCGGCTGTACCGAGTCTTATATACCCTTCACTGTGTTAGCGAAATATTATTATTTTTCACTTTCCAAATTCTTCTAAAATATAAAAACTTAAAAAAAATTAAGTGAGTGAAGATAAATATGCCGAGTTCAATATGTTTTGACGTAACCTTTTACGTTTTTTAGTATTTGTAAATATATTTTCAATATTAATGGCGTACTTATCAAATAAGTATTACGTCACTAAATATTATACATTTTTAGTAATAGTTTAGCGGAGGCCATCTAGATTAGTAATCTTCTGAGCAAATACTCAAAAGTTACTTTGGATTATTTATAATTTTTTTTTTTTTAATTTCCATATATTTACTTCAGTGCTGTTGTTCTGAAGGGTTTTAGCAATAAAAATTACGAAATTTCCCGTAAATTTTAAAACACTTCCAGAAAGCGTAGAACTTACAAATTTCAATCCAAGTTGGTTTTAGTAATTTCCTAATGCAAAATCGGGAATGGTACCTCACCAAAATGGGGAATGGTAAAAATTACTCAGAGTACTGGGGTATGAGGGAATTAAAAAATTTTTTTTTAAATAAACCAAAGTTATTTCTGATTATTTGGACGGTACAAATCTAGACGACGTCTTCTTTAAAATGATATGTGTCCCATCCCGAAATATTCTACGGTTCGTTTGCAAATTAGTAAAATCTCGTATTTATGCACATTTGTACTTATATTTCTCCTAAACATATTTATAAGTATGTCATAAATACTGAAAAGATATTTACATATACTAAAAAAAGTAAGGAGTTCCGCTTAACTCACTATATTTATCTTCATTATAGTGAAGTTTAGTAAGCTTGAGGTCGTATTAAATATAAAAATTTATTTACTTTATTGAAATATCGATAAAAAAGTAATTTTTTATAATATTTACGACCTCATATTTAAAAACAATAAAATGTCTGAAGGCACTCAATTTTTAAGTTAATAAAAAAAAAAAGAAATTCTAAGAATGAAAGTTTAATTTTGCAAACATTTGCAAAAAATTTTAAGCCAAATATATTTAATTATAATAATTATTTAATTAACGGCAAACATTGAAAAAATTATCTTTCATAAAGATGTCTGTATTCGTAATGCTATTTCATTCAAGGCATTAAAAACCACACACACACACATACATTTTTTTAGGTTTTGTGTTTGGAAGCACAAGCATTACGCACATGACAGCTTAAAATTTTCCATAAAAAACAGAGCAAA
This sequence comes from Thelaira solivaga, assembly GCA_947397855.1. Classification (NCBI taxonomy): domain Eukaryota; kingdom Metazoa; phylum Arthropoda; class Insecta; order Diptera; family Tachinidae; genus Thelaira; species Thelaira solivaga. The sequence goes on from OX377613.1 coordinate 37,430,043, forward strand.
AGCAAAACAAAAATTAATGAAAATGTGAAATATCGGTTGCATTTTTAATATTTATCTGCCATTTGCTGACCGATTGTTCTCTTTTTACATTACGAATAATATTTCTGTTAAAACCGCTAATATATTTTTTAACCGTTTTGATAAATTACGCAAAAAACGCACCAAAAATGTGTAAAAAAATAGAGGTGGTCACAATTTTTGACTGATAGCTCCCCAATTTATTAACCGATTTAGCTGAATTTTAGTCCAGATACTATGAATATGATATCTGAAAAAACTGCTTACAATTTTTTTTAGTTTAGATAAAAAATGCAAAAAAAAAAAACAAAGCAGAAATTAATGAAAATCTAAAATTTCGGTCGTATTTGTAATTTTTGTTATTTATTTGTACACCGATCTTTTTGATTTTTTGCACAGACAATATGATTGTTATTTGATATAAACTTAGTTCCACGTTTTTTTATAAGTCTTGTATTTTAGATAAAAACTAACCGAAAATGGCCAAAATGTTGAGGTAGTCGCGTTTTTGGCTCATAGCTCCGCCATTAATGAGCCGATCTAGCTGAATATCAATAGCAATAATCTTACAGAAACAATTGACAGATTGGTATGATGTTCTTTTCTGTACGGACAGACAGGCAGATGGACATTGCTAAATCGAATCCGCTCTTCATAAGGATCCAGAATATGTATAGTTATCTCTGCAGACGAGAGTGCAATAAGGGCCTGCAGGTAGCACTCCGATGATCTATAAGTGCAAGGCAAAAGCAGAGAAGATGTTCCAAAGTAGTCATTTGATGGCAAATCCATTCTCTTAGTCCCCATTTACATACCTATCATGTTTACATTGTGAGTTTTGCCCTAGAGTAGAGATGAAAAAATTGAAAATTGAAAGGGGAAACAAGAATTTTTATTTGCATAAGGTGTGGTACTAATTTGGTTTGACAACCTATTTTAGGCAACGCACTGTTCATCTTCGAAAAGACCCTTCTGCTAAGTGTAAATATTCCAGGAATCTCGGAGACACATCGAAAGAAATATGAAACACTTACCCCCAAATTCATAAAAAATATTATGTGCTTATTAAGTGCTTATTTGACAGACTTCTATGCAGTATTTGTCAAATAACCCCTTATTAAGTACATAATATTTTTTATGAATTTGGGCGTTAATGTGAATATGGTATAATATTATAATACAATTCATTGATGGAATTAATATTTGTGTGAATTTAGGTTTTTTATTTGTTTTTGTTCTTTCCATTTGAATGAATATTCATTCCATCTCTGTCAGCCGATTACATTTTTAACTTAAAATACAAAGAAAATAGTCTTGTGTATTTATTATTACAATAATTTTTCTTTCAGTCAAAAGTCATTTATCTCTAGGCACAAGCAAACATACAAATAGTATGCGGATGCATGTAAACGAACATACATACACATGTATCCTCGAAAATATAAAGAGAAATTTATAAATAGCTGCATGTAGATACTCGTTGCTGTTTTTTTCTTTACATAAAATTTTTTTTACAAAAATAAAATCTAAAATATTCTTACCTATTCATTTTTTAAACCGCTTGAATGAGTATAAAAGTAAGCGAATGGCTACAAATATTTGTGCGCTTTAATTTTTACTACTTTGCCACAATCCAAATTTTATAAAACCTCAACACCTTTGATGTTGCTTTCCTTGCGACATCCAATAGTCTCCTACAAAAAAGTGTTTGCAATCGTATGTGTGTATGCTTTGGATAATTTTTTGTTCGTTTGCAAACTATATTTCTTTTGTGTTCTGTTTAAAAAACGTCAGCTTAAACATGTACTTGTCACATGGTTTTTTTATATTTCTTTTTAGATGTTGCTTATTATTATCATTATTGTTATAGTCTAAGCCTTTCATTGCTTGTGTCCTTTAAGAAAAAAAAAAATGAAATTGGGATTGTAAGTAATAAAAATAGAAAATTTTTATGTAAACTTACATATATAGTTTGTATTGCAGCGCGTGTGAGTAAAAGCTTCTTTTTCTACAGTCTTTGGACTAACTTATGTATATACTGTTGTGCTGCATCCTTAGGCTAATATTTTTAAGCCAATTGAATTTTATATAGAAACATTTTTACATGTTTTACAATGCGTTGTAGCGGTGCTATTTAACACGTGGCTTGATATGTTTTCGTACAGCATCCACAGCTTATGTACTGCCAATAAAACCTAATATTGGAAGGCCAATACACGCAGCGAGCGGTGCGGGCGGCAATCAGCTGTTCGAATTTCTGCTAGGTTCTTTTAAATTATAAACTTTTACAAACATATATCAAAATTTATTGTTCATGTACATATTGGCAATGTCGTCCCAAGCAGCAAAAAAAAAAAGTTGAAACAATTTCAACTTTCCTACTCGGCCGCTTTTGTCAGCATTGCCTAATTTAATTAATTATGATGTGTCCAACTTTTTCTATGAATATTTTCGTAACCCCCCGTTTTCACATGCAAGTGCAAGTTCGAAAAACTCAAAAGTTAAATTTAAATATCAATTTCATATTTTTAGTTGGTGTGCACAGTGTTGACAACGCGGCAACACTCCGTTCATACATTTTTATTCTCTATATCAATGGCACAGCCATTTTTTCATTAGAAGTGAAGCCGTTGCCGATATTTTAAAAATTAACTTGCAAAAACTTTTGACTATTTAATTGTCTTGCAAGCAATTACTTGCATGTGAAAATGGGAGGTAAGCAAACGAATCAATTAAAAACTGGCACGCGGCCGTTTGCCGCGTGTATTGACCTTCCACTATAAAAATTTAAGTAACATTTTTTTCTATTTACATCTTATTAATAAACTGTTATTAAAAAGGGTCATTAAATGTAATAAAATTCAACAATTTTGATACCTTAAAGTTAAATGAAAACAATTTTTGATATCAAATATTTTAAATTTTTTTATAATCACTTTTTACTACACTTTTTATCATACAAGAAATTTCTCAGTAGTGAATTGCAAGTCTTACAGTACATGCACTTAAATTTGGAGATCACTGCATTATACACTGTTGTGGATGGACTAGAGCCGGAGCCATGTGGTACATGCTAGCATGCCACACTGACTGCTATCTAAATGTCTAGAATGATAAAACTGCTCATCGTTCTCTCCATATCACAAAATTTGTATTTCATACAATTTAATCTGTT